>JASFXZ010000007.1:10253509-10599382 GCA_032209605.1 Mactromeris polynyma
GGAAAGTGTGCATATTATTTTGGTATATTAGGTCAATATAATCAACATGTGAACTCTATTTACCTCACAAATTGCATTCAAATAGTAAATATAACACATTATATATGAATTTATGGTCAATATATTCAAAAATGAACTCAAATATACCCATCAATTGCATTGAAAGTGGGAAATTTGACATAGTCTCTAGGTATATAAGGTCAATATAATCAAAATGTGAACTCTATTTTCCTCACTAAATGCATTCAAAATAGTTAGATTAACACATTATAGATGTATTTAAGGTCAATGTATTCAAGTATGAACTCATTTTAACAAATTAATTGCATTCAAGTAGGAAAATTGTGTATATCCTTCAGGTATATAAGGTCAATATAATCAACAGGTGAACTCTATTTTCCTCACTAATTGCATTCAAAATAGTGAATATAACATATTATATGAATATTAGGTCAATAGTTTCACAAATGCACTCAAATATCCCATTAATTGCATTGAAAGCTGGAAAGTGTGCATATACTTTGGGGATACTAGGTCAATATAATCCACAGGTGACACTATTTTTCTCACTAATTGCATTCAAAATAGTAAAAATAACACATTATATATGGATTTATGGTCAATATATTCACAAATAAACTCATTAAACCCATAAATTGCATTGAAAATGGGAAAGTGTGCATATTATTTGGGTATATTAGGTCAATATAATCAACAGGTGAACTCTACTTACCTCACTAATAGCATTAAAATAGTAAATATAACACATTATATATGAATTTATGGTCAATATATTCAAAAATGAACTCAAATATACCCATAAATTGCATTGAAAGTTGGAAATTTGACATAGTCTCTAGGTATATAAGGTCAATATAATCAAAATGTGAACTCTATTTTCCACACTAATTGCATTCAAAATAGTTAGATTAACACATTATAGATGTATTTAAGGTCAATGTATTCAAGTATGAACTCATTTTAACAAATGAAATGCATTCAAGTAGGAAAATTGTGATTTTCCTCACTAATTGCATTAAAGTGGTAATATATAACACATTATATATGAATTTATGGTCAATATATTCAAGTATGAACTCATTTTAACAAATTAATTGCATTCAAGTAGGAAAATTGTGTATATCCTTTAGGTATATAAGGTCAATATAATCAAAATGTGAACTATATTTTACTCACTAATTGCATTCAAAATAGTTAGATTAACACATTATAGATGTATTTAATGTCAATGTATTCAAGTATGAACTCATTTTAACAAATTAATTGCATTCAAGTAGGAAAATTGTGTATATCCTTCAGGTATATAAGGTCAATATAATCAACAGGTGAACTCTATTTTCCTCACTAATTGCATTCAAAATAGTTAGATTAACACATTATAGATGTATTTAAGGTCAATGTATTCAAGTATGAACTCATTTTAACAAATTAATTGCATTCAAGTAGGAAAATTGTGTATATACTTCAGGTATATAAGGTCAATATAATCAACAGGTGAACTCTATTTTCCTCACTAATTGCATTCAAAATAGTGAATATAACATATTATATGAATATTAGGTCAATAGTTTCACAAATGCACTCAAATATCCCATTAATTGCATTGAAAGCTGGAAAGTGTGCATATACTTTG
This sequence comes from Mactromeris polynyma, assembly GCA_032209605.1. Lineage (NCBI taxonomy): Eukaryota > Metazoa > Mollusca > Bivalvia > Venerida > Mactridae > Mactromeris > Mactromeris polynyma. Next base: position 10,255,164 of record JASFXZ010000007.1, read on the forward strand.
GGGATACTAGGTCAATATAATCAGCAGGTGACACTATTTTTCTCACTAATTGCATTCAAAATAGTTAGATTAACACATTATAGATGTATTTAAGGTCAATGTATTCAAGTATGAACTCATTTTAACAAATGAATTGCATTCAAGTAGGAAAATTGTGTATATCCTTCAGGTATATAAGGTCAATATAATCAACAGGTGAACTCTATTTTCCTCACTAATTGCATTAAAATAGCAAATATAACACATTATATATGAATTTATGGTCAATATATTCAAGTATGAACTCATTTTAACAAATTAATTGCATTCAAGTAGGAAAATTGTGTATATCCTTTGGGTACATAAGATCAATATAATCAACAGTTGAACTATATTTTCCTCACTAATTACATTCAAAATAGTTAGATATCACATTATAGATGTATTTAATGTCATTGTATTCAAGAATGAACTCATTTTAACCCATAAATTGCATTGAAAGTGGGAAAGTGTGCATATTCTTTAGGTATATTATGTCAATATAATCAACAGGTGAACTCTATTTTCCTCACTAATTGCATTCAAAATAGTAAATATAACATGGTATATATGAATTTAACTGATATTTCAGGAAGTATATTTGGGGACCACAGCATAACAATATTTCGAATGAGACACTGTAATTACGGCCTTAAACTTATTCAAGTAATCTGATCATATAGCGTAGCTATCTGAAATTCTTATTAATTAATGAAATTCAAATACTAATATGATTACAACATACTTTACAGAATCATTTAATATTTGAGTTTTGGTGTATTTATCTAATTTTGTGTCAGATTGCTTTTTTAATAACCCATCTCATATCTTTAAAGTGAATTAATAACTCTTTTAGCAAACCTTAGCATGTTTTAAGCTATATGGTTATATGGTTCTTCTTTTTGTTCACTTTTAGTATTCTGTATTTCATAGTATAAATCATATGATGCTTAAATGAAGGGTTGTCTAAAAATGTAACGAATTTATATTCACAGTACCTCAAAGTATTCAAACTGAAATAGAATTAGGTTCTACTAGACACTTTGCCTTGCTTTACAATAACTGGGACCTACATTTCGGCCCCGCAAATACCGTGACACGACCGACTAATACGGTCAAAGTACTCATTTCCAACGAGTGAGGGTATGTTCTTTATTTCCAACGAGTGAGAACCGGTTTAATGTTTAAAATACGGCGTGTTTTTGCGGATCTCCGTCCACCATTCGCAAAATGAACTCAAATATACCCATAAATTGCATTGAAAGTAGGAAATTGTGCATATTCTTAAGGTGTATTAGGTCAATATAATCAAAAGGTGAACTCGATTTTCCACACTAAATGCATTCAAAACAGTGAATATAACATATAATATATGAATTTATGGTCAATATATTCACAAAAGGACTGAAATATACCAATAAATTGCATTCAAAATAGGAAATTTGGCATAGTCTATAGGTATATTAGGTCAATATAATCAAAATGCGAACTCTATTTACCTCACTAATTGCATTAAAATAGTAAATATAACACATTATATATGAATTTATGGTCAATATATTCAAAAATGAACTCAAATATACCCATCAATTGCATTGAAAGTGGGAAATTTGACATAGTCTCTAGGTATATAAGGTCAATATAATCAAAAAGGGAACTCTATTTTCCACACTAATTGCATTCAAAATAGTTAGATTAACACATTAAAGATGTATTTAAGGTCAATGTATTCAAGTATGAACTCATTTTAACAAATTAATTGCATTCAAGTAGGAAAATTGTGTTTATCCTTCAGGTATATAAGGTCAATATAATCAAAATGTGAACTCTATTTTCCTCTCTAATTGCATTCAAAATAGTTAGATTAACACATTATAGATGTATTTAAGGTCAATGTATTCAAGTATGAACTCATTTTAACAAATTAATTGCATTCAAGTAGGAAAATTGTGTATATCCTTTAGCTATATAAGGTCAATATAATCAAAAGATGAACTCTATTTTCCTCACTAATTGCATTCAAAATAGTGAATATAACATATTATATGAATATTAGGTCAATAGTTTCACAAATGCACTCAAATCCCATAAATTGCATTGTAAGCTGGAAAGTGTGCATATACTTTGGGGATACTAGGTCAATATAATCCACAGGTGACACTATTTTTCTCACTAATTGCATTCAAAATAGTAAAAATAACACATTATATATGGATTTATGGTCAATATATTCACAAATAAACTCATTAAACCCATAAATTGCATTGAAAGTGGGAAAGTGTGCATATTATTTTGGTATATTAGGTCAATATAATCAAAATGTGAACTCTATTTACCTCACAAATTGCATTCAAATAGTTAATATAACACATTATATATGAATTTATGGTCAATATATTCAAAAATGAACTCAAATATACCCATCAATTGCATTGAAAGTTGGAAATTTGACATAGTCTCTAGGTATATAAGGTCAATATAATCAAAAAGGGAACTCTATTTTCCACACTAATTGCATTCAAAATAGTTAGATTAACACATTATAGATGTATTTAAGGTCAATGTATTCAAGTATGAACTCATTTTAACAAATTAATTGCATTCAAGTAGGAAAATTGTGTTTATCCTTCAGGTATATAAGGTCAATATAATCAAAATGTGAACTCTATTTTCCTCTCTAATTGCATTCAAAATAGTTAGATTAACACATTATAGATGTATTTAAGGTCAATGTATTCAAGTATGAACTCATTTTAACAAATTAATTGCATTCAAGTAGGAAAATTGTGTATATCCTTTAGCTATATAAGGTCAATATAATCAAAAGGTGAACTCTATTTTCCTCACTAATTGCATTCAAAATAGTGAATATAACATATTATATGAATATTAGGTCAATAGTTTCACAAATGCACTCAAATCCCATAAATTGCATTGAAAGCTGGAAAGTGTGCATATACTTTGGGGATACTAGGTCAATATAATCCACAGGTGACACTATTTTTCTCACTAATTGCATTCAAAATAGTAAAAATAACACATTATATATGGATTTATGGTCAATATATTCACAAATAAACTCATTAAACCCATAAATTGCATTGAAAGTGGGAAAGTGTGCATATTATTTTGGTATATTAGGTCAATATAATCAAAATGTGAACTCTATTTACCTCACAAATTGCATTCAAATAGTTAATATAACACATTATATATGAATTTATGGTCAATATATTCAAAAATGAACTCAAATATACCCATCAATTGCATTGAAAGTTGGAAATTTGACATAGTCTCTAGGTATATAAGGTCAATATAATCAAAAAGGGAACTCTATTTTCCACACTAATTGCATTCAAAATAGTTAGATTAACACATTATAGATGTATTTAAGGTCAATGTATTCAAGTATGAACTCATTTTAACAAATTAATTGCATTCAAGTAGGCAAATTGTGTATATCCTTCAGGTATATAAGGTCAATATAATCAAAATGTGAACTCTATTTTCCTCTCTAAATGCATTCAAAATAGTTAGATTAACACATTATAGATGTATTTAAGGTCAATGTATTCAAGTATGAACTCATTTTAACAAATTAATTGCATTCAAGTAGGAAAATTGTGTATATCCTTTAGCTATATAAGGTCAATATAATCAAAAGGTGAACTCTATTTTCCTCACTAATTGCATTCAAAATAGTTAGATTAACACATTATAGATGTATTTAAGGTCAATGTATTCAAGTATGAACTCATTTTAACAAATTAATTGCATTCAAGTAGAAAAATTGTGTATATCCTTCAGGTATATAAGGTCTATATAATCAACAGGTGAACTCTATTTTCCTCACTAATTGCATTCAAAATAGTGAATATAACATATTATATGAATATTAGGTCAATAGTTTCACAAATGCACTCAAATATCCCATTAATTGCATTGAAAGCTGGAAAGTGTGCATATACTTTGGGGATACTAGGTCAATATAATCAACAGGTGACACTATTTTTCTCACTAATTGCATTCAAAATAGTAAAAATAACACATTATATATGGATTTATGGTCAATATATTCACAAATAAACTCATTAAACCCATAAATTGCATTGAAAGTGGGAAAGTGTGCATATTATTTTGGTATATTAGGTCAATATAATCAAAATGTGAACTCTATTTACCTCACAAATTGCATTCAAATAGTAACTATAACACATTATATATGAATGTATGGTCAATATATTCAAAAATGAACTCAAATATACACATAAATTGCATTGAAAGTGGGAAATTTGACATAGTCTCTAGGTATATAAGGTCATTATAATCAAAATGTGAACTCTATTTTCCTCACTAATTGCATTCAAAATAGTGAATATAACACATTATATGAATATTAGGTCAATAGTTTCACAAATGCACTCAAATATCCCATTAATTGCATAGAAAGCTGGAAAGTGTGCATATACTTTGGGTATACTAGGTCAATAAAATCAACAGGTGACACTATTTTTCTCACTAATTGCATTCAAAATAGTAAAAATAACACATTATATATGGATTTATGGTCAATATATTCACAAATAAACTCATTAAACCCATAAATTGCATTGAAAGTGGGAAAGTGTGCATATTATTTTGGTATATTAGGTCAATATAATCAACATGTGAACTCTATTTACCTCACAAATTGCATTCAAATAGTAAATATAACACATTATATATGAATTTATGGTCAATATATTCAAAAATGAACTCAAATATACCCATCAATTGCATTGAAAGTGGGAAATTTGACATAGTCTCTAGGTATATAAGGTCAATATAATCAAAATGTGAACTCTATTTTCCTCACTAAATGCATTCAAAATAGTTAGATTAACACATTATAGATGTATTTAAGGTCAATGTATTCAAGTATGAACTCATTTTAACAAATTAATTGCATTCAAGTAGGAAAATTGTGTATATCCTTCAGGTATATAAGGTCAATATAATCAACAGGTGAACTCTATTTTCCTCACTAATTGCATTCAAAATAGTGAATATAACATATTATATGAATATTAGGTCAATAGTTTCACAAATGCACTCAAATATCCCATTAATTGCATTGAAAGCTGGAAAGTGTGCATATACTTTGGGGATACTAGGTCAATATAATCCACAGGTGACACTATTTTTCTCACTAATTGCATTCAAAATAGTAAAAATAACACATTATATATGGATTTATGGTCAATATATTCACAAATAAACTCATTAAACCCATAAATTGCATTGAAAATGGGAAAGTGTGCATATTCTTTGGGTATATTAGGTCAATATAATCAACAGGTGAACTCTATTTACCTCACTAATAGCATTAAAATAGTAAATATAACACATTATATATGAATTTATGGTCAATATATTCAAAAATGAACTCAAATATACCCATAAATTGCATTGAAAGTTGGAAATTTGACATAGTCTCTAGGTATATAAGGTCAATATAATCAAAATGTGAACTCTATTTTCCACACTAATTGCATTCAAAATAGTTAGATTAACACATTATAGATGTATTTAAGGTCAATGTATTCAAGTATGAACTCATTTTAACAAATGAAATGCATTCAAGTAGGAAAATTGTGATTTTCCTCACTAATTGCATTAAAGTGGTAATATATAACACATTATATATGAATTTATGGTCAATATATTCAAGTATGAACTCATTTTAACAAATTAATTGCATTCAAGTAGGAAAATTGTGTATATCCTTTAGGTATATAAGGTCAATATAATCAAAATGTGAACTATATTTTACTCACTAATTGCATTCAAAATAGTTAGATTAACACATTATAGATGTATTTAATGTCAATGTATTCAAGTATGAACTCATTTTAACAAATTAATTGCATTCAAGTAGGAAAATTGTGTATATACTTCAGGTATATAAGGTCAATATAATCAACAGGTGAACTCTATTTTCCTCACTAATTGCATTCAAAATAGTGAATATAACATATTATATGAATATTAGGTCAATAGTTTCACAAATGCACTCAAATATCCCATTAATTGCATTGAAAGCTGGAAAGTGTGCATATACTTTGGGGATACTAGGTCAATATAATCAGCAGGTGACACTATTTTTCTCACTAATTGCATTCAAAATAGTTAGATTAACACATTATAGATGTATTTAAGGTCAATGTATTCAAGTATGAACTCATTTTAACAAATGAATTGCATTCAAGTAGGAAAATTGTGTATATCCTTCAGGTATATAAGGTCAATATAATCAACAGGTGAACTCTATTTTCCTCACTAATTGCATTAAAATAGTAAATATAACACATTATATATGAATTTATGGTCAATATATTCAAGTATGAACTCATTTTAACAAATTAATTGCATTCAAGTAGGAAAATTGTGTATATCCTTTGGGTACATAAGATCAATATAATCAACAGTTGAACTATATTTTCCTCACTAATTACATTCAAAATAGTTAGATATCACATTATAGATGTATTTAATGTCATTGTATTCAAGAATGAACTCATTTTAACCCATAAATTGCATTGAAAGTGGGAAAGTGTGCATATTCTTTAGGTATATTATGTCAATATAATCAACAGGTGAACTCTATTTTCCTCACTAATTGCATTCAAAATAGTAAATATAACATGGTATATATGAATTTAACTGATATTTCAGGAAGTATATTTGGGGACCACAGCATAACAATATTTCGAATGAGACACTGTAATTACGGCCTTAAACTTATTCAAGTAATCTGAGCATATAGCGTAGCTATCTGAAATTCTTATTAATTAATGAAATTCAAATACTAATATGATTACAACATACTATACAGAATCATTTAATATTTGAGTTTTGGTGTATTTATCTAATTTTGTGTCAGATTGCTTTTTTAAAAACCCATCTCATATCTTTAAAGTGAATTAATAACTCTTTTAGCAAACCTTAGCATGTTTTAAGCTATATGGTTATATGGTTCTTCTTTTTGTTCACTTTTAGTATTCTGTATTTCATAGTATAAATCATATGATGCTTAAATGAAGGGTTGTCTAAAAATGTAACGAATTTATATTCACAGTACCTCAAAGTATTCAAACTGAAATAGAATTAGGTTCTACTAGACACTTTGCCTTGCTTTACAATAACTGGGACCTACATTTCGGCCACGCAAATACCGTGACACGACCGACTAATACGGTCAAAGTACTCATTTCCAAAGAGTGAGGGTATGTTCTTTATTTCCAACGAGTGAGAACCGGTTTAATGTTTAAAATACGGCGTGTTTTTGCGGATCTCCGTCCACCATTCGCAAAATGAACTCAAATATACCCATAAATTGCATTGAAAGTAGGAAATTGTGCATATTCTTAAGGTGTATTAGGTCAATATAATCAAAAGGTGAACTCGATTTTCCACACTAAATGCATTCAAAACAGTGAATATAACATATAATATATGAATTTATGGTCAATATATTCACAAAAGGACTGAAATATACCAATAAATTGCATTCAAAATAGGAAATTTGGCATAGTCTATAGGTATATTAGGTCAATATAATCAAAATGCGAACTCTATTTACCTCACTAATTGCATTAAAATAGTAAATATAACACATTATATATGAATTTATGGTCAATATATTCAAAAATGAACTCAAATATACCCATCAATTGCATTGAAAGTGGGAAATTTGACATAGTCTCTAGGTATATAAGGTCAATATAATCAAAAAGGGAACTCTATTTTCCACACTAATTGCATTCAAAATAGTTAGATTAACACATTAAAGATGTATTTAAGGTCAATGTATTCAAGTATGAACTCATTTTAACAAATTAATTGCATTCAAGTAGGAAAATTGTGTTTATCCTTCAGGTATATAAGGTCAATATAATCAAAATGTGAACTCTATTTTCCTCTCTAATTGCATTCAAAATAGTTAGATTAACACATTATAGATGTATTTAAGGTCAATGTATTCAAGTATGAACTCATTTTAACAAATTAATTGCATTCAAGTAGGAAAATTGTGTATATCCTTTAGCTATATAAGGTCAATATAATCAACAGGTGAACTCTATTTTCCTCACTAATTGCATTCAAAATAGTGAATATAACATATTATATGAATATTAGGTCAATAGTTTCACAAATGCACTCAAATCCCATAAATTGCATTGAAAGCTGGAAAGTGTGCATATACTTTGGGGATACTAGGTCAATATAATCCACAGGTGACACTATTTTTCTCACTAATTGCATTCAAAATAGTAAAAATAACACATTATATATGGATTTATGGTCAATATATTCACAAATAAACTCATTAAACCCATAAATTGCATTGAAAGTGGGAAAGTGTGCATGTTATTTTGGTATATTAGGTCAATATAATCAAAATGTGAACTCTATTTACCTCACAAATTGCATTCAAATAGTTAATATAACACATTATATATGAATTTATGGTCAATATATTCAAAAATGAACTCAAATATACCCATCAATTGCATTGAAAGTGGGAAATTTGACATAGTCTCTAGGTATATAAGGTCAATATAATCAACAGGTGAACTCTATTTTCCTCACTAATTACATTCAAAATAGTGAATATAACATATTATATGAATATTAGGTCAATAGTTTCACAAATGCACTCAAATATCCAATAAATTGTATTGAAAGCTGGAAAGTGTGCATATACTTTGGGGATACTAGGTCAATATAATCAACAGGTGACACTATTTTTCTCACTAATTGCATTCAAAATAGTAAAAATAACACATTATATATGGATTTATGGTCAATATATTCACAAATAAACTCATTAAACCCATAAATTGCATTGAAAGTGGGAAAGTGTGCATATTCTTTGGGTATATTAGGTCAATATAATAAAAAAGTGAACTCTATTTCCCTCACAAATTGCATTCAAATAGTAAATATAACACATTATATATGAATTTATGGTCAATATATTCAAAAATGAACTCAAATATACCCATAAATTGCATTGAAAGTGGGAAATTTGACATAGTCTCTAGGTATATAAGGTCAATATAATCAACAGGTGAACTCTATTTTCCTCACTAATTGCATTCAAAATAGTTAGATTAACACATTATAGATGTATTTAAGGTCAATGTATTCAAGTATGAACTCATTTTAACAAATTAATTGCATTCAAGTAGGAAAATTGTGTATATCCTTCAGGTATATAAGGTCAATATAATCAACAGGTGAACTCTATTTTCCTCACTAATTGCATTCAAAATAGTGAATATAACATATTATATGAATATTAGGTCAATAGTTTCACAAATGCACTCAAATATCCCATTAATTGCATTGAAAGCTGGAAAGTGTGCATATACTTTGGGGATACTAGGTCAATATAATCCACAGGTGACACTATTTTTCTCACTAATTGCATTCAAAATAGTAAAAATAACACATTATATATGGATTTATGGTCAATATATTCACAAATAAACTCATTAAACCCATAAATTGCATTGAAAGTGGGAAAGTGTGCATATTCTTTGGGTATATTAGGTCAATATAATCAACAGGTGAACTCTATTTACCTCACTAATAGCATTAAAATAGTAAATATAACACATTATATATGAATTTATGGACAATATATTCAAAAATGAACTCAAATATACCCATAAATTGCATTGAAAGTTGGAAATTTGACATAGTCTCTAGGTATATAAGGTCAATATAATCAAAATGTGAACTCTATTTTCCACACTAATTGCATTCAAAATAGTTAGATTAACACATTATAGATGTATTTAAGGTCAATGTATTCAAGTATGAACTCATTTTAACAAATGAAATGCATTCAAGTAGGAAAATTGTGATTTTCCTCACTAATTGCATTAAAGTGGTAATATATAACACATTATATATGAATTTATGGTCAATATATTCAAGTATGAACTCATTTTAACAAATTAATTGCATTCAAGTAGGAAAATTGTGTATATCCTTTAGGTATATAAGGTCAATATAATCAAAATGTGAACTATATTTTCCTCACTAATTGCATTCAAAATAGTTAGATTAACACATTATAGATGTATTTAATGTCAATGTATTCAAGTATGAACTCATTTTAACAAATTAATTGCATTCAAGTAGGAAAATTGTGTATAACCTTCAGGTATATAAGGTCAATATAATCAACAGGTGAACTCTATTTTCCTCACTAATTGCATTCAAAATAGTTAGATTAACACATTATAGATGTATTTAAGGTCAATGTATTCAAGTATGAACTCATTTTAACAAATTAATTGCATTCAAGTAGGAAAATTGTGTATATCCTTCAGGTATATAAGGTCAATATAATCAACAGGTGAACTCTATTTTCCTCACTAATTGCATTCAAAATAGTGAATATAACATATTATATGAATATTAGGTCAATAGTTTCACAAATGCACTCAAATATCCCATTAATTGCATTGAAAGCTGGAAAGTGTGCATATACTTTGGGGATACTAGGTCAATATAATCAGCAGGTGACATTATTTTTCTCACTAATTGCATTCAAAATAGTAAAAATAACACATTATATATGGATTTATGGTCAATATATTCACAAATAAACTCATTAAACCCATAAATTGCATTGAAAGTGGGAAAGTGTGCATATTATTTTGGTATATTAGGTCAATATAATCAGCAGGTGACACTATTTTTCTCACTAATTGCATTCAAAATAGTAAAAATAACACATTATATATGGATTTATGGTCAATATATTCACAAATAAACTCATTAAACCCATAAATTGCATTGAAAGTGGGAAAGTGTGCATATTATTTTGGTATATTAGGTCAATACAATCAAAATGTGAACTCTATTTACCTCACAAATTGCATTCAAATAGTAAAAATAACACATTATATATGGATTTATGGTCAATATATTCCCAAATAAACTCATTAAACCCATAAATTGCATTGAAAGTGGGAAAGTGTGCATATTCTTTGGGTATATTAGGTCAATATAATCAAAATGTGAACTCTATTTTCCTCACTAATTGCATTCAAAATAGTTAGATTAACACATTATAGATGTATTTAAGGTCAATGCATTCAAGTATGAACTCACTTTAACAAATTAATTGCATTCAAGTAGGAAAATTGTCTATATCCTTTAGGTATATAAGGTCAATATAATCAAAATGTGAACTATATTTTCCTCACTAATTGCATTCAAAATAGTTAGATTAACACATTATAGATGTATTTAAGGTCAATGTATTCAAGTATGAACTCATTTTAACAAATTAATTGCATTCAAGTAGGAAAATTGTGTATATCCTTCAGGTATATAAGGTCAATATAATCAACAGGTGAACTCTATTTTCCTCACTAATTGCATTCAAAATAGTGAATATAACATATTATATGAATATTAGGTCAATAGTTTCACAAATGCACTCAAATATCCCATTAATTGCATTGAAAGCTGGAAAGTGTGCATATACTTTGGGGATACTAGGTCAATATAATCAGCAGGTGACATTATTTTTCTCACTAATTGCATTCAAAATAGTAAAAATAACACATTATATATGGATTTATGGTCAATATATTCACAAATAAACTCATTAAACCCATAAATTGCATTGAAAGTGGGAAAGTGTGCATATTATTTTGGTATATTAGGTCAATATAATCAGCAGGTGACACTATTTTTCTCACTAATTGCATTCAAAATAGTAAAAATAACACATTATATATGGATTTATGGTCAATATATTCACAAATAAACTCATTAAACCCATAAATTGCATTGAAAGTGGGAAAGTGTGCATATTATTTTGGTATATTAGGTCAATACAATCAAAATGTGAACTCTATTTACCTCACAAATTGCATTCAAATAGTAAAAATAACACATTATATATGGATTTATGGTCAATATATTCCCAAATAAACTCATTAAACCCATAAATTGCATTGAAAGTGGGAAAGTGTGCATATTCTTTGGGTATATTAGGTCAATATAATCAAAATGTGAACTCTATTTTCCTCACTAATTGCATTCAAAATAGTTAGATTAACACATTATAGATGTATTTAAGGTCAATGCATTCAAGTATGAACTCACTTTAACAAATTAATTGCATTCAAGTAGGAAAATTGTCTATATCCTTTAGGTATATAAGGTCAATATAATCAAAATGTGAACTCTATTTTCCTCACTAATTGCATTCAAAATAGTTAGATAAACACATTATAAATGTATTTAAGGTCAATGTATTCAAGTATGAACTCATTTTAACAAATGAATTGCATTCAAGTAGGAAAATTGTGTATATCCTTTAGCTATATAAGGTCAATATAATCAACAGGTGAACTCTATTTTCCTCACTAATTGCATTCAAAAGAGTGAATATAACATATTATATGAATATTAGGTCAATAGTTTCACAAATGCACTCAAATATCCCATAAATTGCATTGAAAGCTGGAAAGTGTGCATATACTTTGGGGATACTAGGTCAATATAATCCACAGGTGACACTATTTTTCTCACTAACTGCATTCAAAATAGTAAAAATAACACATTATATATGGATTTATGGTCAATATATTCACAAATAAACTCATTAAACCCATACATTGCATTGAAAGTGGGAAAGTGTGCATATTATTTTGGTATATTAGGTCAATATAATCAAAATGTGAACTCTATTTACCTCACAAATTGCATTCAAATAGTAAATATAACACATTATATATGAATTTATGGTCAATATATTCAAAAATGAACTCAAATATACCCATCAATTGCATTGAAAGTGGGAAATTTGACATAGTCTCTAGGTATATAAGGTCAATATAATCAACAGGTGAACTCTATTTTCCTCACTAATTGCATTCAAAATAGTGAATATAACATATTATATGAATATTAGGTCAATAGTTTCACAAATGCACTCAAATATCCCATTAATTGCATTGAAAGCTGGAAAGTGTGCATATACTTTGGGGATACTAGGTCAATATAATCAACAGGTGACACTATTTTTCTCACTAATTGCATTCAAAATAGTAAAAATAACACATTATATATGGATTTATGGTCAATATATTCACAAATAAACTCATTAAACCAATAAATTGCATGGAAAGTGGGAAAGTGTGCATATTATTTTGGTATATTAGGTCAATATAATCAAAATGTGAACTCTATTTACCTCACAAATTGCATTCAAATAGTAAATATAACACATTATATATGAATTTATGGTCAATATTTTCAAAAATGAACTCAAATATACCCATCAATTGCATTGAAAGTGGGAAATTTGACATAGTCTCTATGTATATAAGGTCAATATAATCAAAATGTGTACTCTGTTTACCTCACTAATTGCATTCAAATAGTAAATATAACACATTATATATGAATTTATGGTCAATATATTCAAAAATGAACTCAAATATACCCATAAATTGCAATGAATGTGGGAAATTGTGCATATCCTTTGGGTACATAAGATCAATATAATCAACAGTTGAACTATATTTTCCTCACTAATTACATTCAAAATAGTTAGATAACACATTATAGATGTATTTAATGTCATTGTATTCAAGAATGAACTCATTTTAACCCATACATTGCATTGAAAGTGGGAAAGTGTGCATATTCTTTAGGTATATTATGTCAATATAATCAACAGATGAACTCTATTTTCCTCACTAATTGCATTCAAAATAGTAAATATAACATGGTATATATGAATTTAACTGATATTTCAGGTAGTATATTTGGGGACCACAGCATAACAATATTTCGAATGAGACACTGTAATTACGGCCTTAAACTTATTCAAGTAATCTGATCATATAGCGTAGCTATCTGAAATTCTTATTAATTAATGAAATTCAAATACTAATATGATTACAACATACTATACAGAATCATTTAATATTTGAGTTTTGGTGTATTTATCTAATTTTATGTCAGATTACTTTTTTAAAAACCCATCTCATATCTTTAAAGTGAATTAATAACTCTTTTAGCAAACCTTAGCATGTTTTAAGCTATATGGTTATATGGTTCTTCTTTTTGTTCACTTTTAGTATTCTGTATTTTATAGTATAAATCATATGATGCTTAAATGAAGGGTTGTCTAAAAATGTAACGAATTTATATTCACAGTACCTCAAAGTATTCAAACTGAAATAGAATTAGGTTCTACTAGACACTTTGCCTTGCTTTACAATAACTGGGACCTACATTTCGGCCCCGCAAATACCGTGACACGACCGACTAATACGGTCAAAGTACTCATTTCCAACGAGTGAGGGTATGTTGTTTATTTCCAACGAGTGAGAACCGGTTTAATGTTTAAAATACGGCGTGTTTTTGCGGATCTCCGTCCACCATTCGCAAAATGAACTCAAATATACCCATAAATTGCATTGAAAGTAGGAAATTGTGCATATTCTTAAGGTGTATTAGGTCAATATAATCAAAAGGTGAACTCGATTTTCCACACTAAATGCATTCAAAACAGTGAATATAACATATAATATATGAAGTTATGGTCAATATATTCACAAAAGGACTGAAATATACCAATAAATTGCATTCAAAATAGAAAATTTGGCATAGTCTATAGGTATATTAGGTCAATATAATCAAAATGCGAACTCTATTTACCTCACTAATTGCATTAAAATAGTAAATATAACACATTATATATGAATTTATGGTCAATATATTCAAAAATGAACTCAAATATACCCATAAATTGCATTGAAAGTTGGAAATTTGACATAGTCTCTAGGTATATAAGGTCAATATAATCAACAGGTGAACTCTATTTTCCTCACTAATTGCATTAAAATAGTAAATATAACACATTATATATGAATTTATGGTCAATATATTCAAGTATGAACTCATTTTAACAAACTAATTGCATTCAAGTAGGAAAATTGTGTATATCCTTTAGGTATATAAGGTCAATATAATCAAAATGTGAACTATATTTTCCTCACTAATTGCTTTCAAAATAGTTAGATTAACACATTATAGATGTATTTTATGTCAATGTATTCAAGTATGAACTCATTTTAACAAATTAATTGCATTCAAGTAGAAAAATTGTGTATATCCTTCAGGTATATAAGGTCAATATAATCAACAGGTGAACTCTATTTTCCTCACTAATTGCATTCAAAATAGTGAATATAACATATTATATGAATATTAGGTCAATAGTTTCACAAATGCACTCAAATATCCAATAAATTGTATTGAAAGCTGGAAAGTGTGCATATACTTTGGGGATACTAGGTCAATATAATCAACAGGTGACACTATTTTTCTCAATAATTGCATTCAAAATAGTAAAAATAACACATTATATATGAATTTATGGTCAATATATTCACAAATAAACTCATTAAACCCATAGATTGCATTGAAAGTGGGAAAGTGTGCATATTATTTTGGTATATTAGGTCAATATAATCAAAATATGAACTATATTTACCTCACAAATTGCATTCAAATAGTAAATATAACACATTATATATGAATTTATGGTCAATATATTCAAAAATGAACTCAAATATACCCATCAATTGCATTGAAAGTGGGAAATTTGACATATTCTCTAGGTATATAAGGTCAATATAATCAACAGGTGAACTCTAATTTCCTCACTAATTGCATTCAAAATAGTGAATATAACATATTATATGAATATTAGGTCAATAGTTTCACAAATGCACTCAAATATCCAATAAATTGTATTGAAAGCTGGAAATTGTGCATATACTTTGAGGATACTAGGTCAATATAATCAACAGGTGACACTATTTTTCTCACTAATTGCATTCAAAATAGTAAAAATAACACATTATATATGGATTTATGGTCAATATATTCACAAATAAACTCATTAAACCCATAAATTGCATTGAAAGTGGGAAAGTGTGCATATCATTTTGGTATATTAGGTCAATATAATCAACATGTGAACTCTATTTACCTCACAAATTGCATTCAAATAGTAAATATAACACATTATATATGAATTTATGGTCAATATATTCAAAAATGAACTCAAATATACCCATCAATTGCATCGAAAGTGGGAAATTTGACATAGTCTCTAGCTATATGAAGTCAATATAATCAAAATGTGAACTCTATTTTCCACACTAATTTTATTCAAAATAGTTAGATTAACACGTTATAGATGTATTTAAGGTCAATGTATTCAAGTATGAACTCATTTTAACAAATTAATTGCATTCAAGTAGGAAACTTGTGTATATCCTTCAGGTATATAAGGTCAATATAATCAACAGGTGAACTCTATTTTCTTCACTAATTGCATTCAAAATAGTGAATATAACATATTATATGAATATTAGGTCAATAGTTTCACAAATGCACTCAAATATCCAATAAATTGCATTGAAAGCTGGAAAGTGTGCATATACTTTGGGGATACTAGGTCAATATAATCCACAGGTGACACTATTTTTCTCACTAATTGCATTCAAAATAGTAAAAATAACACATTATATATGGATTTATGGTCAATATATTCACTAATAAACTCATTAAACCCATAAATTGCATTGAAATGGGGAAAGTGTGCATATTATTTTGGTATATTAGGTCAATATAATCAAAATATGAACTCTATTTACCTCACAAATTGCATTCAAATAGTAAATATAACACATAATATATGGATTTATGGTCAATATATTCACAAATAAACTCATTAAACCCATAAATTGCATTGAAAGTGGGAAAGTGTGCATATTCTTTGGGTATATTAGGTCAATATAATCAACATGTGAACTCTATTTGCCTCACTTATTGCATTTAAATAGTAAATATAACACATTATATGAATTTATGGTCAATATATTCAAATATGAACTCAAATATACCCATAAATTGCATTGAAAGTGGGAAATTTGGCATAGTCTCTATGTATATAAGGTCAATATAATCAAAATGTGTACTCTGTTTACCTCACTAATTGCATTCAAATAGTAAATATAACACATTATATATGAATTTATGGTCAATATATTCAAAAATGAACTCAAATATACCCATAAATTGCAATGAATGTGGGAAATTGTGCATATCCTTTGGGTACATAAGATCAATATAATCAACAGTTGAACTCTATTTTCCTCACAAATTACATTCAAAATAGTTAGATAACACATTATAGATGTATTTAATGTCATTGTATTCAAGAATGAACTCATATTAACCCATAAATTGCATTGAAAGTGGGAAAGTGTGCATATTCTTTAGGTATATTATGTCAATATAATCAACAGGTGAACTCTATTTTCCTCACTAATTGCATTCAAATAGTAAATATAACACATTATATATGAATTTATGGTCAATATATTCAAACATGAACTCAAATATACCCATCAATTGCAATGAAAGTGGGAAATTTGACATAGTCTCTAGGTATATAAGGTCAATATAATCAAAAAGGGAACTCTATTTTCCACACTAATTGCATTCAAAATAGTTAGATTAACACATTATAGATGTATTTAAGGTCAATGTATTCAAGTATGAACTCATTTTAACAAATGAATTGCATTCAAGTAGGAAAATTGTGTATATCCTTCAGGTATATAAGGTCAATATAATCAACTGGTGAGATCTATTTTCCTCACTAATTGCATTAAAATAGTAAAAATAACACATTATATATGGATTTATGGTCAATATATTCACAAATAAACTCATTAAACCCATAAATTGCATTGAAAGTGGGAAAGTGTGCATATTATTTTGGTATATTAGGTCAATATAATCAAAATGTGAACTCTATTTTCCTCACTAATTGCATTCAAAATAGTTGGATTAACACATTATAGATGTATTTAAGGTCAATGTATTCAAGTATGAACTCATTTTAACAAATTAATTGCATTCAAGTAGGAAAATTGTGTATATCCTTCAGGTATATAAGGTCAATATAATCAACAGGTGAACTCTATTTACCTCACAAATTGCATTCAAATAGTAAATATAACACATTATATATGAATTTATGGTCAATATATTCAAAAATGAACTCAAATATACCCATCAATTGCATTGAAAGTTGGAAATTTGACATAATCTCTAGGTATATAAGGTCAATATAATCAACAGGTGAACTCTATTTTCCTCTCTAATTGCATTCAAAATAGTGAATAGAACACATAATATGAATATTAGGTCAATAGTTTCACAAATGCACTCAAATATCCCATTAATTGCATAGAAAGCTGGAAAGTGTGCATATACTTTGGGGATACTAGGTCAATATAATCAACAGGTGACACTATTTTTCTCACTAATTGCATTCAAAATAGTAAAAATAACACATTATATATGGATTTATGGTCAATATATTCACAAATAAACTCATTAAACCCATAAATTGCATTGAAAGTGGGAAATTTGACATAGTCTCTAGGTATATAAGGTCAATATAATCAAAAAGGGAACTCTATTTTCCACACTAATTGCATTCAAAATAGTTAGATTAACACATTATAGATGTATTTAATGTCAATGTATTCAAGTATGAACTCATTTTAACAAATGAACTGCATTCAAGTAAGAAATTTGACATAGTCTCTAGGTTTATAAGGTCAATATAATCAAAATGTGTACTCTGTTTACCTCACTAATTACATTAAAATAGTAAATATAACACATTATATATGAATTTATGGTCAATATATTCAAAAATGAACTCAAATATACCCATCAATTGCATTGAAAGTGGGAAATTTGACATAGTCTCTAGGTATATAAGGTCAATATAATCAAAAAGGGAACTCTTATTTTCCACACTAATTGCATTCAAAATAGTTAGATTAACACATTATAGATGTATTTAAGGTCAATGTATTCAAGTATGAACTCATTTTAACAAATTAATTGCATTCAAGTAGGAAAATTGTGTATATCCTTCAGGTATATAAGGTCAATATAATCAAAATGTGAACTCTATTTTCCTCTCTAATTGCATTCAAAATAGTTAGATTAACACATTATAGATGTATTTAAGGTCAATGTATTCAAGTATGAACTCATTTTAACAAATTAATTGCATTCAAGTAGGAAAATTGTGTATATCCTTTAGCTATATAAGGTCAATATAATCAACAGGTGAACTCTATTTTCCTCACTAATTGCATTCAAAATAGTGAATATAACATATTATATGAATATTAGGTCAATAGTTTCACAAATGCACTCAAATCCCATAAATTGCATTGAAAGCTGGAAAGTGTGCATATACTTTGGGGATACTAGGTCAATATAATCCACAGGTGACACTATTTTTCTCACTAATTGCATTCAAAATAGTAAAAATAACACATTATATATGGATTTATGGTCAATATATTCACAAATAAACTCATTAAACCCATAAATTGCATTGAAAGTGGGAAAGTGTGCATATTCTTTGGGTATATTAGGTCAATATAATCAAAATGTGAACTCTATTTACCTCACAAATTGCATTCAAATAGTAAATATAACACATTATATATGAATTTATGGTCAATATATTCAAAAATGAACTCAAATATACCCATAAATTGCATTGAAAGTGGGAAATTTGACATAGTCTCTAGGTTTATAAGGTCAATATAATCAAAATGTGAACTATATTTTCCTCACTAATTGAATTCAAAATAGTTAGATTAACACATTATAGATGTATTTAATGTCATTGTATTCAAGAATGAACTCATTTTAACCCATAAATTGCATTGAAAGTGGGAAAGTGTGCATATTCTTTAGGTATATAAGGTCAATATAATCAACAGGTGAACTCCATTTTCCTCACTAATTGCATTCAAAATAGTGAATATAACATATTATATGAATATTAGGTCAATAGTTTCACAAATGCACTCAAATATCCCATTAATTGCAATGAAAGCTGTAAAGTGTGCATATACTTTGGGGATACTAGGTCAATATAATCAACATGTGAACTCTATTTACCTCACAAATTGCATTCAAATAGTAAATATAACACATTATATATGAATTTATGGTCAATATATTCAAACATGAACTCAAATATACCCATCAATTGCAATGAAAGTGGGAAATTTGACATAGTCTCTAGGTATATAAGGTCAATATAATCAGCAGGTGAACTCTATTTTCCTCACTAATTACATTCAAAATAGTGAATATAACATATTATATGAATATTAGGTCAATAGTTTCACAAATGCACTCAAATATCCCATTAATTGCATTGAAAGCTGGAAAGTGTGCATATACTTTGGGGATACTAGGTCAATATAATCAACATGTGAACTCTATTTACCTCACAAATTGCATTCAAATAGTAAATATAACACATTATATATGAATTTATGGTCAATATATTCAAACATGAACTCAAACATACCCATCAATTGCAATGAAAGTGGGAAATTTGACATAGTCTCTAGGTATATAAGGTCAATATAATCAAAATGTGAACTCTATTTTCCACACTAATTGCATTCAAAATAGTTAGATTAACACATTATAGATGTATTTAAGGTCAATGTATTCAAGTATGAACTCATTTTAACAAATTAATTGCATTCAAGTAGGAAAATTGTGTATATCCTTTAGCTATATAAGGTCAATATAATCAAAATGTGAACTATATTTTCCTCACAAATTGCATTCAAATAGTAAATATAAAATAGTTTCACAAATGCACTCAAATATCCCATTAATTGCATTGAAAGCTGGAAAGTGTGCATATACTTTGGGGATACTAGGTCAATATAATCAACATGTGAACTCTATTTACCTCACAAATTGCATTCAAATAGTAAATATAACACATTATATATGAATTTATGGTCAATATATTCAAACATGAACTCAAATATACCCATCAATTGCAATGAAAGTGGGAAATTTGACATAGTCTCTAGGTATATAAGGTCAATATAATCAACAGGTGAACTCTATTTTCCTCACTAATTGCATTCAAAATTGTGAATATAACATATTATATGAATATTAGGTCAATAGTTTCACAAATGCACTCAAATATCCCATTAATTGCATTGAAAGCTGGAAAGTGTGCATATACTTTGGGGATACTAGGTCAATATAATCAACATGTGAACTCTATTTACCTCACAAATTGCATTCAAATAGTAAATATAACACATTATATATGAATTTATGGTCAATATATTCAAACATTAACTCAAATATACCCATCAATTGCAATGAAAGTGGGAAATTTGACATAGTCTCTAGGTATATAAGGTCAATATAATCAACAGGTGAACTCTATTTTCCTCACTAATTACATTCAAAATAGTGAATATAACATATTATATGAATATTAGGTCAATAGTTTCACAAATGCACTCAAATATCCAATAAATAGCATTGAAAGCTGGAAAGTGTGCATATACTTTGGGGATACTAGGTCAATATAATCAACAGGTGACACTATTTTTCTCACTAATTGCATTCAAAATAGTAAAAATAACACATTTTATATGGATTTATGGTCAATATATTCACAAATAAACTCATTAAACCCATAAATTGCATTGAAAGTGGGAAAGTGTGCGTATTATTTTGGTATATTAGGTCAATATAATCAAAATATGAACTCTATTTACCTCACAAATTGCATTCAAATAGTAAATATAACACATAATATATGGATTTATGGTCAATATATTCACAAATAAACTCATTAAACCCATAAATTGCATTGAAAGTGGGAAAGTGTGCATATTCTTTGGGTATATTAGGTCAATATAATCAACATGTGAACTATATTTGCCTCACTAATTGCATTTAAATAGTAAATATAACTCATTATATGAATCTATGGTCAATATATTCAAAAATGAACTCAAATATACCCATAAATTGCATTGAAAGTGGGAAATTTGGCATAGTCTCTATGTATATAAGGTCAATATAATCAAAATGTGTACTCTGTTTACCTCACTAATTACATTAAAATAGTAAATATAACACATTATATATGAATTTATGGTCAATATATTCAAAAATGAACTCAAATATACCCATCAATTGCATTGAAAGTGGGAAATTTGACATAGTCTCTAGGTATATAAGGTCAATATAATCAAAAAGGGAACTCTTATTTTCCACACTAATTGCATTCAAAATAGTTAGATTAACACATTATAGATGTATTTAAGGTCAATGTATTCAAGTATGAACTCATTTTAACAAATTAATTGCATTCAAGTAGGAAAATTGTGTATATCCTTCAGGTATATAAGGTCTATATAATCAAAATGTGAACTCTATTTTCCTCTCTAATTGCATTCAAAATAGTTAGATTAACACATTATAGATGTATTTAAGGTCAATGTATTCAAGTATGAACTCATTTTAACAAATTAATTGCATTCAAGTAGGAAAATTGTGTATATCCTTTAGCTATATAAGGTCAATATAATCAACAGGTGAACTCTATTTTCCTCACTAATTGCATTCAAAATAGTGAATATAACATATTATATGAATATTAGGTCAATAGTTTCACAAATGCACTCAAATCCCATAAATTGCATTGAAAGCTGGAAAGTGTGCATATACTTTGGGGATACTAGGTCAATATAATCCACAGGTGACACTATTTTTCTCACTAATTGCATTCAAAATAGTAAAAATAACACATTATATATGGATTTATGGTCAATATATTCACAAATAAACTCATTAAACCCACAAATTGCATTGAAAGTGGGAAAGTGTGCATATTCTTTGGGTATATTAGGTCAATATAATCAAAATGTGAACTCTATTTACCTCACAAATTGCATTCAAATAGTAAATATAACACATTATATATGAATTTATGGTCAATATATTCAAAAATGAACTCAAATATACCCATAAATTGCATTGAAAGTGGGAAATTTGACATAGTCTATAGGTTTATAAGGTCAATATAATCAAAATGTGAACTATATTTTCCTCACTAATTGAATTCAAAATAGTTAGATTAACACATTATAGATGTATTTATGGTCAATGTATTCAAGTATGAACTCATTTTAACAAATTAATTGCATTCAAGTAGGAAAATTGTGTATATCCATTAGCTATATAAGGTCAATATAATCAACAGGTGAACTCTATTTTCCTCACTAATTGCATTCAAAATAGTGAATATAACATATTATATGAATATTAGGTCAATAGTTACACAAATGCACTCAAATATCCCATTAATTGCATTGAAAGCTGGAAAGTGTGCATATACTTTGGGGATACTAGGTCAATATAATCAACAGGTGACACTATTTTTCTCACTAATTGCATTCAAAATAGTAAAAATAACACATTATATATGGATTTATGGTCAATATATTCACAAATAAACTCATTAAACCCATAAATTGCATTGAAAGTGGGAAAGTGTGCATATTATTTTGGTATATTAGGTCAATATAATCAAAATGTGAACTCTATTTACCTCACAAATTGCATTCAAATAGTTAATATAACACATTATATATGAATTTATGGTCAATATATTCAAAAATGAACTCAAATATACCCATCAATTGCATTGAAAGTGGGAAATTTGACATAGTCTCTAGGTATATAAGGTCAATATAATCAACAGGTGAACTCTATTTTCCTCACTAATTACATTCAAAATAGTGAATATAACATATTATATGAATATTAGGTCAATAGTTTCACAAATGCACTCAAATATCCAATAAATTGTATTGAAAGCTGGAAAGTGTGCATATACTTTGGGGATACTAGGTCAATATAATCAACAGGTGACACTATTTTTCTCACTAATTGCATTCAAAATAGTAAAAATAACACATTATATATGGATTTATGGTCAATATATTCACAAATAAACTCATTAAACCCATAAATTGCATTGAAAGTGGGAAAGTGTGCATATTCTTTGGGTATATTAGGTCAATATAATCAAAAAGTGAACTCTATTTACCTCACAAATTGCATTCAAATAGTAAATATAACACATTATATATGAATTTATGGTCAATATATTCAAAAATGAACTCAAATATACCCATAAATTGCATTGAAAGTGGGAAATTTGACATAGTCTCTAGGTATATAAGGTCAATATAATCAAAATGTGAACTCTATTTTCCTCACTAATTGCATTCAAAATAGTTAGATTAACACATTATAGATGTATTTAAGGTCAATGTATTCAAGTATGAACTCATTTTAACAAATTAATTGCATTCAAGTAGGAAAATTGTGTATATCCTTTAGCTATATAAGGTCAATATAATCAACAGGTGAACTATATTTTCCTCACTAATTGCATTCAAAATAGTGAATATAACATATGATATGAATATTAGGTCAATAGTTTCACAAATGCACTCAAATATCCCATTAATTGCATTGAAAGCTGGAAAGTGTGCATATACTTTGGGGATACTAGGTCAATATAATCAACATGTGAACTCTATTTACCTCACAAATTGCATTCAAATAGTAAATATAACACATTATATATGAATTTATGGTCAATATATTCAAAAATGAACTCAAATATACCCATCAATTGCAATGAAAGTGGGAAATTTGACATAGTCTCTAGGTATATAAGGTCAATATAATCAACAGGTGAACTCTATTTTCCTCACTAATTGCATTCAAAATAGTTAGATTAACACATTATAGATGTATTTAATGTCATTGTATTCAAGAATGAACTCATTTTAACCCATAAATTGCATTGAAAGTGGGAAAGTGTGCATATACTTTGGGGATACTAGGTCAATATAATCAACAGGTGACACTATTTTTCTCACTAATTGCATTCAAAATAGTAAAAATAACACATTATATATGGATTTATGGTCAATATATTCACAAATAAACTCATTAAACCCATAAATTGCATTGAAAGTGGGAAAGTGTGCATAGTCTTTGGGTATATTAGGTCAATATAATCAAAATGTGAACTCTATTTACCTCACAAATTGCATTCAAATAGTAAATATAACACATTATATATGAATTTATGGTCAATATATTCAAAAATGAACTCAAATATACCCATCAATTGCATTGAAAGTGGGAAATTTGACATAGTCTCTAGGTATATAAGGTCAATATAATCAACAGGTGAACTCTATTTTCCTCACTAATTGCATTCAAAATAGTGAATATAACATATTATATGAATATTAGGTCAATAGTTTCACAAATGCACTCAAATATCCCATTAATTGCATTGAAAGCTGGAAAGTGTGCATATACTTTGGGGATACTAGGTCAATATAATCAACAGGTGACACTATTTTCTCACTAATTGCATTCAAAATAGTAAAAATAACACATTATATATGGATTTATGGTCAATATATTCACAAATAAACTCATTAAACCCATAAATTGCATTGAAAGTGGGAAAGTGTGCATATACTTTGGGGATACTAGGTCAATATAATCAACATGTGAACTCTATTTACCTCACAAATTGCATTCAAATAGTAAATATAACACATTATATATGAATTTATGGTCAATACATTCAAAAATGAACTCAAATATACCCATCAATTGCAATGAAAGTGGGAAATTTGACATAGTCTCTAGGTATATAAGGTCAATATAATCAACAGGTGAACTCTATTTTCCTCACTAATTGCATTCAAAATAGTGAACAGTACATATTATATGAATATTAGGTCAATAGTTTCACAAATGCACTCAAATCCCATAAATTGCATTGAAAGCTGGAAAGTGTGCATATACTTTGGGGATACTAGGTCAATATAATCCACAGGTGACACTATTTTTCTCACTAATTGCATTCAAAATAGTAAAAATAACACATTATATATGGATTTATGGTCAATATATTCACAAATAAACTCATTAAACCCATAAATTGCATTGAAAGTGGGAAAGTGTGCATATTATTTTGGTATATTAGGTCAATATAATCAAAATGTGAACTCTATTTACCTCACAAATTGCATTCAAATAGTAAATATAACACATTATATATGAATTTATGGTCAATATATTCAAAAATGAACTCAAATATACCCATAAATTGCATTGAAAGTAGGAAATTGTGCATATTCTTAAGGTGTTTTAGGTCAATATAATCAAAAGGTGAACTCGATTTTCCACACTAAATGCATTCAAAACAGTGAATATAACATATAATATATTAATTTATGGTCAATATATTCACAAAAGGACTGAAATATACCAATAAATTGCATTCAAAATAGGAAATTTGGCATAGTCTATAGGTATATTAGGTCAATATAATCAAAATGCGAACTCTATTTACCTCACTAATTGCATTAAAATAGTAAATATAACACATTATATATGAATTTATGGTCAATATATTCAAAAATGAACTCAAATATACCCATAAATTGCATTGAAAGTTGGAAATTTGACATAGTCTCTAGGTATATAAGGTCAATATAATCAAAATGTGAACTCTATTTTCCACACTAAATGCATTCAAAATAGTAAATATAACACATTATATATGAATTTATGGTCAATATATTCAAGTATGAACTCATTTTAACAAATTAATTGCATTCAAGTAGGAAAATTGTGTATATCCTTTAGGTATATAAGGTCAATATAATCAAAATGTGAACTATATTTTCCTCACTAGTTGCATTCAAAATAGTTAGATTAACACATTATAGATGTATTTAAGGTCAAGGTATTCAAGTATGAACTCATTTTAACAAATTAATTGCATTCAAGTAGGAAAATTGTGTATATCCTTCAGGTATATAAGGTCAATATAATCAACAGGTGAACTCTATTTTCCTCACTAATTGCATTCAAAATAGTGAATATAACATATTATATGAATATTAGGTCAATAGTTTCACAAATGCACTCAAATATCCCATTAATTGCATTGAAAGCTGGAAATTGTGCATATACTTTGGGGATACTAGGTCAATATAATCAACAGGTGACACTATTTTTCTCACTAATTGCATTCAAAATAGTAAAAATAACACATTATATATGAATTTATGGTCAATATATTCACAAATAAACTCATTAAACCCATAAATTGCATTGAAAGTGGGAAAGTGTGCATATTCTTTGGGTATATTAGGTCAATATAATCAAAATGTGAACTCTATTTACCTCACAAATTGCATTTAAATAGTAAATATAACACATTATATATGAATTTATGGTCAATATATTCTAAAATGAACTCAAATATACCCATCAATTGCATTGAATGTGGGACATTTGACATAGTCTCTAGGTATATAAGGTCAATATAATCAAAATGTGAACTCTATTTTCCACACTAATTGCATTCAAAATAGTTAGATTAACACATTATAGATGTATTTAAGGTCAATGTATTCAAGTATGAACTCATTTTAACAAATTAATTGCATTCAAGTAGGAAAATTGTGTATATCCTTCAGGAATATAAGGTCAATATAATCAACAGGTGAACTCTATTTTCCTCACTAATTGCATTCAAAATAGTGAATATAACATATTATATGAATATTAGGTCAATAGTTTCACAAATGCACTCAAATATCCAATAAATTGCATTGAAAGCTGGAAAGTGTGCATATACTTTGGGGATACTAGGTCAATATAATCAACAGGTGACACTATTTTTCTCACTAATTGCATTCAAAATAGTAAAAATAACACATTATATATGGATTTATGGTCAATATATTCACAAATAAACTCATTAAACCCATAAATTGCATTGAAAGTGGGAAAGTGTGCATATTATTTTGGTATATTAGGTCAATATAATCAAAATGTGAACTCTATTTACCTCACAAATTGCATTCAAATAGTAAATATAACACATTATATATGAATTTATGGTCAATATTTTCAAAAATGAACTCAAATATACCCATCAATTGCATTGAAAGTGGGAAATTTGACATAGTCTCTAGGTATATAAGGTCAATATAATCAAAATGTGAACTATATTTTCCACACTAATTGCATTCAAAATAGTTAGATTAACACATTATAGATGTATTTAAGGTCAATGTATTCAAGTATGAACTCATTTTAACAAATTAATTGCATTCAAGTAGGAAACTTGTGTATATCCTTCAGGTATATAAGGTCAATATAATCAACAGATGAACTCTATTTTCATCACTAATTGCATTCAAAATAGTTAGATTAACACATTATAGATGTATTTAAGGTCAATGTATTCAAGTATGAACTCATTTTAACAAATGAATTGCATTCAAGTAGGAAAATTGTGTATATCCTTCAGGTATATAAGGTCAATATAATCAAAATGTGAACTCTATTTTCCTCACTAATTGCATTCAAAATAGTTAGATTAACACATTATAGATGTATTTAAGGTCAATGTATTCAAGTATGAACTCATTTTAACAAATGAATTGCATTCAAGTAGGAAAATTGTGTATATCCTTTAGCTATATAAGGTCAAAATAATCAACAGGTGAACTCTATTTTCCTCACTAATTGCATTCAAAATAGTTAGATTAACACATTATAGATGTATTTAAGGTCAAGGTATTCAAGTATGAACTCATTTTAACAAATTAATTGCATTCAAGTAGGAAAATTGTGTATATCCTTCAGGTATATATGGTCAATATAATCAACAGGTGAACTCTATTTTCCTCACTAATTGCATTCAAAATAGTGAATATAACATATTATATGAATATTAGGTCAATAGTTTTACAAATGCACTCAAATATCCAATAAATTGCATTGAAAGCTGGAATGGTGCATATACTTTGGGGATACTAGGTCAATATAATCAACAGGTGACACTATTTTTCTCACTAATTGCATTCAATATAGTAAAAATAACACATTATATATGGATTTATGGTCAATATATTCACAAATAAACTCATTAAACCCATAAATTGCATTGAAAGTGGGAAAGTGTGCATATTATTTTGGTATATTAGGTCAATATAATCAAAATATGAACTCTATTTCCTCACAAATTGCATTCAAATAGTAAATATAACACATTATATATGGATTTATGGTCAATATATTCACAAATAAACTCATTAAAACCATAAATTGCATTGAAAGTGGGACAGTGTGCATATTCTTTGGGTATATTAGGTCAATATAATCAACATGTGAACTCTATTTGCCTCACTAATTGCATTTAAATAGTAATATAACACATTATATGAATTTATGGTCAATATATTCAAAAATGAACTCAAATATACCCATAAATTGCATTGAAAGTGGGAAATTTGGCATAGTCTCTATGTATATAAGGTCAATATAATCAAAATGTGTACTCTGTTTACCTCACTAATTGCATTCAAATAGTAAATATAACACATTATATATGAATTTATGGTCAATATATTCAAAAATGAACTCAAATATACCCATAAATTGCAATGAATGTGGGAAATTGTGCATATCCTTTGGGTACATAAGATCAATATAATCAACAGTTGAACTATATTTTCCACACTAATTACATTCAAAATAGTTAGATAACACATTATAGATGTATTTAATGTCATTGTATTCAAGAATGAACTCATTTTAACCCATAAATTGCATTGAAAGTGGGAAAGTGTGCATATTCTTTAGGTATATTATGTCAATATAATCAACAGGTGAACTTCATTTTCCTCACTAATTGCATTCAAAATAGTAAATATAACATGGTATATATGAATTTAACTGATATTTCAGGTAGTATATTTGGGGACCACAGCATAACAATATTTCGAATGAGACCTCATAATAATTAAAGTGACATTGATTGTTTTCAAGTGACCTTGCACTTTTCAAATGACTTTAATCATTTTATTCAAAGACTTGGACTAAGTATATACTGCGGTATCTAAGCATTTTGTCCATTGCATTCTGGGAGATATATAAGGTTTACTTCCTGTCTAAGTGGTTGTGTTGTCTGGTACTCATATCTATGTAATTTTTGGAGCTGATATTCAATGAACTAAACTAAATATTTAAGAATGCAATTGTCAATGCTTGATTAGTTATTTAAGATTTTATCATGGCTTGAAATGTGTTTTTTTAAATGATATTTCCATTTTTTTCTCTATATATAGTTTGGGTCTTTACAGCCTTTCCATTTTTAGACTGGACATTCGCTGGTTGGGCTTTACATCTCTGAAAAAAGTTTGGAACGGTGACATAGCCATTGCCTGTAACTACAAAATCTGTTATATTGAGCACTAAGATTTAAGTCCTATTTTTGAAATACCGACTCAGTACGGTAAATTAAAAGAAAATAAGCCGGATTCCGATTGTGGTAAATATAAGGCAACTTGAGGGGCCGGGCACACTCATTTCTAATGCCTTTCTGAGGGTTTTTTGTGTGTCTAAATTTGTAGACGTGATTGATTTTATCTTGCATTTGTTAGAAACTTATGCCAGGCTGCATAAACTGCTTCAGTGTATGTTTGAAGGACGGCTCACTGCAGAAACAGCATATTCCAAGTCTAAATTCATCAATTTATGAAAAGTAGACATTTCTCTCCTCCAGTATTGTATGCGTGTTTCCCAAACCAAATCAAGCAGTAGTTAATGTGTCTGCTACCTTAAAGTCATGAACTTCCTCCAGTTGCAAGATTTTTCTCGAAAGAGCCCTACTAACCCTACTTATGTTCAAATCTTAGGCGTTAACTCAAAATACTATTTTTACCGCATTAAGTATGGAGAATGAACAGGTTGATGAATTTTCACCATTTTTGATATTCAAAAAGTAAGGAATCATCACTTCTATTCCTTTCATTTAGGTAATAAAATCCCTATTTTTGCACTACTTTTTTAAAAAAAAAGCCCTGCTTTATTCTATGCTTTTAGAAAAGATGTGAGTTGACAGCCTGTGTATTGTATGTGTCCTGTTCAGTTTAGAAAATCATTTGTAGTACAATGACCTTGGGCTTCTTAAAAAGACACGAACAAGACTGATTAGAACATCCATCTCATAATGTCGTGATTTGATTCACTGACAATATAATCCCTATTGCTTTGTTTTGAAGTATTTAAAAAGATCTTATGTCCAATTCTTTTCATTTACCTGATGCGAAGTATGTAAAACCTTGGCAAATTAGTGACTTTATCCTCTATAACTTATTTCATATATATGAACTCTCCCAATTAGCTCATGAGGCTCCTGGGAGGCATCCAGGTAGCCGCGATATCCAGATTTTCCAAGTAAACATCATCAATTTCTTGTTACTTGTTTTTTTTTAGTTCATTCCCAACTGCTTCGTTAAAATCATGTGTCAAACTGATAACTGGAAGTGGTAAAATTGGAATACCAGTTCGAAAATCATATAAAGGTTACATGGACGCTCTCTACCATGGAATTACATGCTTGACAACACTGATCTAAATGCGACATGACTTAATTTTGACTAAATTTCAGCCAAGGAAAAAGCTCTCGTTTTAAGTCTCAATCACCCACTTTTCAACTAGCAATCTCCCTATTTGCCCTCTGAAATGGTCCTCATGTATGCTTATTGCCATCATATGATTTTTGTTTGCTTAAATTTCTTGAAAATACAAGCAAATTTCATATTTGTGCTTCTTGCTTTTTGTATGCTAATTGATGCATGGATATAAAGGGATTCAGTATGATGTCTTTCTTTCTGAATCATGCAAAACTAACTTCATTGGTTTTGTTTCATTACAATTGTCTATGGTTACATCATTAGTGATGTCATCATTTTATCATAACATCATTAGTGATGTCATCATTTTATCATTACATCATTAGTGATGTCATCATTTTATCATTACATCATTAGTGATGTCATCATTTTATCATTACATCATTAGTGATGTCATCATTTTATCATAACATCATTAGTGATGTCATCATTTTATCATGACATCATTAGTGATGTCATCATTTTATCATAACATCATTGGTGATGTCATCATTTTATCATAACATCATTGGTGATGTCATCATTTTATCATAACATCATTAGTGATGTCATAATTTTATCATAACATCATTAGTGATGTCATCATTTTATCATAACATCATTGGTGATGTCATCATTTTATCATTACATCATTAGTGATGCCACCATTTTATCAAAAATCAAAATATCATTAGTGATGTCATCATTTTATCATAACATCATTGGTGATGTTATCATTTTATCATTACATCATTGGTGATGTCATCATTTTATCATAACATCATTGGTGATGCCATCATTTTATCATTACATCATTGGTGATGTCATCGTTTTATCATTACATCATTGGTGATGTCATCATTTTATCATTACATCATTGGTGATGTCATCATTTTATCATTACATCATTTGTGATGTCATCATTTTATCATAACATCATTAGTGATGCCATCATTTTATCATTACATCATTGGTGATGTCATCATTTTATCATAACATCATTGGTGATGACATCATTTTATCATTACATCATTGGTGATGTCATCGTTTTATCATTTCTTCATTAGTGATGTCATCATTTTATCATTTCTTCATTAGTGATGTCATCATTTTACCATTACCTCATCATTGATGCCACCATTTTATCATAACAGCATTAGTGATGCCACCATTTTATCAAAATATCATTAGTGATGTCATCATTTTATCTTTACATCATTTGTGATGTCATCATTTTATCATTACATCATTAGTGATGTCATCATTTTATCATTACATCATTAGTGATGTCATCATTTTATCTTTATATCATTAGTGATGTCATCACTTTATCTTTACAGCATTAGTGATGCCATCATTGTATTTATACATTGTACATCCTAAGCGTTAAGAATCAATGATGCAGGAAAATCCTAATAATGCAATAGTTCTGTCTAAAAATAAGACTTATTTATAATCTTAAATCCATGTAGAGAATTCACCTTTTAGCCTGCGACAGGGAGTGAGTTTTATGATATTTCGGCTTGAATATATAGCTGCATTTCTTTATCTTGTATCTCATGTATCAATGTTTGGTCAATTATTTCATGTTTCTTGAGTTACAATCATTTTGTTTTTAGCAAAATAGGATATACAAGTAACGCCGTGGCATTTAATGGTACATATGGTTTTTGACATCATGTCTTTCATAGAGGATACATAGGAACAGTAAAACCTCAATAAAAAGACCACCCTTGGGACCATTGCAAAATAGTCTTAATATTGAGGCGGTCTTAATATTGGAGTTAAATAGAAAATGGACTTGAAAATTTGTTCTGAATCTTTTTGAATAATTCGATCATCATTGGTTGACATGTTTCAATCCTGTCTCCTGTTGTACATGTTTGCATTTTTCATGGACAATTCACATTCTGTTTCTGTAATCAGATATTGTAGATGTGGCAGTCTATCATACCACATACTGATGTCTTCATTTATTAGGACTCTTCGAAGTTATGAAACCAAAATATTCAGAATCCTGATACAAGATGGCCGAAGGTTATATCACTCTAAAGTTTGTGGAGACTGATCTCTGGTATCAGCCTTGTCATTGGTTAATTCCAAGAATACACGTGGGACCAGCCAATCAGATGCTCAGAAACTAAACCCAATTCAGATTAGACCCATTTTTTTTTCTCAAAGTGGCTGTGTGTTGTTGTTATATCATTGTTATCAACATTTAGCTAGATATCAGATCCGGTGGCCCTTATTTGGACAAAACCCTTATTTTGGATTTTGGAAGTTACTTTTCTCCAGACTGGTTGAGAACACAAGATCGAACACAATACCATGGTAGTTGGTCGGATTCATTTGTACGTTTGCTCAACTTTGACCTTTGAATTACGACAAGCCCCTTTTTCTGAATTTATTTTGCAGCCTATGTTTGATATACAACTCTTTTATGTATGAGGTGGTTGTTTTCAGTTCATGCTAAAGCTTTGAAATAGGGATCTCCTACAATAACTGTTATTATGTCGTTATATTTCTCATTTTGTGTATCCGTCTCTTCAATATTGGCTTCTAAATCATCTTCTATTGGTGTATCAACCTTTTTTCCAGTTTGAGCTGGAGTTTGTTGCTATAAAGCATTTTAAGGCTAGGAAGCATGTGGACAAAGTATATATGTTGGTTTATTGATAAAGTTTTCTGTTTCTCTCCTAAATATATCTAACGTGTATAATCAAATATATATAATATGACGAGCCTAAGTATCGGACGTGTATTCCTCGGATGTTGGAAGTCGGAAGAAAGGGAGATAACTTGTCACAAACATCTAAGATTTGTTTCTTACGAGTTCTAGTATTGTGAAATAATAGTTAATTTTAAAATGGGTCAGCTGAATTTTTTTTCTACACATTTTAGTTTTTTTGCTCATAATTTGTTGCCATGGCAATCTTTCTAGATTCAATACTCAAATATGAACAACATCATAATAATGTAAATACATGTGTGTGTTTAACTGGTAAATGGTTTATTATGAACTTTTATTATAAATTTTCGTAAGTTTTTCCATAAATATCCTGATATTATTTTAAAGTATTGCACTAAACGTTAAAAACGCTGAATAGTCATATCTTTATGTCATTTTCTTCCTTAAGCATGGAATTATTTTTCTGACATCAATTGACTGGCCTGAATGAATGCCTGTAATATAACAGTATGCAATGATTACATTTTTATATGG
This sequence comes from Mactromeris polynyma, assembly GCA_032209605.1. NCBI lineage: Eukaryota > Metazoa > Mollusca > Bivalvia > Venerida > Mactridae > Mactromeris > Mactromeris polynyma. Next base: position 10,289,970 of record JASFXZ010000007.1, read on the forward strand.
TCTAACTGTTGTGAGCTAGGCTTGCCATACTCTTGTGTTTACTACAAAATCTAATAATATGTTGTTTTTTTTCTAAAATAAATTATTTCGTTGGTTATAAATTTATCATATATTTTTTGTAAGACATGGTTATAAAACTGAGTCTGGGGACGAGTCCATGAATGCAATCTTGTGATTGGTTAAGCTTAGGCTGTGTTCAGAATGCAGCCTTGTGATTGGTTGAGCTTAGGCTGTGATCACAATGCAGCTTTTGATTGGTCAGGCTAAGGCTGTGATCACAATACAGCCTTTTGATTGGTCAGGCTAAGGCTGTGATCACAATGCAGCCTTTTGATTGGTCAAGCTAAGGCTGTGATCAGAATGCAGTTTTCTGATTGGTCTAGCTGAAGCTGTGATCAAAACCAACCAATCAAATGCTTGAGTTTTGTGACTGGTTCCCAAATCCTATTTTCATAACCAAGAGGTGATTATTTTAGGCAATGAAATAATGCTGTTGACAGAATTATCTAGAGTAGTTCATGCTCCTGAAGGGAAGCAACTAAGTAATCGCACTCTCCGCTTGTACAATTTAAGCTATCTTAGATGCTTAAAAGCCTGAAGCATTAGTGGCCCCTGGACCCCTTGCCGATTTTGAAATTTTGCATTCTCATGCAATTTAAGGGGACTCCAATGAAATTTTATACACATGTTCGATCTTCTTGATGATATGTGTCATGGGCATAAGTTAAATCATGACCTTTAGAATCACGGTTCAAGGACACTCCACTTCTGGGGCATAGGTCATTTATGAGTGACCTCACTTGATATTGGTTTAGAAACCTTACACTTATTCTGTATTTATTATGTATGTAAAGTGATTTTAAAATTTGAAATTAATTTATAACAGTTTTACATTTCTAAAACTTCAAGTCTTAACACTGCTATTATATGTTTACGTTTTGCATCATTTTTATTGACCTTCTGGTATGATTTATGATATATTTTTATCTTACTCTTTAAAGTTCTAAGTCAAATTTCTGAGCTCTTTCACCATTTTTTAAGTAACATTCTCTTTGGAAAAGGAAATATTTTTAAAGTTTGGAAATATGATTACTAATAATGGTCATAAATCTCCTAATTACTTGACGGACATTTGTTGCTCTAGAATGAGACGATATTCAAATATTTGCTATTCTTTAGCAACAGAAATTTTCTTTTTGAAAGGTTATGCTTCACAATTGACTTAGAGCTTTGAAGAATATAGCCATGTCTGATTTATGCCGAACAAGTATGATTTTACTCTGAATATTTGTTGGTTTTTATTTGATTGAAACTATTTATTTATAATGAAATCTTGGCCCAAGGCTTTAAAATAAATAAATATGTTTCAAATTAGTAGTCTTGTTTCTGTATATTGAATGTTTAAAATTAATTTATATTGATCTTTAGAATAGTTAACCTCGCTTTCTCCATCCCTTAAATACAGTAAAACCTTCACAATAAGACCACCCTTGGGACCCTTAAAACTGGTCTTCCTATTGAAGTGATATTTATATTGAGATTGAATGAAGAGCAAAACAGTTAAATTGGACTTGAAAATTGTTTTCTTAAAGGTGGTCTTATTATTTACTGTATAGAGGAAAACGGAGTTAAGTTCAATCTCAGTTATTTGAGATACACAGTATATGATTTTCTTAAAATATTCTGTCAGTAATGATAAGAAGAAACATTTAAAGGTGTTAAATGGAGAAAAAAAGAAGATATTATGACAATCCGAATTGTTCATTGAGTGAACTATTTTGTATTCACTATTTACAAAAAATGAAAGTTTAAGTTATTTTGAGTACTCATTTCAGTTCTTTTGTGAACATAGGGCCTGGTTGTAACATTTTTCTGAACAACACCTTTTACTTCCTGTTTAGATCGTGTTTGTTTATAAAGCACAAAAAGATTTCTTAAAAAACTACCGAAAAATAAGATATTTAGATTGAGTGTAACATATTTCGGACGAAAAAAGTCGTACAATTTTGTTATTTCATACTTAATTCTGTTTATAAGCATATATATACATTGATTATATTTGAACACAATGGGCTTGGTTTTTTTCAAGAAATTAATGAAATTGTACCAAATTTTCAGTGGCTGAAGGGAAGAAGTGTCACGAACAATGTTCGAATCATGGTTGCTGGGGTCCAGGTCCCGATAAATGCCTCCAGTGTTTGAACGTAAGGTTCGCTCATAACAATACATTTCTGGCACAGTGTGAGAATCTACCCATGTTGTACAACGCCGGAACCAACTCATGCAAACAGTGTCATGAACAATGCGCTGTCGGATGTACTGGTCCGGTAAGTATGCGCGTTATGCTTTGTTATCCACAGGCTCTCCAGCGTTCATAGTTTTTCCAAGTTTTCCTTATTTTTTCGTAGTGCTCCTATTTTTTCCTACCTTTCCAAAAAGCTCCTAGTATTTCAATATATTGGATAAGGTCAAGAAGTTTTTAGATGTTTTTGTTATAGATTTTCTTGCAGAAGAATACAAGATGATGGTTTAGTTGACATGCTCCATCGTTGAAAGTGTGGTCTGGTATCACTGGTGCATGGTCCGGCCATCGTAAAACATGTTGATCTATGCTTCAGTGATGCCTACAAGTGACTGCAGAAACAAATAACTTGTCAACTAAACGATCCAAATGCCTTGGAAAATGGTAATCAAATATATAAAGCTGCGAAGGTTACGTATCTCCTTTTTAAGAATTCCTACTATTTAAATCATTGACTTTCTATTTTTTCCTACTTTTTCCTAGATTTTTGTGACTTTCATTCCTAGTTTTCTCCTAGTTGTTTTGGTATATACTGCTGGAGAGCCTATAATCTGTATAAGAGTCAGTCTTTCAAATAAAGATGGTAACATTTATGGAAGTTGAAACACGTTTCTGTGGCTCTTTTAGGAAAGACTTGATTGTTATGCCAGAAACTCTGGGTGTGATCATTCGTTAGGATTTTATCAAAAACAATTCCTTGTTCGAAAATATTCGCTCAGGTGCTGTTTACAATGGTACTAGTTAGTTCTGGTTTGAAATGTTAGAGAACTTTCGGCAATGGCCTTCACTGAATGTTCTGTCAACACAGCACATGTTTACAGCACATGAAACACTCGGTAGGTGGCGTGCAATGATAATCATGTTGCAGGGTTTTCCACAGGATTTTTCAGCTAGGGGTCCTTGGACCCTTCTGTTTAACAACTTGGGGATCCTTAGTAAATTTGTAGGGTCCAAGATATGCAGTTTATGCTTGACAAATGTTTATTTTAAGGGTCCCAGGGATGTACAGTAAGTGGGATATGGGAGTCCCTATAAAGAAAAGGGAGTCAGAGACTCAAGATTTCTGCGTCCGGGAAATCCCTGATATTGTACAATTAGGTTTTTAGTGTGAAACATGTAATTTGCTTATGTAAATTGTAATATGTTATGAATAGTCTAGTGATACCGAGCATGCCGTTATATTTATATGTTACAATGGTGTAATGTACAATATTATACATTTACAGGGACCAGATCAATGCTTGGAGTGTAAGCAGGTGAAGGTGCTAGGATTGAACGATAAATCAGAATGTATGACCCAGTGCCCGCTGCCTCTGAAGCAGCCGTATCTCTACACAGATAACAATGACATATGTCGGCAATGTGACGAATCTTGTGATGAAGGGTAAAGATATTGTTTATAAAGCAGTGATATTTCTGCTGTTTCCCCTTATCAAAAAGTGTCAATTTTCCCCAAATAATTTATCATTTGTCCCCAAAAAGTCATCTTTTTTTCCCAATTCTTGGTTCATTTTCCCCCCTCTGACTGCAAAACAACCATTACCATATTTTCCCCGATTTGGGATCTATCACACCTATTTTTCCCAATTAAAATGAAAAGGCACAGACAGTGTAAGTATTTTCAAGGCAATGTATAAAAGGTTAAATACACAAAATCCTGACTTAATAAAAAGAAATTCTGTAGAATGTACTGGCTATCAACCCTACTATGCTAATTATCTCCCTTTGATTGATTTATAATTTTATGTAAAGAAGTGATCTCCTTTAATTATAAACTGTTGTGTTGTGCGGGGCCATCGTCAGCAGTGGAAGTGAGAGGCTGTAATTCATGTGTACTTGCTATCGACCATGCTATGCTTAATTGATTGGATGCTTATTATTTCCATTTGATTGATTTATATTTTAGAAGTGATCTCCCTTTAATTGGTAACTTTTTGTATATCAGTTGTACGGGACCTTCTTCAGCAGTGAAAGTGGGAGGCTGCAACACATGTGTACTGGCTATCAACCGTACGGCAGAGCAAGATACTGTTAGATGTCTTCCTCTGTTCCACGAATTTTGTCCAAAAGGATACTTTGAACAGCGGTTTAGATCTGATGTGGATCATCCGCTCAATGGAAAAAGGGTTTGAATATTTCTATATACTTTTTCCATTTGAAGAACATTGTTTTTCAGAATTATATACGTTCTGATGTGACATCCATCATTTTGTAGCGAATTACTGCATAGTGTTCTTAATATTGGAATTGCTATAAAAAAGTAGTTGGAGGTCAGATTTTAATACTTTTTGTGTTAAATGAAATTTGAAACATATATCTGTCAGAAAATGTAAACACCTGGAAATGGACTTTTTGGTCACTTAAACAGGTTAAAATCGTGGCACAGATCAAAAATATTTTTGTAAATTTGGCCTTATTTGGGTTTGCTTTTTGCACTTAATCATCTTTTCTCTATTTTCTCACAGGTGTGTCAGCCGTGTAGCCATCTATGCCTTGAATGTAACGGGCCAGGAAATGCAAATTGTCCGAAATGTCGGTATTTTAGTAATACAGGTAATGGCTTCACGCATTGCTCAGAAGCATGTCCATCTCACACGTATCCGTCAGAAGGAAATTGTGAGTTTTGTAATGTACAATGTTTACATGGCTGTACTGGACCTAATGCAACTGAATGTAAATACTGCTTGAATTACAAGGTTTATCTGGACGAAGAAATAAATTTGGTAAGTGTTTCTATTTTCTTTAACGTTGAAAAGTTCTCGATGATTTTCTTACATTTTCGTACTTGCTAAACCTCGTGATTATAACAGTCAATGTTGTCTGCAATAAGGTCAAATCTAGGTCAACATTTCTTACTTTCAGACCTAACAAATGTTTGCACTTCTATAAATCATTTGCCTCTCACCAATGCAGGTTCGAATCCTGACCTCGAATCTTACCCGGAGTGTAGAATTTGTATGTCAGGAAGCTATTTAGCTGGCTTTCATAAAGTCAGTGGATATATCCAGGTGCCCACCATTGCACAAAGTAATGCAACATGGGGCTACTGTTTTTATAGTGTAAAACTATGGCTGCCGTAGATAGAATTATTGTTTGAATGAATACAAACTCACTGATTTGATTCTATGTTATATTGCAGTTTGAGTGTGTTGAGAGATGTCCCGAATCGTTACCTCATCTTATTGGCGACACCGATCCTGACAAACCAACAATAAATGTCTGTGCATCTGATGAACATCCAGAGGTCATGGCGAAAGATAGTCAACGAAAAGAGTGAGATTTTCAAGATATTTGTTTCTTTTATTTTTAATTATTGTTTATGCTCCTGCAATTTGAAAAATGGCGAAGGAACATTAAGTCTTACCCTTGTCCGTTCGTGCAAAAAATTAATTGCATGTCGAGTTCGATTTCAGTTACAATCCACAAATTTTGAAGGAGTTATGACCATTTCTTTACATAAAAAATGGTTTCTGATCAATATCACTTCAAAAGCTCGTAGTGAGGGCATCTGTGTCCTATGAACACATCTAGTTGTCATTTGTTGTGAATGTCAAACATAAAACGGTGATCTTTGGTATTAAGGGGGAAAATTGAAACAAGCCTATCTACTTCTTTGCTAATCCCAAAAATGCAATTACTGAATATTCCTTTATAAACGACCCCAGGAGTGTTATATTTTGGAAAAGGGAGGCGGAAATATTCACTGGTTTGATTGTCATCAGTATGATATGTTTCACTGTGCATAATCCTTTTTCAGAGAAGAGCGGAAAAAATTACTGTTGATAGTGTTACCTATCTGTGCAGGTGTTGTTATTCTCGGTTTACTGTTGGTGTTGTTTTGTTGCTATTGTCGACAGAGGGCACAAGCGAAAGAGAATACAATGAAACTTACAACGGAAATGACTGGTGTCGAAAATGAGGTGTGATTTAATTCATTCGTTTAGAAAAATGTTTGCAAAACAATTCTAAGCTTGCACATTAGATTAAACAACGCCAGTAAAACTACATAAAGATTTACATAATTCAACAATAATGTGTATAATGAGTACAGTAGGACCTCAATAATAAGACCACCCTCGGGACCTTTGGAAACTGGTCTTCTTATTGAGATGGTCTTTAAGTATGGGTTTTAATGTATGTTGATAATTTGGTAACAAACTATTGTAAATCAGTGTGGATGATGAATGGTTTACATCCAGTTTTGCAACAAATTGTCAATATTTACTGAAATACAGTAAAAAACAAACTTAAAGACAACCTCAATAAGTAGACCATCTCAAAATTAAGAACACAATGTTCAAGTCCATTTTCACTGCTATGCTCTTTATTTAATTTCAATATTAATATAAGTCCACCTCATGCATGCAATAAGAAGACCAGTTTTCAAGGGTCCCAAGGGTGGTCTTATTGTTGAGGTTTTACTGTACTATAGGCAATATTGTTCGATTCTTTATGTTGTTTCACTTGCGTTGTTTAATCTAAAGTGCAAGCTTAGAATTGTTTACAAAATTAATTGGTTTATTATTAACTATTTAATTAAGACACGTCATCGTCAACGTGAAGATAGGAAGGAGTTGCAGGTTGGAAATACTTTGTCTGTACAGTTGTCCGCGTGTCTTCTCATATTTCTTGAAAAAGTTGTGATCGGTTGCCATAGTTACTGGACGTCTTTTATATTAACTCGTGTTTTTTATCTAATCAATATTGTGGGACTTTTATTTCTTTTATCACACTTACTGTACAAGTCAACTTTGTATCTTGTAAAAAAATTGGACCTTTCAGTAAAAGTACATTGTGGATGCCCATGTTCACTTATATAATGCTGTGATTCATCATTGTATGTGGGCTATTAAGCCAAATTATATACTCGTTCATCTTTTATGAGGCATTTTATTGGATTTGTAGTTTGACCAATGAAACAGCTTGTTACATCACCTTGTTCAAAGTTAATGTACGTTTCTAACTTCAATTGAAGAGCATCAAATTGTTACTAGTCTGGTTTATTGCGTTATCAAATGTTTTATTTTCATGAATATAATGTTCTTATGTTCAAAATCCAGCTCAAACGTTTAAATGTTTGAATATAAAACTAGAATATATCCAGCGCTATCCGATTGATTATTTATCATTAATTACCACAAATCTAAGCTTGCACAAAACACAATTATCACTGTTGATATTTTGGTTTGTATTGTACTTACAAAACTGGTTGCTGCAACTTGTAAGTATTGTCGCCCTGTTGTAGAAACAATCTTTAATGCTGTATGTTGGGTAACTGATTAACAAATGCCCTTCTGTACTGTTTCAATCACTCTCTGCTGAACCATTAAACGTGAGATGCTTAAAACGTTGATGATTGTTATCAAAATCTTCAAATTTCTTGGTGATTGCTGTATACAGCAGTTACTTTACACTAATTGTGCAGTATAGTTTGCCAATTACTCTTATTGAGCTATACAGTAGTTACTTTACTCTAACTGTGCAGTATAGTTTGCCAATTACTCTTATTGAGCTATACAGAAGTTACTTTACTCTAATTGTGCAGTATAGTTTGCCAATTACTCTTATTGAGCTATACAGTAGTTACTTTACTCTAACTGTGCAGTATAGTTTGTCAATTGCTCTAATTGAGCTATACAGTAGTTACTTCACTCTAATTGTGCAGTATAGTTTGCCAATTAGTCTTATTGAGCTATACAGAAGTTACTTTACTCTAATTGTGCAGTATAGTTTGTCAATTACTCTTATTGAGCTATACAGTAGTTACTTTACTCTAACTGTGCAGTATAGGTTGCCAATTACTCTAATTGAGCTATACAGTAGTTACTTTACTCTAATTGTGCAGTATAGTTTGCCAATTAGTCTTATTGAGCTATACAGAAGTTACTTTACTCTAATTGTGCAGTATAGTTTGTCAATTACTCTTATTGAGTTATACAGTAGTTACTTTACACTAATTGTGCAGTATAGTTTGTCAATTACTCTAATTGAGCTATACAGTAGTTCCTTTACTCTAACTGTGCAGTATAGTTTGCCAATTACTATAATTGAGCTATACTGTGGTTACTTTACTATAATTGTGCAGTGTAGTTTGTCAATTACTCTAATTGAGCTATACAGCAGTTGAGTTATGCAGCAGTTACTTTACTCTAGTTGAGCTACATTGTTAGCACGTTACTCTAATTGATCTATAAAGCAGTTACTTTACTCTAATTGTGTAATATTTTTGGTACTTTACCCTAATTGAGGTACACAGTGAGAACATTATGCTATATTTGCTATAAAGCACTTACTCTACTGTTGCAACTTATCTCTTGATATCTCTTAAGGAATTTGTGCTTCCCAACATGACCAACATTTGGACATAGAACAGGTCCACAAATCGAGTCTAATGCTTTCCCTTTCCTATAAAACCTCGTGTTTTCTTTCATATAAAACATAATTGTAATGAAAATCATCTTGTGCTCTTTGAATAAATTAATACTGAGAATTATACTGACATGTCACATGACTAAATGTCGGCCATGGGGTGATGTGTGTCGTAAGATTCTGTCAGGCAACTGGTAATGTCGGATATTGGGTGATGTTAGACATAAGATGTGGTGTATTGGGTGAAGTCAGACATGAATGGAATAATTTCGACCATTGGTTTAGTTTGATAAAGGAATACTTTTTACTCGAATACGTCGAATAATGCAATTTTGTCTTAGTGTCATTTTTCATATTTGTTGTTGTTCTACGACCATAGTAAATTCCAAACCAAACTTGGAGTGATGGATGTATGTATCTGCATGTCTATTGGAGTTTGTTTGGTGTGGCAGAGAAATTAGGGCGTGTTTAGGAGAGAGACTGGACATTAGATACAAAATTGATCATGGATTCATGAAATATTTTGTATTTAACATAATGCGGGGTACCCCTGAACATTGAGAGCGCAGTGAATGATGCATTCAGTTGTCATGAAATATGTGTGGGTGTACAATCTCTTGTGTTCAAGAGGAATTATTTAACTGTTAAAGTCCTTTACTATCAAATATAGATACAAAATGTGTGGAGTTTATTAGTATTTCTAAAATATTTGTTTTTATTTTACAGACTCCATTATTACCCAACAGTCATGGAGCTTGTGAAAGGGAGCCACAGCAATCGGGTGATTACCAGGGTCAACCATACGAGAAACTGGGTTAGACTTCCGGGAATATTTCATGTCGTGAAAATAAAGTGATTTACGGTATTTCATGTGTGCTTTATGTTCATGTAATATATTTGGCAGCCTTTTTTGTGTAAAATTTGAGTTGATTTATATACATATATATGTGTAGTTAGTACAAAACATTTCTGATTAAAAACTGTGAAGTATTTAAAGAAAATCGGTCACTTTTAGTCAATCGCTCAACATTATTGTGCTTAGTTTAAAATACTCGTTGGTATAAACAGTCAGGGTTTGAGTCAAGATGGACATTATTTTTAGCCGGATTTTTCAGAGGACAATCCTGTAAATTAATAACTGTGTGACTGTTTATTATTGTTTCAATTAATTCATTTATATGTTGGATAAGGCCGAATGGCAGATCTTGTTTTTATCAAAAACTTAAACTGTTTTACGAGCATTTCTATACTTTTAACCAAAGCTTGCATAAATGTATGCTCTCAAATGCATGAAACATTATTTCTTAAATGCGTGTCACTAATATTTTTGGTTTCCCAAAGTTATAAATATATTCTCTTCATTCTTGTCACTTTGAATTTATGAGAAAAAATGTGAATTTTCAAAATCATAAAGAAAAATCAAATAATTCTGTATAGGAAATAACAACAACCAATCATTGTTGCAGAAAAGTTAAATATTGGAGATTGGCATTTTAACCTAAATATTAGTTTAATAATATTCTAGATGTTCTGAGACTAGTGGAAAATGAACAAAATCTCATGCAGAAAAATAAGAATGTGTTTTCACTCTATTCACTGTTAACGTAATACATGCAGCTATGATATTGTTTTTGGTCTGTCTGAGCACTTTTTTCACGTATACTATTCTCCAAAAATAATGTGATTCCTCTACAAAGAGTAGGACACGCCCATTTCATGTGACCTGACGTAATATCTCCTTACACATGTTTTATTCAGGGGCCTTATTCACAAACATTTTTAGGATGAAACTCAGACGTAAGACTTCAAAATATTAAAATTTCATTTCGCTCATACGTCGTTACAACAATACAGATTTTGAAATGTGTAGAGTGTGTAACAAGAGTTATTCTGACAAAAAAAATATGTTTATATGTAAAGAAAACGAAAGGCTTGCAAGTTAACTTATGCAAATTTAAAATCTAAGTCTGAATTTCATTCAGTCTTCAATGTTGTGAAACATAGTGACAAGAGGTTGTAAATAGTCATAGCTTGCCATTGTGTTATTCCTTTGCTGTTGGAAGGACAAACAATCCGAAATACATTTGGATAAGAAGCTCTGGACACTCTACAGTCAGACCTCGTTTATTCGAATTCACCAGGTCCAAAATTTTATTTCGAATAATACATAGTTTCGTATCGCAGATTTCAATTCGACGTGCCTAAGAAGATACATCGAGACCTGATATTTATTTTGGATGATACGAATATTCGGATAGAAGGTTGTTGAATAAACGAGATCCGACTGTAATTGCTGACTCGTCCAAAATCTATTTGTAAAGAAAACATTATCGTTGGAGAGTTGTACAAATATACAGGCATGAGAATTTTTCGCGGATTTGATGATTGCAAGGGCCGGTTCTGAGACAATTTAAAACCATCTTAGATGCTTAAAAACCAGAAGCTTCAGTGGCCCCCTGAACCCCTTGTCGAATTTTCAGTTGATTTTGAAATTTTGCATTCTCATGCCCGATATATATCGCACATAGTACTACGTGGTTCACTAAACATTACCAAAGTATGTGATTGCAGTGTTATGGTAACAAATACTAGTATCTCAGATTATGTTTATTTTTTATCTCTTACCTGTGCAATATGATAGCAGTTGATTGACTGTTTTTTTTGTCCCTTCTATTTTCATGCCATTTATCATGAATATTATGTTTTAGTAATTGAGACTTACTGCAGTTGCTCGAGTAACATCAGGTGAAGTGATTTGTCCGGACTGGTTTGCAATTATACCTGTCCCCCTGTCTTAACTTGTCTTATGATTTACAAAAAGTTGAATTTAGGGAGAAACCATTTTGGCGGCCATCTTGAATTTCTTAAATCGTACCATGATGCAAAAACTTCCACCACGATGCAACAACTTCCGCCATGATTTTCTTATAGATGATGTATTCCCCTACACATTGATGTATAAATAAGAACTAGATCTTTTTAGGATGGGGGGGGGGGGCGTTAATTACACGGAAACGCAGGTAGATCAGAAATTTGGAATGAAAGGGTGGAAGATAGCACCGAGGGAAGATTGGTGACGATGTAAATGAGGTGGGATGGGAGTGTGGTAGGAGGTGGAATATATGGATAGGGGGATAGGTAGGTTTGGATCAACGAAGGAAATAGGATATTGAGACTGGCAGTTGGAGTGAAATCACATCACGGTTGTATGTTCTGATTGATATGAAGCATAATCATTGTCATAAATCTTCGAGCTATATTTTTATTCACATGTTGGTATGTTCCAATTGTATATGCTTTTATTATGCTCATATTGTGCTAAATATTCATTGATTCATGCTTTATCTGAAATGTCTTGTTATGTGCTAAAATATCATCATTGCATGGAACTCGTTGAAGTTTTATATTGATCATGAAATTACTAATATAATTAACACAACAGACTTTATCATATATTTGTTTATATAACAACAGTTTTACAACATATTTTGATATTTATAACTGCTGTATTTTAATACAAGTTTTAGCCTGTTTTTATCTAAGAGTAATGTTGTTTCAACTGTTTCTATTTACGTTCGTTTGTTCACATTTTGATACTCATATATTTTGGAATTGTTTACTGCACAAAGATAATGTCTGTTTTTTTCGCCAGAACGGAAGAACTTCAGTTAGGACTGTCATTGATCAATATCAATATATCAACATTTTTTTTCTGTCAATCGATATTCGATACGGGAAAATGGCGGGAAAATACAGGAGAATGGGTACAGTCTAAAAATGTGCCAAATAGGGTTATATCGCTTTGTAGTCAACCACTTGTTAAACAGCGCTCTAGTGGATATAATGCTGTCCATATGTCGGCAATATATAATATAATACTGTGAAGTTAAAAATATGGATTCATTACTTAATTGGTATCTTGTTATCATAAAAGTACAAGTTGAACAAATATGAAGTCAAACATACAAACAATTAGAAGTAACTAGTATAATATAAGAATTAAAAATACAATCAAGTATGTCGATATTTGTCTTCCGATATATGTTTAAGTTCTAGTTTGATTTCCCACTGTTACTGTTGCCTGTATGTGTATTGATGGAAGTATGTGCTATTTTTATACATTATCCACCTGTTCCTCTTTATTTGTTTATCGGAGCTCGTGATGATGCGACGCCATAGTATTCGTTGACTTAATCTTAACATTTGTGATATCAGTTTTAGTAAAAGGGCAGGTAGTGCCAATTGCTATTTCATATATTTGTTATCTTCCTTTCACAGTTTGTTACTCCAAATGTTATAAACTGTTTTGATGACTTTGCATGCTTGTTTACTGTACATTTTGAAAGTTTGATTATAATGTTTACAGTTGTCATAATCTTTACAATAATTCGGCAGATTTCGTTACCATCATTTGTGTGAATATTTTGTAGGCTAGTACAGTTACAGCTGAAGTTAATATCTGGATCACATCTGGTATAGTTTCTGAATCTCACCTAGTCCTGTCATGTCAGATCACATCTGGTATAGTTTCTGAATCTCACCTAGTCCTGTTATGTCAGATCACATCTGGTATAGTTTCTGAATCTCACCTAGTCCTGTCATGTCAGATCACATCTGGTCTAGTTTCTGGATCTCACCTAGTCCTGTCATGTCAGATCACATCTGGTCTAGTTTCTGGTTCTGGATCTCACCTTGTCCTGTCATGTCAGATCACATCTGGTCTAGTTTCTGGATCTCACTTTGTCCTGTTATGTCAGATCACATCTAGTTCTTTTTAAATAATTTCTAATATTAAGCTCTTTTTTTAAACTATGTGCTTATCAAACACTACAGTGGGAATTAGATGGAATACTATTCATGATTCTGTCGTTATTTCTGTTTATATATTAGTGATTTCTATGTGTGTGCTACTCGTAAATGGTAGGATATGAGTTAACACGTCATGGCAGATTTAGTATAATATTGATTTCATACTGTTGTGCCAAACAAGGTTAGGGTTGTAAAATATATCTCACCACCACATTGTTTACTCTTCTGATTGAATAATAACAAGTTGAAATTATTCAGTGTTTATAATTATTGTCTGAAACACTTCCAAAATGTATAACAAAAAAATACTTTCGTCTCCATTTAAGTTCAGAATTAATGTGTACCTTCAAGTCAATCGATAAGCTTCATGTGTAGTCCATTGATGCTATGCAAACATGGTTTATTTAATGTAAATATTTATAATGTAACACGCTGATGTCATAGTTACAAATATATTATTGTTGTCGTTATCATCACCGTCATCATCTTCATCTTTATCTAACATGTTGTTGACATTATCAGTGAATAATTCAACAACACTTCATTCCTCACAATGTATGCGACGTTGTCAGACAAATACCCATCTTGCTTACTATGTCCTCATATTTACCCTTTCAATACTACTTTTTACAAAAATCATGTTATACCTTATATTGATATACCGTAACACAACTAATACAATTTCAAATGAGTCAGCTCGAGTTACTTCCCTTAATTTATTGGGTTAAGTCACTGAAATAATACCAGCTGGAGTTACTTCCCTTATTCTATTACATTGAGTCAGTGAAATACTACCAGCTGGAGTTACTTCCCTTATTTTATTATAATGAGTAAGTGAAATAATATCAGATGGAGTTACTTCCCTTGTTTTATTATAATGAGTAAGTGAAATAATACTAGCTTCAGTTACTTCCCTTGTAGTTCATGTTCTATACAATAATATCAAGCATATCTTAACTAAGTAGTACATTCTGAAGACTTAAACTATCCTAAATAAATTGATAGGGATTCATAGTGAAAATTACAACTACATGTACATGATCAATTTCACCATCCAGTGTTCAACTCGCCATAACCTCTTTTAACCATTGTCATTACTTTATTTCACAAAATGTTTCCATGTTTATTTTATTAGTTTTATAGTTGCTTTTTGTTATATATAAGTAGCAGTCATCTGAATCATAATTTGAACAAAATGCAGCTTTATACTTGAAATAAATTGTTCCTCGTTGCTTATCACGTGTTTGTTTTGTCTGTCCTAAAACTAGTTTATAATTACCACGTGCCTTTTCCTTACCAGTGTATGATGTTAATTAATGTATATTATATGATGGAACATCAAACATAAATTGTTCATGTTTATATGCATACTGACACTTCATAAGGAATAGTGACAGTATGAAAAAAGGAGGGCATCATATTAAGTCAATAGGGCTAGCAATAAAACTAAATTAGACAATTGAGTGTTTTTACTGTTTTGTAACATGTTTGTATGAAGAGGCATGATAATGTCACATCTCCTACAGCTAGAGTCACTGTATATTTTCTTATAACATTGATTTCATTGATGACTGGCCCGCTAAAAGTTCTGGGCCCGTATTACAGAAGCTTCTTATCCTTAAAATTTTCCTTAAATGACGAAAAAATCTTAAGTTTTACATTTTTATCCTTAAGATTTCAGAAAATTCTTAAGTAGTATTACACAATGTTCTTATCTTATTTTTTCACTTAAGGTAAGCGATTTTCTCCTTAGATTTTAAGGAAAGCTAGACCTCCCTTATCTTGTATAAAATATCTTAAGTTATAGAATCACCTCCATTTTCTGAACCAGTGAACAGCACAATTATTCGACATCTACCATTTCAACACAACGTTCGTGTAAAATCATCGAAATCACGTTGCGTTCAGATATACATTTACATAAAGTAGGCCTACCAGTGTTCAGTAAATTCCGTAGAATTATAAAATTTCGCTCTTGAAATTGTGTCAACGCTGTGAGCAAAATCAACAATATTTACATGATAAAATGCTGTTTTTAGTGTTAATTATACGTACAACCAACTATGTAATAATTCAGGGACGTGATGTAGACATACAGTGAATATATAAGAACGGAATGATGGAAATTGCACCGTGAATCGGAAAGAGATGTTAAGAATAATATTAGGTTTATATCATAAAGGTTTTTATGTTTCGGATATGGTAATCATGATGTTTGACTAAGGAAGCAAAAGTGAATCGAAACTGGTCCTGTGTCATGCTATTAGTTGACCGATGTTAAACTTGGATCATGACTGAGAATACTTTTTGCTATTTTGTATGGTATATATGCATATTACTGCCACCAGTTAGCATGATAGCGTTCGCGAATTGTTTAGTGTTAACCACATAATTATTACGATAATTATCTAGCTATCTAGTTAAAATTCGTGATCAATTTTCGGTAAATAAATATCATACAACTAGAAATAGGCTTGAAAGTGCCCAGAACTGCCACCTCTTATCTTTTTTATGATGTATTACACTAGATTTAAGTGTTACCACTTATTTATAAATGCAAGTTTGGCTTCTAGATGTAAGTGGTAACACGAATCTTAAGTGAAATTCGCGAATTTGAGTTATTAAGTAACATAATAAGTGGTTAACTGGATAATATTCGTGTTACAACTTACATATAGAAGACAAAAATGAATAAGTGGTAACACGAATAATGGAGTTAATAAAAGTTTATATTACATTTACTAGTAGTTTTCAATCATGATTTGATTTATTATGCTTTGAAATACACAGTTCTATTGAAATAAAATTGTAATTACTGTTATATAGTGTGTGTATTTCGTTTTCAACTTAGTTATCTATATATAGCCCTATATCTGCACTAGACTAGTATTTATACTAATCACAAGTGCTATGTTCTTGTTTCATTTAGGTTCGTATGTGCATGCTTTTGAGCAAAATTTATCAGGGGAAAAGTACCATTCGTGGTGACTTATGATTTTTCTCAACAAGCTTTGTAATACTACACTTAAAAACATAAAACATGCATCTAACCAAAGGATTGATAATAGCGGTTGCTTATTATATCACAGACAGCTGCAGATGTTGGGTTGAAATTCATACAACATGTCTGTTCTCAGTACACAACTCGTGACAGGACATTATAAGAAAGAGCAAGCATATTGTATCTATATTATTATTGGTATGGATGGACTGGGTGTGTGTTGTGTTTGTGCAATGTCCAAGGACATGCTGGATTCATTCAGTCTGAATAACTGGTACTAATTCGCCTCAACAACTAGATCACGACTTACCGAGTGCATTATTCATGTTATATCATACAGATTTACTTAGCAAAACTTCTCACACAACAAACAGTCAATTTCCATCAGTTATAATGCAAAATGTTCAAATATAATGCAACAAAAACAAAGGTTTATATGAAATGACGGTTGTACTTGTTACAACGTAACTAGGTAAAATCATTTATTTGCTTGGAGTTAGAGTAAAGTCTGCTACATTCTGCGCACGCATTATTTTTTAATTTCCGGTTCTATTTTTGGAACGGGAAAACCCGATGTACGTTAGCAACAGTCTTAAGAATTTGCTTAAGATGAAAAATAAGGATAAGAAATTTTAGTTAAAATTATTTTAAGTTGGATCTGTAATAGTACTTAAGATTTTCTTGAACCTTATCCTTACCGAAGTACAAATCTTAAGATTTCTGTATTTCTTAAGGTATATCTTAAGAAGCTTCTGTAATACGGGCCCTGATCTCAGCCAATCTAGCACGTCTGTGATATTCTGGACAGAGGAGTGAGGCGTCGTCACAACCCACCTGCTTACGTCAACGAACTTCGTCAAGCGCTCATACAGGAATGGAACAATATTCCAGAGGCAGAAATCAACACCGTAGTCAATTATATGCGCAGGCGATGCACCGCAGTGGTCAACTCAAGAGGTTATTAAGTGTTATTTTTGTTTTTAACCCCTACCTATATTGGTCAAAATGTCCCCATTTTCTGTTATAACCATTGGCCATCATTTTTGCACCAAACGATGCATCATGGAACACTCTTTAAGCACATATATAACAATGATTTCATCCAGCTATGTTCAAGCAAACTTAGGGGAAGTTTCTTATTTTGTTTAGTATATATGTATACAACAAATATGTATACTACAAAAACACAGAACGTGTTTGCTTTTTCCCCATGTCGCTGAGTCCGGTATCTTCCAGACAGATACGCCACTGATGCAACACTTCGATTTGTGTTCGTGGTCACTTAATACACACCAAAACCAGTTCAAATAACATCCACTCATACAGCAGATAGAACGAGATCTTGTGTGTATACATAACGACTAAAGCCCGCCAAATAGCCCGTGCGTTCAATTGAAATCAGTGAGTGCCACGTAAAGACGAAACAATTAACGTATATGTTTTTAGAAGTGTGATATATTCTATGTAAAAATGAGAGAATAAAGTTGAACGGTTGAAGACAAGGGAGTAAAACAGAAAATGGAGAAAGTTAACAACTGCAAACAAGCGCGACTGATAGAAAGTGAGTGGTTTGTTTTTCTATCAATGGTGGATGTTTCAACTATATGAAATGTATTTCTATGTCAGGTACAAATGAACACAATATTTAATAAATAACTGCATTTTTTTTGGTATGACTAACTTTGATACATCATTATTGATATTAGTAGTAATTGTAGTAAAAACCGTAATATTGAGGGAAATTCACGTAATTAAAGAAATAAAGTGTATTTAACATTTTGATTCAGAAAACACATAAAAACTCATTTAAATTTGTCCGAGTCGGAAATGCAAGGAAAGAATGTTTTATACCAAGTTATCTCGGCCAAGTTCGATAACCAGCCAGGTCACACTAGTTTCTCTTGGATTATGGCCCTTTCATTTAACAATGTTTGCCCTAGTCCTATAAATAAGACCCTACATACCTTATTTCAAATTTTGACATTTTCCGGGTACGTAGTAAAGTAAAATATAAAATAACAAAATGATGAATGTTAATGGTTAAATGGGTATGTTTACGTCTAATATTTTAGACTATGTTTGCCCAAATTAGGTTAACTTAGACAGTACTAACCTAGTCCTATAAATAAGACCCTATATACCTTATTTCACATTTTGACACTTTATGTTTATGTTACATGCAAAGTGAAAGTAAAATGTAAAATAACAACATACTGAATGTTTATGGTTAAATGGGCATGTACACGTCTAATATATGGACTAGTAATAACCCAGTCTTCACAAAACTTGGTGTGAGTGTTTATTTGCACAATATCTCGGACAAGCTTGATAACCAGCGCCGTAGCCACATTGAACCACTACAAGGCATTAGCCTCGATTAAAATTTTGCAGAGCACTAGAGAAGTCATAGAAAGCAAATGTTCCTGGGTAGCATGCTCCCGGACCCTCTAGACTGTCTCGGTTTAAATATGCCTCTGGCTACGGCACTGTTGCCATTTATGAGTTCTGACTTCGGACGGGCGTATTTCGTGACAGTTTGACACTCTTGTTTTCAGATTCGAGTATGCCATGGACCCTAGTATTGTGAAAAAGCAAGATGCGTACTGAGTGTTTATTTATGTTAGAAGTCATATTACTGGTAGACGTGTTGCTTTGGATTTCTTCCGATCTACTTACTGGAATTCTGCATTTCAAAAGTAAGTCTCAATTCATTTGATGTGAGAATAGAATATGTATAAGTATGTCTACACTATTCATATCACCATTATTATCAAATAAAGGGGAGAAAGTACGCCGACGAAGGTCATTATAAATATCGCAATGAAACAACAAAGTCTACAAAGTCTCTGATAAAGATGTTCTCCGGTATATTTTCTTGTTTCAATTCTTAAAGATAAGATTCCTGTCCTGCACTGACATAAAACAGACCGTTCACATTTAGTTAAGTTTAATGTCATGAGAATCTCGCAGCAGAATTTAGTCTTAAAATACGATATGTTCTGAATCTAGGCACATCTCGAATGTTCAATGACCAGATATTGGAATAATGATCAACCAATATACACTATGTTTGTGATAAGTTAATGCCGATCATCGCAAGAATATGTGTCAAACGATGAACCCCGAAAACAACCTCACGGCTCTATGTTGGATATTTTCAATTTGTTGATACCTATTTAAATCCCATACCGAGGGGAATTTGGCTGTACATATACTTGCCAAATTTTTGGCATTATTAGCAAAGATATAAAAATTGCATTTAGAGAAAGTGGTGGCATTTAGAGAAAGTGGTGGGTAACGCTCGACTATAACCCTTGACTTATATGCTGAAAGAAGCTATTCAGTGCCTGATGTTATTGGTCCGAAATTATGATACCAGTCTCAAATCTCTAGAATTTGATTAGTTGTTTCTGAAGGCAGGTTTCATAATGACCAATCACGATTCTGCAAAGTCATTCTACATTAACCTTAGACGCAGACTACTTGCCCATACCTTTAATGATGGCTGACTGTTGTCATGTAATCAATTTCGCAATAAATACATGCTTAAACAATGACTGACTCTGGATTCTTTGTATATGTGTGTAAATCTTCAGCGGAGGGAGTTGTTTCTACAGTTGAAATGTTTGATGAAGTCTGAACCTTATTTAAGTTAGAACATTTACAATATTTGAAGAGACGATATACTCGTTGTACAATAACATCGTATGTTACCATTCTACTTTCAGATACACAATGCGGTGGTTTTCATAGAGTTGTATAATTGATGGTGTGATTTCATCATTTAACACAAAATTTCAATTACAAAAGGTACAGGACCGTTTTGCACAAACTAACGCAACCAAACAACATTCGATAGTAAATATCAACGTAGTATATAAAAATAATAACTATTATACTCCCTGATATCGTTAGGTCATTACATTCTACTTTGGTTTTGATGATCCCTGATTTACGTGCAAGCACTGGTTGGATTATTATACTAGAATCAGTCACGATAGCGCACACTAGGGTGCCGATTTGTAAGCAAACCTACTTGTTTGTATGCGAAACAATATAGGATGGCTTTTGTATAAAGGAAGTTCCATGTTTTCAATGGTTTTCAAACGAAACATTACATTAACTTTGCAGATTTATTTTATTTTATTACAGTTGTTGACTTCCAGTGCGGACAACACTTTTTTACAGTTTGATACCCAACTAGTAATTTGTTCCAGAAATTAACATGTCTGACGAGAACACTTGTACATGTAAAGTCCACGTCCAACTTGGATGTGTATGTAAGAATCCTTCGTTATACCCGAGTTTTCATCACATCACAATGTTATACAAGAAAACATGACTGGTAAGGTGTGTGGTCATTTTTTCCGTATGTCACAGTATAATGGAAGTAATCTCTTCTCATAATTATTATGAAATTACAGTAAAACCTCAACAAAAAGACCATCATTTGGGACCCTTGAAAACTGGTCTGTTTACTGAGATGGTCTTAATATCGAGGTTAAAAATGAGCAAAACAGATAATACGGACTTGAAAATTGTGTTCCATATATTGAGGTGGCTTTATTATTTAGGTGGTCTTTAAGTGAGGTTTTACTGTATGTTCAAATGTTTTTGTTGACTCGCAGTCTAAGATGTTCAAATGTTTGAAAATCACGTGTTTATGTCTGTAAATTTGCATTGACTGTTTACCTGTGTGTGTGACATATATTCCATACGCAGGTTGCTTTAAATGGTGAGATCAAGTTCGATGTAAACTATGACAACTCTGTGTGTTACCTAATCCATTTTACTTGTCGTGGGCTTCTGGCAAGTGCTTACTTCTGAAAACTGTTATACGATCACAAAAACACCTAGTCGGTTGCTAGGACAATGTTATACTTAACGTCATTAAAAAGTCCATGGCAAACATTGTTATGCACATTACAACCAATACGAACATTGCAAAAAGCTCATTAAATGATTATAATTCTATGATACAGCGTCATTTTATCATATAAAATCACATATTTGGTCAGACAAATCAATATTGTGGTTCCTGTAACATTACATGCCACAAACCTGGGTTACTTGACAAGTGTAAAGTTTCATGATTGAATTATTAGGTAGTCTTAATAGGAAATAGCTATTCCCTTCATTTCACTTCAGGTACACATCATATTTAATCAATTAAATGACTCTTATGATGCATGCATTACTACTGCTGTGTGTTATTTCTCTGTCAGAGCATTGTAGGAAAGATGTTTTGAAATAAGGCTCAATTATTAATTCATATAATTATTAGGAACCACATACAACAATTGTTTGGACTTACAACTAATACTCTGACATGGTCGCAACACAAACCTTTCAAACATATTTTAAATGCCTCTCATTTTCCTTTTCAGTCATTTCGTCCACACATATAATGTAATACTACTTTTTTTCGTCGAAAGTATATACTTTCCTGACTTTTAAAAGATGTTATTATTGGTTGACACTGTGTAAACACATTAGAAATGGATAATTGAAATTTGATTTATAAAACATTACATCTTTCAGATATACTGGCACAGACCGTAGAACAGCAATATTTGACGGGATATTGAAACAATAACCTGAAGGTGAGTACACATTATCAAAACATATTTTTCTTTTGAAAGACATTTTGATTAAAGGCTAAGTTGTTGACTGCATCTGGGAAGCTAATGACAAATTGGTCATATGAATATTTGCGGTAATGACGCAACGGCAGGGTGTCCTTAGTCAATAATACATAGTCAATAATGGCCGTCCCTGTGGCATCTGTCCATCCACCTGTTTGTTTGACAATAATACCTTCAATTACCGGGGATCATGTGGCATCCGTCCAGCAATCTGTCTGTCAATACTTTAAAAGACTTGGGGTGGTAGGCATTCAAAATTGTTTCATGAAACAATAATAACACAACGTCTATAGGGGTGTTGGACCCAGAAGCTGACAATGTATTTTTTTGTAAATCATTTTCTTAACTTCTTCAACATAATTGCAACATAAGCGTCACCAGTTGGTATCAAAATTGTGCAGAAAATGTCCAAGACAATGACGCAAGTGTGACATTAGTCATTTATTTCCAAACGACTCCTTTCTAGAACCCAATTCGACTTCAGACTTCCTATAATTTTATGAATTTATTCTCCTATCTGACAGAAACGAACGATAATTCGAATAGCTTTTGTTCATTACTGTGTGTTAAAGCAAATCCACAAGGTTTGTTTACATTTGCGCATTTTGATGCATTTCTGAAAAGAACTTCACCAATTCTTGACGGATTTGCATAAAGTATGTGTCGTTTGAATGATGCATTATTCCTGCGTAGTATTTGGTGCACGTCTGTTTTGATTTCTGCCACGGAAAGAGGTCAGGTGTCATAAGTGTTAGACATTTTCCCACAAATTTGTATACAAAAACCAAAATGGGCGATTGTACGGATCAATAAATAGCAAACTAGAAATGGGGGTATCAATACTTTATTTTATAGATTTCAATATTCTTTTTTCAGACTGACAAGAAAGGCAAACTACCAGAAAAACACAGCAATGTATTGAGGTGTTTCTGTAATTGTATATTTTGATTAAAAGTAACAACAATCATGATTGTCAGTTTTGTGTAACCATACATTAGAATTGTAAAAGAGAAAAACGACGACATTTACTATATTGGTAAATAAATGGAACAATCTGCTTGTATAACATTATAAACAGGGCAAGTAATTATGACATTTACAAAGCACACAACAAAACCAGTAAATAAATCAACAAGCATCAAAAAATACAAGTCAAGGATTCTTGGACAAAGGGAAAAAGAAGTTTTGTATAACAATATACAGGAATGAAGTAATAAAAAAAAAAAACGAAAAAAAAGGCAGGCAGAAATACGCCTAAAATTATATAAGTACTACATACTTTGTACCGAAGCGCCACCTGTTGCAGGCTAGCCTTTCAAATCACGGTAATATTTTTGTATTAGAACGACATTTACTATATTGGTAAATAAATGGAAAATTCTGCATGTATAACATTATAAACTGGGCAAGTAATTATGACATTTACAAAGCAAGCAACAAAATCAGTAAAATGAAAATTATACATTGGCAAATAAATCAAGAATTACAGTGCCAAAAAACGATTCTTGGACGCAATAATAAACAAATCGAGGATAAAAGGAAAAAGATTTGTAAGACAATATACCGGAATGAAGTAATAAAAAAACGAAAAAAGGCAGGCAGAAATACGCCCAAAATTCCTTATAGTACTTTGTACCGAAGCGCCACCTGTTGCAGGCTAGCATCTCAAATCACGCATACTATGTTTGTACTAGAAAAACCTGTCAATCTAATATCACATGGAATTCTAGCTCAAAACTGTACACACTGAGCAATAAAAACTAGTTTTCTGACAACCTGTCAAAAACGCCATTTACAACATTGGTATTACATTGATAATAATAAAAGACTATATAATATCAAGACTCTACAGTAAAATGAAAATAATACATTGATGTACCTTTCAAAATCGAATACATCTTAACGCAAAAATAAAGCAACATAATATACAGGATTGAAAAAAAAACGAAAATACGCACAAAATCATGTAAGTATAATATACTTTGTACTGAAGCGCTACCTGTTGCAGTCTAGCCTCTCCAAAACAACAAAAATTACGCCAAACCGTTTTGTATTAGCACAACCTGTCAGTCTAATATCAGTTGAGAATATGGTTACTCAATGTGTCACTCCTTACGTGCTGCAACTTGTCTAGAACTACCTGATGGAATTCTACCAAGTTTGATTCTAATAACTTCATTTCAAGAACTATGTGATGAAATTCTGCAAGCATCCTCTATGGTTTGGATCAATTTATGACAATTTTATTTATATTATTGTGAATCCCAACCACCAGAGGATGCTCCTGGTCAAATTTAACTCTGGCAAAGTTATTTGAAGCAAAATACAATTATATGTCTGTGTCTGGGAGATAAACCACTCACCAATGACGGTAGCAACAGGGCAAGATATATATTAAGCTGGTATATAATGTAATAATAAAAATACGAAAGTATTTGAGAATAATCTCCAAGCTCAAATCTCAATCTCATTCTCAACATATTTCAGAGTGTAAAATCCTTTTGTTTTATGATTAAGTAAATATTCAGATCAATCATGTCACATAAAGAATACTTCATACGATAAATTTCACAATCGTATTATTATTAATACAAAAACACTTAATCTCAAAAATGAGCTTTGAGGTTGTAAACTAATCTCAACTTTATCGCCTCAAATACAGCTTCATTTTTGGTGTCATTTTATCTGTAAAGATGGTGCATTGTTTTGTTTTATCCTTGTTCCGCATGATAATATGTGGGGATCAACAATAGTCCATGAAGTATCCTTGTGACATGGTCTTTTCTTGTATCATCATGTAATTACATGATGGCTGTGAATATATTTAATATTTAAAGATTATATCATGGTTAATGAAGAAAATATAACACTGAATTTGCTGTGTTTGAAATTACCTATAAATATATACACTCACATTATTTTCGAGCTTAATATACACGTTGCTAAGGTGTTGCTACCCTGTCAGCATTTGCAGATTATTTATTCATGATTAACTGTGGATGGTTCGTTGGAAATTTAGTTGAAATCGACAAAATAGTTCAGGTGAAGTTGATGACGGACGGATCGACGGACAAACAGATGCCATATGATCCAAATAGCTTTCAGACGAGATGAGCTACAAGGATACACAATATACATGGTGGTAATAGCATGCATATTGTCAGAAGCATATCCGAAGTGTACCTATTTGAATCTACATTGATACAGCAAGGTAAAAAAGTAGCCTGTCATACCTACTGCCATAAAACATTTGCACAGTTATGCAAGTAGGCATTCATATTGCATGAAGGAATACTACATAC
This sequence comes from Mactromeris polynyma, assembly GCA_032209605.1. Classification (NCBI taxonomy): domain Eukaryota; kingdom Metazoa; phylum Mollusca; class Bivalvia; order Venerida; family Mactridae; genus Mactromeris; species Mactromeris polynyma. The sequence goes on from JASFXZ010000007.1 coordinate 10,315,398, forward strand.
AGTTGGACCTCGTTGGACCCTCTCTCCGAAAACTTGGTATTATCCGAAATAAATCTCAGGTCCAGGGTTATCTTCTTAGGTACGTCCAATTTGAATGGGACATTCGAAACCATGTATTATTCGAAATAAAACTTCGGACCCGAATGAAACGACGCCCGACTGTATTTGAGTTCAACTATTACAAACATATCTTGTCTTTGCACCTATCACTAGAACACAACACGTTGAACTCAAGTGCCTGTGTGTCTGATGCTCTAGAGAAAAACCTTTCACCCAGAATATGCCAAATCATAGAATTCACTGCAACAGAAGAACCTGTTGTATTCACAGTATCACATGAGTGAAAATCACACCGACAACTTGGTCTATTGGAGTATAAATGCTTTGCAGAGTATCGCATGTATCACAATGTCACGATTTTAAGCAGCGCTCAACCTAAGATGGTTCCCACAAAGTTTGCACCAACATTTGTGTCTCGTGGAGTATCGACCTGTAATTAATAAACAAAATACACATTGTAGCAATATCAAGGAACTGAAGTTAGTTTATATCATATAATCAGCAAAGTTACAATGTTCATAATAACTAAACATGTGTAAATAGTTAGTCTGTTTCTGTAGCAAAGAATATGTACAATGTTTTCTTATTATGCCTATCTCATTCGGTCATGGGTGAGCAAAATAGATTTTTATCATACAAAATCAAATAAACTGTATACTCAAATCGCAACTAAAATTACTCTTATGCAACTGACAGTGGTAATTGAGTATTGGGGAAAATGAACCACAATATTAGATAAGCGACTAATATTTGTGTGCATTGTTTTTGAGATGTGAGTGTGAATATAAACTATATATTCTCATTTCCTTATAAAAACGCAAAAAATATATCTCAAATGTCAGATAAGAACCTAACAAGATATTGTTTCATTTTACGCAATGATAAACGCTAACTTTTCTTTCAATCAACGGGTATTGAAATGTGCGTTTGTAAATGTACTGAGTATATAATTATCCCTAAATTTCATATTCATGTTCAAATCTCAAAGAAAATAGATTAAAAATGATGATGATGATAATAAACACATAGTAGTACTATATAGACAAATATCCATTCTTTGATAGATATGTAGTATTCATGTTTACATAACAAATAATTAGCACGTTTAATAATGCACATTGTGGGATTTCTAAATTGTCATTGACTGACTTTTAGGATACAAGAAAATAATTTGAAATGTTATTATTGCGCGTGTACGAAATATGTCACATGATGTCAAATTTCATGACAGTCGACAAGTATGTTCATAAAAAATGATTTTCAAAAGTAATAAAACGAAATTTAAAGAAGTATGGTTAGTAAGATAAGTGCGTTTTTAACAAATGCTAAATCTTAATATAACTAAAACAAGTTTAACTGCTGAAAAAAGCTAGCGAGTCTTATGTATTAGCTTGTAGCTTAATGGTAGGTACGCATGTAAAGGTAAAGCGTACACTGGCTAATGTATACAATGTTGCGCGGCATATAGTAGCAGTGTCCTTTAAGCATCCTCAACCTTTGTTTTATATTTCGTTCCAATGTACCATGATATTTAAATGAAATATCTCATTCGTAACGTATCTTATTGAGCGGAAACATAGCAAACGGTATGTATAACAAGAAGGATAGCAACTCTGCAATCTAGTTTCAAATTGATTATGCTGACAATATGCTCAACTACGTTTTATATTATCCATTCCTATTAAGTTTCATTAGAATATAGACTAGGGATGTAAAAACAGAGTGCATACAACCAAACTCAGTGTACGCTGTAAGATAAAAAATCATAGGTTTGTAAAATAACATTTTTAATGGTTAGCCACTCACGTTCCTGGCTTTAACGTTTTAAAGCCTGTGCTAACCTTGTGTGTAATAGTACAATTTTGTTCCAGGGTATTGGATGATGCGTATAAAATTGGTCATACAGGTTGTTGATAGGGTGATCTCTCAGGTTATATGGCTCAAAAAGGTAATATTCCCCATATATCCTGTCAACTTCCTGTATAACTAATCTATAATACTGCAAAGCCAATTTAACTCAATAAAATGCTCAAGGCTTTGAATTCCATTCCTATAGTTTAGAAATAATAATTAGACCAATGTATATTTCGGCGCAGGCGTATTAAACTGACTGAGCTATTTGCCTATCAATAATGTGAAAACCAATCAAATCTTACATTAACCACTAAACCAACTTCTCTTCAACCAAACAACGCTTGTAACATTGACTCGGATTGGTTAACCTTTCGATAAGGGGTACGTTACCTTACCGAAATCCATTTTCCATTACCAAAATTCACTTTTTATACAACATCTGCACTATCTATGCTAATTTATTGTTATAATATTCAATATTGGGTTGACTTAAATGTACCTTCATAAAGTCTGAGGAAAATATTGCATATTAGGAAAAATATAGACGATTACGTCTCGCGTTGATTTCTGTAAGTGACCGTCGATAAGGCCTATATATGTGTTTACCATACCTAAAACATTAACTTGTTTGTAGTTAGTTTTGTCTTCCGAGACAAAGATATGATAACAATTATAACAAGGGTGTTATGTTGCAACATGTTGATGACGATAGAGGCGTTATTCTTATAATTTTAAACATGACAATGTTTTATGAAAACCAGATGAACACTATATTGTTTGCCTTAACAACTGCGTTTGAAAGTAGATCTATAGTATATTTCCAGATTTATCAAGTGAGTAGTGTTGTAAGTCAACTTATACAATAAGTTCTGATGAACTATATGAAACAGGCTATACTATCAGTGACTAATCTCAATACGGTTTTTTTATCAAATCTCCTACGAAGTCATCTCCCCTTACATGTATCGGGGTTGCCATAGTTTAGCATAATCGAGTGACCAGCAATCATAAGATCTCGGCAATTCTTTATATTGCACGACAAATCTTAACCTTCAGACTGCAACACATTTGCTTGCTTTTCAGATTGCACCGACCATCTTTTTTCAAGATAATTCTTGTTTAGGTTTTTGCTTTATAAACATGTTTTGTCTTATTAAGTTATAAATAGTTTCAATAATTAAAACGTTTTCTTTATCAAATATAACGGAGTTTCTTTCTGTGAATCAAATTCCTTTCATTTCACTCGCACGTATATTATCTATTTTGTATTCCCATAAGGTACCTAAATACACATCGTTAAGCGCTCGCTTGGTTCTAACATTAATATTCAAGCGCCTAATCACATTGATATCGGCGAACTGCACTTGGCTCAAACCTTAAAAAAATCCATATTTCTTACAATCATAACAAGCACAAAGTGTGATATTTACAGCATTTATTGACTCATGCATGAAGATCAATTGTCATTTTTAGCAAGGGGCTCGTCAGAGCCATTTGCTATCGTAAGCGAAATCTGCGGACACTCATCGGATCAACTTATCATTCTGAACCGCAAAATCTACATACTCTTGTAGAAAGTAGACCCTGTCTAACAAACATAGCGGTAAGTATTTTCGATATCAGCTAGAAAACGGATATGAGCTGACATCAATTAAGCTAAAGAAAGAACACCAAAGAAACTTGCTGATTAAATTTTACAAATTACGGAATAAAATGCCTGCCTACGCCGCAGCCGTATCACGCTCATTATTACTCACATGACCTTTAACCCGAATACTCGCGGGAACAACATATGCATATATTGTACTTTAGCTATGTTGCGTGCTTACCAATAAGAAAAAGCCGGGATCCAGCCTAAGCACTTTCACTTTGGTTCGGTTCAAATGTCACGTGAATAATATGGAGTGTATCGGATCGGCAGCGGTGATTTTATACGATTTCGTGTTATTTCTATCTGAATAGATACGGCTGGCTTTTATACGACTTGTGCTGATATTATATACTTAAATAACTCGGTTGATCTTGAGTTGACAGCACAATCACTAAGTTTGTTCCAGTCAAAAACAGTTCTCACAAAAAAATGAATGTTTGAAATTGTCACTTTTTACGTATTCCGGTTGAAAACACTTTGAGTTATTATTCACAGAGTTCTCGACACTGTTTGAATGTTTTAAGTTCTCGTATTGTTTAGCCCTAATAGTACGTTTTTGCTGAAGAGGTTGTAAATAGTCCCCAATATTGGTGGCTGGTACGAGCCCTTCAACCACATTATACAGAAACGTCAACCTCTGGTGGCGTCGTCTCTCTTGAAATGTTGGGAGTTCTAGTTTATCTAGCATGGCGGTGATACATCCATTTTGTCTGGATTTATAGTCTCTTGCAAAAAATGGTATACTTCAATCCAAAAATTAAGGTAAAGGGTCAACAAATCTTCATAATACCGCATGAGAAAAGTGGAAAATATGAATTATCAAAACCGAGCACAAAAGTCGCTACAAAAAAATTTAACAGAAGAACATGGATGTGAACGAAGCAGATCTGCACAACATTTAATCACGAAGTGATCATATCAACCATGCACTTCAAAACAATGAACTTCGCAGGTTTCCATTTGACGTACAATTCAATGCGTTATTTTTCATCAAGACTAATAGTTTTATATTTACGACCTCTGTTAAATTTATAAAAAAACTGGTGACCATCCGTCCGTCAAATCAACAATTGTTCGATCGATAGCTTATTCAATTAATATACCATGGTCTATTTTCAGTTTTTGCTCTCTGGCCTACTTACTTTGTGGATGGATTGTATGATGTTGATAACGAAACATGGTACTTCAGTGACGATAACCGAGCAATGTTCCCAAATCCTTTCTGGTACTTGGGCGAGCCAAACAAACCAAATCTGAATCCATGTGTAATATTAGCAGGTACAGGGTGGCTTGCGATGAGTGCAAAGCGCAATACTCGTTACACATTCATCTGCGAAAAATAAGTGGCTAATGCGGTGAAAATTGACAATTGAGAATTCAGATGAGGAACTCATTTATGAAAAGATCTACTCCGAACTTTTATATGCATACAAGTGTTTGCCCTCTAATGTTGTGATATAAACATATAATGTATAAACCCAATTCGATAAGGCTTTCATTATCGATGTATCCATTATATTGGGTATAGGGTGGGATGGTTGTTTCATATTTTCAATTATGAACGGATAAATAGGTTGTAAACAACACCCCTATAATCGATATTTAGGTAAACACGATAATGAAAGAAATTGCGAATTTGAGTTATATCGGTGAAATCGTCATCGAATCGCAATTATTATGCAGTGAAAATTTAGACTTTTTCTCTTACCATAAATTTTAAATATTTTGTATAGTTTGACATCTGTTGCTGTCTGCCAACATTGACTGCGAAGCTATTGTTCTGTTATTAAAACCTCATTTCTAAAATCGTTGATAACATATTTTCTCTCATTAATTGTCATCACACATCTATTATTATATCTGAACTGTTGATTTATTATCAAAGCCCTTTAGGTCACTCATCTATTGTTATATCTGAAATGTTTACATGTAAATTTATATGCTAGACAGAAATAAGAATTCAATCAAAGGAGTACCTTTACTTTACATTTAACTGGAGTACCAGAATTTGCATTAAGGTTATTTTATTTTAATATTCACTTGAGTACCAGCTTGGTATACATATTGGAGAACCATAACTTTAGATTAATATTTATAACTTTATATGACTGGATTTCCAGACATTGTTTAAGTGTGCGAATAAAAAGAAATACAAACAGAAGGACATTGAGAATCTTTTCTAACGTTCACTACAATTTACACGTACACAGAAATTCTACTAAAACTACTTCATAAAACAATGAACACAAAAAAATGATTTAATGCCTGTCTGAATTCCATGAAACTAAAATTACATATTGTTTGTATCCGTGGTTAAAACTCCAATTTCCGGACTTTATGTGTTTAGTAAATCATGGCGTTTCATGATTGGACTTTTCAATTTTACACAAATCGTCTTATGGGTAACATTTTCAAGTATATAAAACAATACTGTAAACCATTGGTATTTGTTAAGAAAACAGCATGAATAACCAAATTCTCAATGGAGCCTCTAAACTTAACATATCTGACCTAGAAATTGAACTGCATTGTATAACGACGACATTTTGTTTTCAGACGTGCATTGTGTATATATGATAGAAAAACGCAATAGACTGTATTATACAGACAATCCCATGAGCTTTTCTATTTGACTTAGACCACGGAAAGTTCATACATTTTATTCAGTACACTACAAGAGAAAGTTAATGCAATGCATCAAAGCCGCCGTGAAAATATTTATCAAAATAATTATTGTGAAATATTTGAAAGGAATATGTAGAAAAAATAAAATAAAAGTGACGAAGTAATACAAACAGAATTTTGCAAATATTGAACATGCAATATTACCGTATGAGAAATGCACATATACATTATTGATGTAAATATCAACAAAGGCAAAATCATCTTTTTCGTTGGAAAAAAATGTCACAAACAGCCTTGAATAAAAATACAACGCACATAATGAAAATACATTCAACTTTAAAAAATCATTTTCTTCATTTTATGCTAAAGCACATGTGATTCAGCATTACAGATAGTGCTAAGTACTATAATACCAATCAGACTAACTGCTGTAGGCATATATATAGTACGTCTTTCTATGCCTCTGTTTCGGACAATAATACACAAAATAACCTCGATTGTAAGATCCTAAAGAAATGCTCCATTGGTGTCCCATCAGAAGCAATAATTGTATTTTTACAAAAATATTACCAGCAGGAAACGAACATGTTATTCAGGATTTGCCCACATCGGCGGTAAACCACTGCATAAACAGCTTCTAACAACCGGCGAAGAGTAAACAAGAAATATCTTGAAAAAAGATGGTCGGCGCAATTTGAAGGTTATGATTTGCCGTGCAACATAAAAAAATGCCGAGATGTTACGAAATGCTGGTTACTTCAGATCCAAAAAGAATGTCGGTAAATTCACCGAATCTTTTCAAATGAAAGTACATGTACATGTACACGCCAACAACAAACAGATAGGGATACATATACCACAATTGTTTCAATATATTATCGAAACTCCTCATTGTCTAACTGAAGTTAGGACACAGTTATCAGGGAATACAGTTTACATCTTATACAAGATAACAATTAACCAATGCGTATATATCATAGCCACACAACCATGGCTGATAATGGCGTGCTAAAATGTACGGAAACATGACTCTGTATAATTTCTCCGAAATAAAAAGAACAACATTATAAACATTGAAACAATCTACTTGAAAAATGTAAACTTGATCGTCTATCCGGCAGAAACCATAAAAATCGGACTAAAACGTGCGTTTTACCGTCTTCTGGTGCCAAATCAAATCGACAATTATTTGACATGTGTACGTTCTGATGAGAACTTCGCCAATTCTTGACGAACGTGCACGAAGTAAGTGCCGTTTGAAAGGTAAAGTATTCATGCTTAGAATTCTTCGTATTTCATGGATATATTTTGATGTTTGAAGTGCAATTTTACTGAGTTCAGGGTAAATGTTTTAGACTTCTTGTATTAAATGTATAGTACACTATAGTAGGGATAAAGAAAGGGAGGTAATTTGTGACAATATCATAAACTGATGGAAGCATACTTTCTTATTCAGCACAGCAAATTTAATTTTTAATGGAACTGTGACAACATACGTTTCAATTCAGTACATTTATTTACATAACATTTAATGTTTCAATGAAGTTAGAAGAAGATTTTACTTATCAATAATATACAGCACAAATTTAATTAATTGAACTGACACAAATTAGCCCAGAGAAGGTCACATTCACAAGAGGTGGTCTCCCCGAAGGATCTATAGGGCAGAAATAAACTGGGGAGGAACGTAAACTAAAACTAACTAAAATAACAAAAACACTATAGTAACTAGTGGTGCTTCGTGGCTTTAATACTTTCAAGAGAAGTATGCCACGTTTAAATTACAGTATTTGTGATTTGTAATAGAGGGGACGGATTTGGGTAATGATACATTTATGGGAATGTGCCATTCAGAGGCAAGTTAGATTATATGACTTATAATTACATGTATAATGACGGTTACACCCGGGACCAATATTGGTCCCAGTCCTTGTACACCTAGAAAACATAAACATTTATAAATGGTGCGTTTATTCTATTACCTTCTATTATTCTATTTGTATAAATCAAAACCAACATGCAGTGTTCATCGTACTCAATGTTAATTAATAGCTTGTATAATCGCTGCATCCAGATGTATTACACACACTGTACAACAAGACTGTGTACATATATTATATGATATCTCCCAGCATAGGGTCTTTACTCTTATTAGATAAAATGGTTGTTAAACAGATAAGACTGGCCGTTTTGGTCAGGGCGGACACATAGAGGTTTAAATTGATCGATTTGTCTCCCTTGTCAAACGTACTGAAAGTTGGACAAGTTGTTATAATCAGAGACCTACTTATAATATGTTTATATTGGTCCCAGTGATAATCAGAGACCTACTTATAATATGTTTTAATTGGTCCCAGTGATAATTACAATAAACCCATTATGTCTCTGGAATTATGTATATTTCTGATTTTTTGTTTTATCTAAATAGCATCTACATGTATTCAGAAAATCTTAAAACAATTGAAATGTCGGCGAGGATTTAAGAGATGTACTTTATGAAGGGAGATCAACGTGTATGAGATATGGAAATGGTACTAGGCGTGGTTATTGTTACGTACACTACTTGGTATTTAAAGCGAATGACCTTTACCGGAGTATATAAACATTGGTACTTTGCACCTTTTGAAAACATATATGCAACTTTTGATTCATTGAATCAATGCACACGCTCATTACGTATGCCAAAATATATTACACAAATTATAACACTGCAAAACAATCTTGAAATTAAAGATTTTACAACGTGGTATCCTTGACAACTGGGTTATTTACATAACGGTATCAGAGTGAAAAAAATCCACTGTCACGTTGTCCAATGTCTCGTAGTTTGGATTTTTGCCATTTGTTTGGTGTTATAAGTTGCTGTTGTTGTATTTATAGAAAAGTTAACGCATTTAATTATGTGTAGTTTTATTTGATGGCGGTAGAGAATGATATGTGTAGCTGCAACGTCGGTGATTTAATTGATTCTGCAAGTTAGACACTTTAAGGTATGACTTCTGTTACAATGATCAATTAGCTACACTGATACTTATTAGCATTCTAGAACTAGAGTGTATGACTTAAGTAAATATTTAAATGAACACAAGTTGATCTTACAACATTTGATCTTAACAATGCATAATTTCTGCTTAAAATCAATGGCAACATTCACTTATTTATTCTGATGACAAGCATTTTAGTATACCCTGCGTTCATAAAAAGGGCTAGTAGTTTATTTGTGTTCAATTTTACTTCATACAACCGTATCAATAATTTTACACACATATTTACAAAACGAAAAAAGAATATATAAATGACTTTTAAAGCAAAATGCACCTCCCTTGCTGCCGACATGCCCAATGACAGCATTTGTCACCCCTACGTGAGAATGAATCATTTATATTTTATAACTACGGCTACAAAAACCTCTCCAACTTATTTAGAAGTTTGTTCATTGAAAGTATTACTGATTAGTCTAAGATATAAATAGCACTGTTGTGAATAAGCACCCGACAAAGAAACAATATTCAGTGACTTAGAGTTAAATTCTCTGTTGTATGACAATTTAACTATAAAATATTATAAACTTTCAATACCTTAAATATGTATATATAGCGTGGTCTTAAGTTTAATTCTATCTCAATACCTTCACTGCATATGTCTGGTGTCATTCACCTGTTTTAAAGCATAACCACTTCTACAATGAATTATCCATGTTTTCTGTTTCATATACAATCAAAGTAATGAGGTAAAGAAGAAATGAGATATACTTTTATTTCGACTTTCTTACATATAAATTACTGTATTTAATTCATATGCATTTCATATAAATCAAGATGTCATCAGTTGTGCAAAATGTCGTTTCCTTTCTGTCAAAAGCGGTGGCCGACAAAATAAGTGTTCCTACATGTTATTCACGTTGGTCGATTGAAGATGATTTGTTTGAGTGGTTAACGTAAGATTGTATTGGTATACACAACACTGATATGCAAATAGCAAAACCATGTTAGTACGGCTGCGCCGAAAAAATGAGTTACAGGTTTGTAGATTTAGCCTTAACCATGACCTTATTATACATGTAATGCATCTGTATTGTTTTAAATATTTTGAAATGGTTTGAATAACACATATTTGAAGTACTTTGCAATTACTATTAAGAGGTGTCGTCTTTAAACCTTTGTACGCATGATTTCTACTACAAAATGCAGTTATGATTAGATTCGTGATTTTTACGCACACAATTGCTTGCAATCAGCACAAACTATGTTTTATATGTTTTACCACCCGTCATGTCCAGGAGAAACGTCTCTGCTGAATCACTTCAAGTGATCATCTACATGCTTTTTTTCACACAACCAATATATTAAGGTTTACATATATTCGACATGCATGCGCTCTTGTCGGAAATATATTTATCACATTGGATACAGTCATGGATCTACGTCGTAAGAACAACGTCGCCTTATCGGAAATAGGGGAGACTGTATAGCGGAAGGAGGAACGTAGTGTACCTTTATCAAAACAACGGTAAGTTAATTTGAACATTATCAGTCTACATCACATGAAGTCCCACAGAGAACAATTACAATATTATGTTGATTAATCTCTATTGTTTGGAAGATGTATATACTTGATGATCAGAAACCTTAGAACGTTCTAAGAGAAATTGACTCAAAAACCTTAGAACGTTCTTAGAGAAATTGACCAAAAAACAAAGAACGATCTAAGAGAAATTGACTCAAAAACCTTAGAACGTTCTAAGAGAAATTGATCAAAAACTTTAGAACGTTTTAAGAGAAATTGACAAAAACACTTAGAACGATCTAAGAGAAATTGACTCAAAAACCTTAGAACGTTCTGAGAGAAATTGGCCAAAAAACTTAGAACGTTACAACCTAGAACACCTCGCGTAAAAGCAGTTCACTTTCCCACAAAAGGCATGCAACCTGCCTCTGAGGCCCTCCTCATTATCAATGAAGCCATCCTCCTTGCCTCTTTGTTGCTAAAGAGGCCCTCCTCCTTGCCTCCTCATTGACAAAGAGGCCCTCCTCCTTGCCTCTAAGGCTCGTCTCTCGCTTGCAACATTTTTGAGAACTGGAGTTATCTGGTATTATTGGTTGCATACTCATCTAGTGACAAGGTACGATTTATACTAAGCATCTAACATCCCGTACCAGATAGATCTTCGGCTTTGTTGATAAAACTGAATACAAGTTAATATTACCAACCTCTATTGAATGCGTCACGGCTGCCTTTCTACTTTTGGGGCCGTGACAAAGGGGGGGGGGGATAATTTTTTCCAAACTCAAAGAATAGATACCAAAACACATTTTAATGTAATATTTTCACAATAGCAATTTCATATTCCAAAGTGTATCTAAAAGTCAAGAGCTCTTATTCTGATATTTGATAGTGTTTTCGATCGAACAAACCCAAATATTTTTTTTTTATTCTGGAGGGGAATTTTGACCCAAAATTGAGGGAAAATATATATTTATCTGCCTGGGGAATTGGGCCTATTATCGGCCCCAAAAATCGTCAAAATACAACCCTGTTCATGTATAACCATGTTCGGTTGTATTCTTACATGAGTGTTTGTTATTTTACAGGGTTCATTGAAGATTAGATAGAAAGTACAGGCAATATACAGGCAACAGACGACGGATTTGCGTGTGTTTAATGAAACAATAGTGAGGCTGTTGTTTATTTATTTCTGCAAGTCCTTGTTTATGTATGTATGTATGTGAGTGGAATGTAACATTAATAAAGTTTTATTTGTGGGTATTCAATATTCATGAAAATAGCAATTACAATGTTTTTAATTGCATTACTCTACCGAAAACTTTATTTTAAAGTATTTGAGCTGCACATCTTTGTAGTTTGTTTTATATTTTCCTATCTACGAGCCTTTATATTTGGATAACATTTATCATACGGATAAAACCATTCAGTATGTGAAACAATTCTGTGGCTTTACTTGCAGAAACAGAAAATCGATATTACGTGATATTTAAATATCAGTAATAGCGTTTTGTTTATTCAACTGGACGTTTCGTCACGTAGCGTATTTGATTAATGAAGAATGAATCTATTAAGAGTATGTTTGATCTAATGCGAAGGAAGCAAAGACTGTGGCTAAGTGTGATCGAGTCAATTTTGGTTTGTTTCAAATTTGTAACAAAAAAGTAACAGTAATACGTCTTAATTTGTGGAATGTTTGATGTTTAATTAGTGTTTTGTCACTGTAATTTACCACGTTTTATACTGCGATATTTTAAATATTTCCCGGTGTTTATGCTTTCAGTTACCCTACTTTATTCCAAGGCAATTTTTCCTATACATTTTATTAGTACAATGCCATTCATTTTGTACAACTCTTTGTTTTATTTTGTTATTTTTAAAATAAAACATTAACTAACACAATGAGACTTTTTTGTTCATGAAATAGAAAATCATCGCAAAAAGTGTTGTTTTACAACAGTAGTATTCTCCCGATCTCCTGCTCTCATGCCCCTATCTCCTTAAGTAGCTCAAATAGAAATTCACATCTCAGTATTGAGAGTGTGCTCAACTCAGAGCCTGAGTTTGATAAAAATCTCATTTTTAATAACTTGAAAATTGTCCCAGAAAAAACTCATCTCATTTTTTTCGTGTTATTATGCCGATTTTGAGTCTAGTCTCAGATAAGAAAAATCTCAACGATTTAAGACAATATTTTAGCTCAGATTTAGCTCAGATTGAGATGCTAAAGGACATCGGGGCCTGATCTCACTTACGTACAACGTATGATAGAATAGAAATAGACAGCAGACTGTTTAGCTGCAAAAGTGTCGTCAACGTCATAAGTCGGTATAGGAGAAGTACTTGTCTCCCTTTATTAAACTATCACGGCTATTTTCTAAAATCTATTTCCATAAACTGAATAAAATAACTTGAAAACGGGTAAGAAGTGTAGGAATAATTTCCATTATGCTTATTTGAAGTGTTTAAGAACAATGTTATACGACGTTAATGTTTTGTTGTATATCTGTATGGGACGCAATAATTGATATATAAAATATAAACCATACATTTAATAGTGATATTCAACTTTTAAAACTTATACGAAAGTTAGTGACATTATATGTCGTAGACGCATATGATATAGTATATATAAGTGTTGAAAGATATATAGGCCATTCTAAATATTTCACACGCATCTTTTGTGAGAATGCACTTCATTTATATATAATGTACTTAACATTAAATCCTATATTTAGCTTTATTGTATGTGATAACTATGCATTTATTGATGGTTTGATTTAAATGTTATTCACAGACCCCAACGGTCGAGTCAAATATTACAATATTATATTGTTATACAGATATAATTATGATATATAGAATGAGGGTTTATTTCATGTTAAGTCCAGTAAGCCATATATATATTTCCCATGAGGAAAAATATACAAACACAAATACATGAGACGGAGTAGGAACACTATAACACATATTCAAACATACAGCAGAGCCTCGCGTCATATTATTTCAGTCGACTCGCGTTTCATAAAAACAATAACAAATAAGCTGCACAACAGTGGTGGCGGCGGCGGCGGCAGCAGCAGCAGCAGCAGCGGCAGCAGAAATTGTGCAAGTTAGCATATGATGATAGTGTATTCCGAGCGTTACTTCGGTGTTCAACAGTGTTGTTACACACACATTTGAGGAACATAACTAACATATGGCTTTCCTGAACGTCGAAACACGTAAAAACGACACTTTTCCACTGCTTTTCGCAAGAGTTACGACAACCTCATACCAGTAGTAGAATTACGAAGAAATTTACGAAGATTCGCAAATTACGAAAGTTTCGATATACCATCCATAACTTCTACGATAGAGTTACGATAGTCGTAAGCTTAACGGGAGTTTCGAGATACCAAATCCATTGCTGGTTTTGCCCATTTTATCATAAACATTCATTATTTTGTAAGTTACATTTTACTTTCACTTTGCATGTAAAGTCTAAACGGGCCCTATGCAATATGGTGTAGCATTTTCGATTTATTGACGTAGAAACCGTTAAAAGTACTGTATTCATCCTCGCAAACATCGATGGGAAATTAAGCACCACTTAAATATTTAAAAAACACTTAAGTTTATATTGAAAAGTAATTATAAAATATTACCAATGTGTCATAGATTACCACAAGTCACGTTACACTTTGTTTGTTACAATAACATCAGTTTACATCAGTTCACGTATCCTATGTCTTACTATACTAATATTACTTTATAGATACTGTTGTTTTTGTTCAGTACAATGTTTATACGTTCATTAAATCTTATTAGTATATGTAAAATTAACGCTATTTAGATAGTATCACATTTTGTACAAAAACTGTTGAAACTATATACATACATGTATATTATGATAGTATTAATGTGGCCATTGACCACATATTGTAATTGTTCAACTGTCAATTTTGTATACTCATAGACTGTAAAGTCTAATGTATTGAGAAATAAACACTAAAACACTATTTATTTACCATCACTACAAGTCCCACTTGCAGACAACATCGATATCAATAAGACCATCTTTGCAAGGACCAGTTTTTTAAATTTTCATCGTTTATCAGACCACCTCAAAATATTTATTTGAACGCTTGAAATGTGTCGCAGTATCTTACATGTTTGCATGTACACTTATAAGGCATGGAGAGAGCATTTTTATGCATGGCGGTGAATTCTGTCAGAACAACAACAAATAAAACTGGGCTTTTCTCATTTTCGTGCATACTTAATTATGCAACTAATTATTTCTACCTTAACACACATAAGCGTTATATTGCGCATAAATATTGCAGGCAAATAAGAATTTTAGATTGACCGATGGTTAAGCATTTTTACTTAGAGACGTCAGTCTAAGATTGAGTCTATTACAAAGAGTCAATGTCTCCCCGACTAACTTTAAACTATTCTGTCACTGATAGAAATGAATGCTAAAGCGCGAAATTATTTTAAAACATTTACTTTAAACGTGCCCTTTTTATGTAAAATAGTGTTTCCATTGAAAATAAGAGAGAAGTCACTGTTCAAACTCTGTGTTGATAGAGCGTAAATAGCGTACGTCTGCTATATATGATTATGGTGATTGCGTGACGTCAAGACCTGGTTTTCATGAATGACGTTATCTCTAGAAGAGGTTGAACATCACACAGCAACGATTAAATAGTATATTTGATATACAACCAAACATCTACGCGCACGAGGACACTAAACATAGATCAACTTTGGGAGTGCCTGATATTGATATAAATACAGTTCTTCGTTCTACACTTAAAAGACGGAAGTCAATATTTAAAGCACATTCATTTAGTTTAGTTTACAACCTGTTGATAATTGATACGGACTAGTGAATATAGCAGTGTATTCAATTAAACATGAACATAAATGCTGAAACAGTTTTCGTGATTATATTGGTTCTCTTGATAGAAATGGGGAGGATCAAATGTGTGGAATTAAATGGTGGTTGTGTTTTTGTTGGAACAGAAGTGCATTGCGTGCGTAGAAATCTATCATACATACCTGAATTACCTACCAATGTTACTGGTCTTCAGTTTACTCATAACTTTCTACCCAACGTCACGAAAGCAACTTTCGAAAATATCAGCAATCCGGAACATATTCTTTATATGCATCTGTCGTATAACAAAATAACGATTATCAGCGAGGGTTCATTTGACGGTTTTACCAGAATAACTTTGTTAGATCTTGCCGGTAATCATATAGAGCACTTCTACTTGAAACAACTGCTTGGAGTTTTATGTCACAGGAATTTTAAACTCATCTTAGATGATATGGGTAAAGATGTTACGTCTGAAGACACGTTTTCTTTAATGAATATGTGCGACTTGGACAGACTTTATTTGAGGCAAAATAATTTCATGAATGTTTCGCAAAGTATTATCAAGCATTTTGATAATATTCAATCTCTGAATTTCGACCGCAATAGAATTCAAGAATTTCAACTAGTGTCCATGAAACGGTTGAACGTGCTTTCACTAAGTCATAATCATTTGACCCACTTTCCAAACTTCTGTCTTGATAATGACTCTTCACTGGTTCCAAACATTCAACGTCTGTCGATAAGGTACAACAAAATTATGGAACTTGGTTCCCAACACTTTAATTGTCTCTCATCCTTGATCTATTTAGACATTTCCGGAAATTATTTTACGGTCTTCCCAAATGATATGCTTCTTAATCTACACTCCATTCGACTGTTGGAAATTAAAATCAACAATGGCCATTTGGCCTATGTCGAGAAATATGCATTTCGTTCCGAAACCCTCGAATATCTGAACTTTAGTCAGGATGGACCAGCAACTTCAATGTTTCGCTCAATAAACGACACTTTTAAATATTTGCCAAATCTGACATCCTTGATTTTAGCTTTCATAAATATGGAGATACCAACAAGCTCATTATACGGACTATTTGCACCGTTAGATAAACTGGAAAATTTTGCTTGCTACGGCTGCAACATTCAACATGATCCGTCCATTATTCTAGACAACAAAGACAAGTTAATGAAGATAAATTTGAACAATAACCTCATTGATAATGTAAATAATACATTGTTAAATTCCAAACGGTTTTTGAAATATCTTCGATTCGAAAAAAACAAACTAGTCCACTTATCTTCAACTGCTTTTCCCGTTGATTTCCTTAACAGACTAAAAGTTGTTGACTTCTCAAAAAATCCATTTTCATGTGACTGTGATCTGGAATGGTTTATTGACTGGCTCAAAACAGCCAACAGGTCAAAGGTAAAATACTTAGAAAGTTACAAGTGTGCTTCTCCTCCAAAATATGTTGGAACATTGTTACTCGATATTAAATTCTCATACTTGGAATGTCATCCATTGAAAGTGTGGATGTGGGTGATCATAGTTGGTTTACCCACTCTACTTGTGTTACTTCTTATTTCAACAACTCTGTATCGCAATCGATGGAATATTAAGCATTATATATATCTTTTTCGGAAACGAAAGAACTATATTCCTATTGATGGTGCCAATGTGTTGTATGATGCATTTGTGTCCTATAATCAGAGAGATTCAGGTTGGGTGTGTGATAGATTAGTTCCGATACTTGAAACTGAATCTAATTGTAAACTATGTGTTCATGAGAGGGATTTTGAAATCGGAGCGTATATTAATGACAACATTGTTCAGCGTATCGAAGAAAGCAAACGGATGATTATAATTTTATCGGACGCCTTTGCAACAAGTGGTTGGTGCATGTTTGAACTGAAAATCGCACTTGCTAAACACATTGAAGATGAATTTGAAGTAATTGTTATTCTTTTGCAAACGATCAAAGGTAGAAACATGAATAATTCCATCAAAACTTTTTTGGAGATGTCAACCTACTTAGAATGGACAGAAGATGTTGTTGGTGAAGAATTGTTCTGGAAAAAACTTCGAGATGCTATGTGCAAAGGAAATGAAAATAACACTGATTAGATTGCATTAAATGATCGAATGGCTCTTACAAATTTGTTATATTCACTTTACCTGTTGAATATATTACTCGATGTGCGCATAGTTTCAGAAAAATATGTTGAATGACTACTGAATGCTAACAAATGTGTTTGGAATTTTATTTGACACGGTCCTTTTGTAAGCTGTGTGCAATTCGATTAAGCTTAATGTCATGTTGTAATATACCACATCGCATTGTTGATTCTTTAATGAAAGCACTTTACAGTGGAAAAACCATTCTATGAAATTAAAGAAAATTCATTTGAATCAATGAAAGATTGTATTGTACGAACGGAATTTAGTACTGTATTATATTAAAGTGCAACCTGTCTAGAGCTGCTACAGCCTTTGGAAGATTCGATACTGTTGTTGAGAAGATGCTGCTTTAGAAAGGTTAAATTATAAGTAAGGGTTTTCCACGGGAAATCGATAATGTTGTGGAAGAAAAGCTATTGAGAGGTTGTATTATAATTTCTTCTCTGTGTCAATGTTATAATTTATCAGTGAGTAGCAACTGAAACATATGAAGTCACGTAATTAATTTTAAAAGTTTATGAAAACGGCGTGTAATTGTAAAACTCAATTCAATACGTTATTAAGACGATTTATTCCAACTGCCCATACATCAATAATGAACATACATGTATATACATACAACCTACATTGCCCCATCCGGAACGAGATTTGCCCTAACACCTCATTAACTCCTAGTGGTTAATTGGTTGCTATTCACCTGTATATTAAATCACAGATTGAACAATTATGCTAGAAACATATCTAATGATGGTTCTCGCTGCTATTTCTCTACATTGGATAATATTTTCATACTTAAAGGGCTGAATGATTTAGTACAATCAGTACAAACGCTCGACTGCTATTTCGTTGATTTTGAACACTCTTGTGAATTTGTGTGACAATTGGACTATGTAATAAACAGTGATGGGACATGTTTTAAAGTGATATATAATATGTATAAAACACATAAAAAACAAGTGCAATGTATTTCTGGAAAAAAACTGGAGGCACATTTGATTGTTTAGGTTAGGTAGGGTGAAAAGGAAATTGATTGAATAAATAGCTACGATTGAGCAACAGCATTTTGTTTAACATTTTATGTGTTACTTCGAACACAGTAAATACATCAATCAATTACCCATATATGTAATAAATGACACAATGCTTTCATAACTAGAAACCAACATTGGCCTATTGCATTGGACAAATGGTATACATACCTACATGGTAGAAATTATTCATTGCAACAATGTAGGCACATGTATTCAAGTTTTTACATGTCTCTCTATATCAAACAATATTGCTGCACTCGACCAATCGTCATGGAAATGATTAAAACAGACAGCAAACAAGAGATGGCTAATAATGCATTATAATGTCAGAAAATATTGTATAACTTCAGATAAATAAACAATGTCTGACATAAAACAGCATCTCTTTTATGTCCACACTATATACCATAATTGAGAAAGCTTTCCATGTTATAGACATTAAATTCTCTTTAAAATCATCTTTATAATAATTATATTTGTATATTTGAATATTTGAATGAAAAACAATGTATACTCAGCACATTGAAAAAAGAACAAAACAGATTTTCTTAAATTAGGTGGATTTACGTAGGGATACAGGCAAATAACTAAACATTGTATTATTTGATGTTTATGCAACATATACGATATATTTCATTGCAAATATTGGGTATTTGCTTATATAATAAGTTTCAAAATGCAAAAAAATGACGCTTTACACACATTCGCAGCTCTGAAACTGTGCGTTTTTAAATGTACTGAGTATGTTATATTTGTGTTATATTATTATTATGTACTATTGTGTAAATATGACTTAGTATTTGTTGTTGTTACTGTATGTTTGCTACTGATATCAATTGTATATGAATAGTGTACAAGTATAATTTATGCATGTATATAGTGGTTTTCTTTTATCATGATTGTGACACTCTGTATATTTAATGCGTGAGAAAATGCTGTCCTATTCGGACTTTATGCATACCATGTAAATGAACTTGAAACTTGGTACATGTATATACAAATTTCATTCAAAATCAAATATTTATGTTTGTCATGATTGGTTTTGATAACGAGTATTATTATCATTCAGAAATACATTTGATTTTGTCTTGTTTATACAATAGGACTTGTGTGAAAACTGAAATAAATACAATGTTCATCTTATCATGTTATCATGTGTTCATTTGAATCAACTAATGTCATATCTCTATCACCTTCATCCTGGCAAATAAAGCACCTTTCCATACTTTCTGAATAAACACTTCAGTTGTAATATTGATAAGTATTTATCAAATCCTCATATCAATGTATCAAAAATTACCACAAGCCACAATAAACTGAATAATACATCTGAAGGAATTGTTTGTTTATCTATTAACTCGAATTGGCAAAACTAAGTGTTCGTGCGTTAGGTCTACTTCCGAGCTACATTTTAGTTATACAGGCACGTCTTTAACTTTTACGTCTGATAGAGTACGGCCAAGATCTGAATGCACAATAACATTGAAAAAAACGTCATTGGTTGGATTTTGAAAAAGAACATATAAATACATAGATACTAAATGTACTAAGACAATGTAAGTTCAATGGTTGAACAAATCAAACATAAGTACCAACATTACGATATCATGTCAAATTATAGATATGGCCTAACATGTGCACCATAGGGTATGTTAGAGAAATTCTTGAAAATATTGACAAGTTTTCAAAGAGATGGAACAAGTTATCGAAGCAAAGAATGGGTAACTAACGCATGCACTTGTACTGAAGTGCACATTAAGGGCCATATATGCCAAATTATTTCCTATGCCTATGAATGCGCAGTAATTTAAAGCAATTCATACAGTGCTGCGAAACCTGTGTATTTTGATATACGTCATCCCGTGACTCAGCATTCAAGTCACCATAATATATCTAATGCATATAACTACACAATTCTCGATGCTGGAACGAATCACTACCTTCTGAAAGGTTTTCTCGACGCGAAATCAAACAGATTACCAAGATTATCTAATGATCCCTCGATACGCTTGACCAAGATATTGTATACACATTTAATTATTTCTAAAACGGAAAAATACCTGTTTACAGTAGAACTTCGAAACCTCGAACTGCCCTGGAATCTAGCAATAAGTTCGAGCAATCTTTTGTTCGAGGTATCTATGGTAAACATGTGTATGTACAAACTAACTGTCGCAGGTGTAGCTGTATTAAGCATGCTAAAATCTTGACAGGCGTGTGTTGTTTGTGTTGTCATATTGAATGCACTTCGATCAATAGTCATAGCATAATACATAATGATAATAAATGAAAACGAAATGAAAAACCATAAATAAATTTCATTTCATAATTCGTTTATTCTCATTTATATCATGAAATTACAACGACAATGTACTTTTTTAGAAGAACAGTAATAACAAGAGTGTCGTTCATGGAAGACATACCATAAGAACACGTATACATCAATTAATGATTCAAATCAAATAAATTTCCGGTCGAATTCATACCAGTCATGATATCGGATTTGACAATGAAGTTTCACTATTGTTTAAAATTTCCCTTCTTTTGATCATTTAGTATTTAATGATATACTTAACGAGTGTTTGTCAAAAACGTACATACATAATTATATTATATATACAATGTAATTCAACAGTCAAGTACTTAGCACGATGTGCATGTATATAGTACAAAATGCAAGTAGTTTGCATGACGTGCGAATAAAATATGTTGCCAATCTCACTTGTCAACAAACAAAGAATATCAACTGATCAATCAAAGTTGATATGTACTGTATTGTTCGACCTATTTATGGGGGGAAATGAATGAAATGGTAGCTAGGGACCGCAAAACATGTTCGAGAGTTCGACCTATCACTGTTCGAGTGATCTACTGTTAGATAATATGAAATGAGAAGGGATTTTGTCGGGACTTAAGAACATGTTCAAGGTATCTACTGAGTTCGAGCCAAAACTGTTTGAGGTTTCGAAGCTCTATTGTATTATAAACTCAGAAGTCACGTGCCTTACCGACCAATGAAAATTAATACAACAAAGCAGTTATACTGTATACTGCGATATCTCATTGGCTAAATAAAACATGTTAAAAGGACAAATATCAAAATATGCTAGGTCATAAAGCAATAAATCAGCGGTCCCGTGATGAAAGCGCTTCATACATGTATGGGAGCATAACCAAAGTCATGGCAACCACAACTTTGTGTATGAAAGTCAATGCTTTACCCTCTACAAGTGCAGCAGTATGTTGATCTTCAAGCGCAACATTGATTAAGAGATACTTGTGGTATGAATCCATGGTTTTGGACCGAGGATATAAATATGATGTCGCCAATTAAGACCCATGTGTGACATGTATTGATTGCGTTTATCGAATCAGATGTAACTGTAAAGCTAAGTGTGACACCAATTGTTGTACTTGTATGAAGCATGGGTTGGATTGTTCATCAGAGTGTGGTGAATGTCAACGAATAAGTTGTTCAATAGAACAAACCACATCAGATGACGATATAACATGTACTGAAAATAATTACGTGTACGAAGAATAAGCTTTAAGAGAAACAGCGTGAATATAGCAATGAATATTAATAAAATGCTTAAACAATGGTTGTTCCAACACTTTGATTTTTTCTAACAATTTTGCTATTTCATTTTTTTCTGATCATTATTACTATTTCAGGTGTTGTTTGTTTGTTCAAAAATATTTACTTTTCGTCTTAATGTATCACATGCAATTGTGTAGGCTAACATTTTGGAAATACATGCATTAGTAAGAGAGTGGGTGGGAGCTATTGCTGTTAATTAGAATCTTCTGGGAACAAATTTATCAACAGCAGTAACATAATTCATTTTTCCTTGTAATTGGCCATAGTTCGTCATAAATACACATTGAATGAGTATGGATATAAACATACTGCTGTCAAGAAGTTTTCTGGTACATAATATTCCACCGATGTACATCTGGTCATTTTCATATTGGCCCTAAATGACATTTTTGTAAAAATGAGGTGGTGTTAAAACAGACGAATTTCATGTATTTCTGCAACTTAGATTTTTTTAAGACTTTTGATATGTTGTTCTATATAGATTTAACTTTTATAAACAGTGTTAATCACTTCTGTTGCAATTATTTTAGGGTTTGGCCAATTTTTACGTAAAATGACTGGACTATATTTACTCCATATGGTCACTTCGTTTCCATATATATAAAGCAAATATTGCTTTCTGTCAGTACATCGTGACTACCTATGCGACGTTTCCGGGGATAACGTCACTTAAAGAAGAGGTTGGAAATCGTACACCGGCGCTCAATATTATGGAAATGCTGTGGATAATACAAACATTGCGAAAACATTATAATATTAACGAGTACAACACATTGGACTAGTTTTATTTAGTAGTTTGGAATGTACCTTCTCTTCACCAACTTGGCTGAGAGAATATTGCTTTAGAAAGCTTAAATGGTTTATTAGGAAATTAGTACTACTGGAAACTAGATAAGAAAGGTCATTACTCAACCGTTTTTGAGAGATTGCACCGTATGGCGAAATTATAAGTGGCTGTTTAGCAAAAAAAGTGTATGTATGCTTCGTTTGAACTTAAAAATAACTGAATTCCTTTATTTCATGAAACACCTTTATCACTGCCTTTTACTTCAAGTGGTCGGCGCATTGCTAGGTCCGAAAAATATTATCAAAATAGTCTGACTTTACAATAACGTCGTGGGTAAAATTTACATGATATTACATGTTAAAGAATATCAATTCTTACAAAGGTATGACAGGGTCGATATAAAAAGAGAATTATTGTCAATCTTATGTTGTAGGCATTTATTCTGTAGGCAATTCTTCGTCGCCGACTTTTCAGTGTCACCCCAACGATGGTCAGTATAGAACTGTTCAGCTGGAAGATTATGCCACATTCATTTATATATAAGTGTTTAACTATTCCGAGCGCGTATATCGTATATATAATCGCATCTAGTGGTACATTGACCACTGCCTCCACGTATATCGCCCAAAACCTCATAGCCCATTTCCTCCATAGCGGTACATTAATGAATGCCTCCACGAAGTTCGCCAGACACCTCACAGCTCGTTTAAATCTCCCCAAGCAGCGAATTAAACATTGCCCGCACGAAGTTCGCCAGACATCTCACTGCTCGTATCTCCCCGATCGGTACATTAAACACTGCTTTCAAGAGAATAATATCGACAGGCCCTCCATATCACTGCACAAACGGAGCATTAAACTGCTTCCATGAAATGTCACTTGATGATGGATATTTAAAGAAAAGAAGATAAGACCATGAAAATACAGTCGTTAGTTTACTGTTCTAAAAGAAATTGCTCTCTGGCCTACTTACTTTGTGGATGGATTGTATGATGTTAATAACGACACTTGGTACTTCAGTGCCGATAACCGAGCAACCGAATCCTTGCCGAGCCAAACAAACCAAATCTGAATCCATGTGTAATATTAGCAGGTACAGGGTGGCTTGCGATGAGTGCAAAGCGCAATACTCGTTACACATTCATCTGCGAAAAATAAGTGGCTAATGCGGTGAAAATTGATAATTGAGAATTCAGATGAGGAACTCATTTATGAAAAGATCTACTCCGAACTTTTATATGCATACAAGTTTTTGCCCTCTAATGTAAGTATATAAAACAATACTGCAAACCGTTGGTATTTGTTAAGAAAACAGCATGAATTACCAAATTCTCAATGGAGCCTCTAAACTTAACATATCTGACCTAGAAATTGACCTAGAAATTGAACTGCATTGTATAACGACGACATTTTGTTTTCAGACGTATATTGTGTGTATATGATAGAAAAACGCGATATACTGTATTGTACAGACAATCCCATGAGCTTTTCTATTTGACTTAGACCACGGAAAGTTCATAAATGTTATTCAGTACACTACAAGAGAAAGTTAATGCAATGCATCAAAGCCGCCCTTGAAAATATTTAGCAAAATCATTATTATGAAATATTTGAAAGGAATATGTAGAAAAAATAAAATAAAAGTGACGTAGTAACACAAACAGAATTTTGCAAATATTGAACATGCAATATTACCGTATGAGAAAAGCACATATACATTATTGATGTAAATACAGTGGAACCTCCCCAAACCGGACCCTCTAAAAACCGGAATACTCCCCGAACCGGACATTTCTTGTGTTCCCGAATTTTCTTCTTCTATTTTTATTGTATAAGAACACTCTGAAAACCGGAACCTCTGAACTCCGGAAACCGGACGAAAGTTCAACTTAATTTTATTCTATATAATTTCACCTTCGAAAACCGGAACGACTTTCGACTGCGCGTGTCATCATGAATAAACTTTCATTACGTTGACACTTAGTGTATTTTTATCAGTTTGACATGTTCATTTACATTGAAATGCGATGCGCATTTTTACTACACAGGTGTGAAAATCACATACTGTTACGGACGATGGCAATTACTACTGATTGATTTTTAATCAAGTTTATCGCCATTTACAATTAAGTAATCACTCCTCATTACCGCTAAGTCTGTATTTACAGTGTTGCGTATATAATTGTGAAAACTTTTCTGGTGAAGGGACTTATTAAACTACTTTGTTTAACGTACAGAAGTGCGGTTCTCCTACGCAAGAGGGAAAAGAATACAAGAAAAGAAAATATGAGACAGGAGAAAAACATGTAAACATTACATTACATTGACAAACATAGACATAAAGCATTTCAACATGAAACAAAGACGCATAGTACAGAAACAAAGACATAGAGTATGGACAACATATTATAATATTATATTGTTACAGTAAATGTCATTGCTCAGAGTTATAGCTGTGCTTTAGGTCTTTTCATTGCTAAATGTAAAGTAGTTGGTGGTATGCCATATAACGTTTTTACAAAATTGTATGATTCTTTAGTTTGGTCCGTCATTAATTATGGTTCAGCAATGTGGGGAGGTCGATCGTTCTCGTGCATTAATAATGTTTATTATTACATTTTATTACATTACTAACAACTTTTTACAAAACTGATAGATAGTCATTCTTATGTTTTTATGTAAATGTTTCCTTTTAAGTCACACGATTATAGTTTATAATTTAATAGTTTGGCTACACGATAGTGTTGTAATATATCGCATACATTTTGTTTAATTTTATGTATGAGGTGTATGCTTGTATAGTCTCTTATAATTCTTATTTGAATCGCTTTGTGAAATGTTTTTTATAGTCTTTACTATATGTATATCTATGTTTTGTACAAAAATGAGACTTTTAATAAAGAAATATATATCAACTTTAATTGATCAGTTGATATTCTTTTGTTTGTTGACAACATATTTTATTCGCACGTTGTGCTAAGTACTTGACTGTTGTACTATATACAAGAGAGAGGTACATCGTGTTAAGTACTTGACTGTTGAGCTACATTGTATATATAATATACTTATGTACGTATTTGACAAACAATCGTTAAGTATATCCTTAAATACTTAATAAACACTAGAAGCGAAATTTTAAACAATAGGGCAAACTTTATTGTCAAATCCGATGTCATGACTGGTATGAATTCGACCGGAAATTTATTTGATTTGAATCATTAATTGATGTATATGTTACAGGGAATATGTATAATCAGGGAATATGTATAATCCCTGAAAATTTCAGGGATTATGTGTAATCCCTGATTCACTCAGGGAATATACATAATCCCTGAAAAAAGCAGGGATTATACATATTCCCTGATTTGATGTCCAGATTTTTAGACATATTCCCTGAAATTGATTCTGTCTTTATTTTCTGGATTTACAAATCATTTTAAAGTAATTTCTGCAGTAAAACAAACACACCTTTTCATTTGAAACAGTTTATTTCTGAAAGGACATCACATTTACATGTAACATATTAGATAGCTTCAGATTAAAACAAAGTTATCTTATTTCACACATGCATTTCAGATAATTGTAGTTAATTCCTCAACAGGCTTAATGTTTGGAGTAAAGGGTTAATCAATATGTTCTTTTCAGGCTCATTCATATTGTAAGCATCTGAAATTTGCACGGACGATATTCATTTGTTTTTACATGGCAGGCTAGAGTGACACCTCGAGTTACACTGTAATTTAGCTTTGAAACATCTGCACCGATTTGTCTGACATTTCTTTGTACCAAAACAGTTACATCGAGTAAAACCTTGTCCTCCACATTTTGATTCAATTTGTACAGCCGAACGGAGTGGAATGTGTTTGTCAGTAGCGACATCCTGAGCTGAATAGAGTGCAGTAGCACACACATCGAACTGGTTTCGAGAATACTTTCCATTTAATACACCACCTTTCACAGCAATAGTATACAACTCATTGTCATTACATTCAATCACAACACCAATGAGATTCCTTGGATTAGCACGACCGCGGTCCACATGAGGTATAGGCACAGTTACATTATCACCAATTTGCACTGAAGACATTATACGTTTGCTACGTTTTACCATTCGTTCGGCTTGTTGAATCTGAGCTTCATTTGCACGTTTTCTGTTGACTTGAATGACTTGCTGACGTGATTCAATCTCAGTTTGGGTTGGTTCAGTTGATTCCGGTCTTGTTTCAGTTGATGAGTCTGGTTCACTGGTACCTGATACTGGTTCGCTTGGTGTAAAAGATATTTCACCAAGTGCTGCTGTTGTTTCCCTGGGTACTGGGGTTATTTCCCTGGAGTCTGGGTCGTCGCTAGTTGGTTGTGTTGCATCATGTGCTGGTTCGCTCTGCGTGGATGTTTGTGTCACTGTGGCAAGAAGGTCATCTTCACTCTGTAGATTTGATAGAATGTCATGTGGCAGGCTTGATGATGTCAGACCTATCTTAGCATCTGCGCCAAGTAGTGCTGCAAATGGAGAACACTTAATACCACTGTGGTGACTAGCATTTTTCTGGAATTGCACAAATTTAATTCCAACAGTCCAATCAGTTGTGTTGTTATCCCCTAACCATGCCACTAACATGTCTTTTATGTCACAGTTGGCTCGTTCTACAGAACCCTGACTTTGGGGATGTCTAGGCTTTCCGTGGACCATCACAAGGTCAGGCCATAGTTCCTTCAATTCTACAATGACCTTGGCAGTAAACTCAGATCCATTGTCGCTCTGCAATACACAGGGGGCACCAAGCAACAGGAAAATATCAAGTAACTGGTAGGCTACCTCAGAAGCACGTTTTGATGTAAGAGCACGGAGTACACAGAACTTGGTTAGATGATCTTGGTACACCATAATCCATTTGAAATGTCCCTGGTTCATTGTCTGCATGTCTATCAGATCAACCTGCGCTCTGGAATTAAAGTCCTTGCTAATTAGTGGTCTAACAACAACTCCTTTAGTAGTTGGTCTCTTGCGTTTTCGATGGCACTCAACACACATGGATTTGTACAATGACAGGACGTCTTGTGTGATATTGGCATACTTCCTATTTGCTTCTTTCACCATTTTGTCTCTCCCACCATGGCCAGTTGCTATATGTACTCTCTTTACTATGTCAAATGTTTCTTCAATAGTCACAAAGTAAGTTGGATGTTTATCTGGATGCTGACGTTTTCTGATAAGCTTCTCTACATCTCCACACTTTAGTATTTCATACTTCTTCAGCAAGTAATATTGATGTGGAGACTTCTTGGAGCATGCAGAACCTTCAATTATCTCATTGATAATTTTGTTGTATTCATCCTTTGGTATCAACACTCTCTTGTTTTCTTCATACAGTTTGTATAGTTTCTGCCTAAATTCAATTTCAAGTTCCATCTTGTGTCTGTTGTTATAGAATGTGGTCTAGATCACCTTAGCCTTATTATTTAGTAGTTATCATTGTGTTGCATTATACTGCAAGCAGGTCATTGGTCAGTTTCAGCTGAAGCAATTTTTAACCAAATGACTGTTTGCTTTACAGTTGATGAAAACAAGTTCAAACAAATAAGAATAATGTAGGCACTTAAGTCCTGTTCTTTACAAGATTAAAAGAAAATGATTACTTAATTATACATAATTGACAACATAATCTGTTCACCTTGCACGGGGTGTTAAAAACTTGAAACGCTTATTTCTAGATTAAAAACATCAAACATAAAACCCGTGCAAACAACTATTAGCTAAAGACTTAATTACGTTTAATCAATTGGATAGATTAGTATGATTGCCGGTGCATGTTGCTAATTTATCAACTGTTTTATATGAGAAATTGTGTTTGGTTTACTGCAGAAATTACTTTATGCACTCTCTTTAATTAACTGCAGATATTTCTTTAAAATGAATCGTAAATCCAGAAAATAAAGACAGAATCAATTTCAGGGAATATGTCTAAAAATCTGGACATCAAATCAGGGAATATGTATAATCCCTACTTTTTTCAGGGATTATGTATATTCCCTGAGTGAATCAGGGATTACACATAATCCCTGAAATTTTCAGGGATTATACATATTCCCTGATTATACATATTCCCATGTTCTTTTTGCATGTCTATCAACAAAGGGCAAAATCATCTTTTTCGTTGGAAAAAATGTCACAAACAGCCTTGAATAAAAATACAACGCACATAATGAAAATACATTCAACATTAAAAAATCATTTTCTTAATTTTATGCTAAAGCACATGTGATTCAGCATTACAGATAGTGCTAAGTACTATAATACCAATCAGACTAACTGCTGTAGGCATATATATAGTACGTCTTTCTATGCCTCTGTTTCGGACAATAATACACAAAATAACCTCGATTGTAAGATCCTAAAGAAATGCTCCATTGGTGTCACATCATAAGCAATAATTGTATTTTTACAAAAATATTACCAGCAGGAAACGAACATGTTATTCAGGATTTGCCCACATCGGCGGTAAACCACTGCATAAACAGCTTTTAACAACCGGCGAAGAGTAAACAAGAAATATCTTGAAAAAAGATGGTCGGCGCAATTTGAAGGTTATGATTTGCCGTGCAACATAAAAAAAATGCCGAGATGTTACGAAATGCTGGTCACTTCAGATCCAAAAAGAATGTCGGTAAATTCACCGAAAATCAGTGGATTTCGGTATTTAACGTACCCGTTATCGAAATGTTAACCAATCCGCCGTTGTTCGGTTGAAGAGAAATTGGCTTAGTGGTTAACGTAAGATTTAATTGGTTTACACTACACTGATATGCAAATAGCAAAACCATGTTAGAACGGCTCCGCCGAAAAAATAATATTGTAAAAGTTACGCACGCGCTCGGAATAAGAATTACCGACTGCAACACATATTTTTGCACAGGCTCGTGTAAACTTTAAGCAATGTCAACAGGATCAAATGTATAAGTAAATAACCAATGAAGACTCGACGACCGTCGGCGAATGTATTTTCATAGAACATGTATGCATAATAATGTTTTTTGAAATCCATTTCGGTTGTCTGTAAAACATCGCTTTCGAAAACTTAAACAGTAACCGCATCTCCCATGGACAAAATGAAAAAGAAATACAATCAACCAATTTGTAGCGGAGTTAAAGTCCGTTTTTCACACTACTGAAAAGCCCATAGCGGAGTCATTCGTGTCATATGGACACATCAAATACATTGCACTATGAGTGAAGTACAATATGAGACACATACTTTATTAGAGTTTATCCGAAATTATATCAGTTGTAAAAATATACGTAGCAAAAAACTTAATGACTTTTTGTGTATTTTTGTCGTTACGCTTTAAAATAGTATAGGCCATGATATCGCTTTAGTCGTCAAAACATATATTCCGCACCGATATCCGTATTAAATTCATTGTTCAGTGGATTCAATTGTTGAGCCAAAGACCATGCAATCATGGAGCCTTTACAATTTATGCTTTATCATAATGTCACGTTTCTCTGAAGATAAGAGAAATCGGGAATGAGAGGCCACGTGATAGCGGACATGTTGTTCAGTAAGCTGAAGTCGACACACGGGTTGATCTTTTCAAATGAAAGTACATGTACATGTACACGCCAACAACAAACAGATAGGGATATGTCACAGGGGGTCACAGAGGGGTCACAAGTGGTGTCACAAGTGATCACACGTGGTTGCCGTGTGGGTGTCAGGTATTGTACTCTGACGTTGCTCTGTATATAATAATACACCACTACAGCCTGTGTACGTGAGTTCTCACCGCATTCATGTATTGTCAAGACAATATAAACTGTAAATATATTACAACAATATATTTAATAAGCAAATTAGCATTTAATTTCAAAGAATCGACACAATCGATGCGTAGACACCAATTGTAACACAAGTTCTAATTCAAAGCAATAATACATGTACAAAAGTTTAATATAAAATAAATATCACCATGCAAAATGGCGACAATGACAATGACGGACAATTACAGACTATAATGAAAAACACGGAATAAACATACAAATATTAGTTTTACTTATTATTTAAACATATCAAATTCTTAACCCTAGTATAATAAGTGAATTGTCATGATAATTACCTGTAAATATATTACAACAATATATTTAATAAGCAAATTAGCATTTAATTTCAAAGAATCGACACAATCGATGCGTAGACACCAATTGTAACACAAGTTCTAATTGATGCCCCGACATCG
Organism: Mactromeris polynyma; assembly: GCA_032209605.1. Classification (NCBI taxonomy): domain Eukaryota; kingdom Metazoa; phylum Mollusca; class Bivalvia; order Venerida; family Mactridae; genus Mactromeris; species Mactromeris polynyma. The sequence continues at coordinate 10,346,791 of JASFXZ010000007.1, forward strand.
GTTGGTCATTCTCCGTGGGCGATTACCATGACAAAAGAATTATATGGTCACGTGCGCAAGGTGTTAGAAAGAGTGTGTAATTAAAAGTAGTGAACGTGGCCTACGTGACATGGTCTTACAGTCAAGACTGTACTAGATGAACACTAACTACAACTACACTAATAACTACAACTAGCGATCGTAAAAGTATGTAAAAGGTAGGTACAGGGTGGGTGTAAAACTCGAACCCGATACATATTAAAATTCAACCTGTGACATATTTCCTCCCTGCGGGAAATGTCGTCCTCGACATTACAATAATGAGCAAGTAGAAATAAATTCACGCGAATACTTATAAATAAAACGAAACAGAAATATTGCAGTAAACTGTATGATTTTAATCAAATAAGATACAATAAACAAGACATTGAATTTCATAATAACATCATACAATGAAAATGAACATGAACAAGCTCTTGTCTTTAATCTTGTATCACTCCAGTCCCAGTCTGGCGTCATCGATTCGTCTCTGTATCCAATCTCTAAAACAAAACTGCAATTATCCAACATAAAGTAATACAAAATAATAATTGCAATAACATATAACTATATGCCATAAAGTAATAATTGTACCAATGTAATATAACATGGAATACAATATAAAAAACAACTAATATCACTACGATATATCTTAAATACATGTAGTATAGATATAACTTTTACACCTGTAATATCATAAATATGATATGTTCAATCGCGGTAAATTCCTACCCGATAACAAACTCACCTGTCCTCATCCATGATGGTTGGCGACGTTGTCTTACTCCAGGTTCACCAGGACGACGCCGATGAGGTGGTCTATACGCTGCTACACGACCTGAATCTGATGTGTCAGATGACGACAAACAGCTACTCGTTGATGTCTCGTCTGCTGACATGTTTGATGCTGACGATAAACGTTGGTCTAAGGGCTCCGCACATGGCACATAAGACCTTGTCGGTACAGGTAACGAAACGAATGGCAGCAACATGTTCCTATGCAGGGTCCTTTGTTTGCCTTCGCCGTCAATTCTGCGAACAACGAAGACTGGTATATCCGCACTGGGCTGTTGCTCCACAACGTAAACTAATTCCTGCCAAACGTCTGCCAGCTTGTGCTTTCCCTTTAAGCCTACGTTTCGGACCAAGACCCGATCACCTGGCAGAAGTTTAGCCTCTCTGACCTTTCGGTCATAGTAGTGTTTTGACCGACGACCACTACGGACAGCATTTTCATTTGCATTTTTGTATGCCTTTTTGATGTGGTCCTCTAGCTGTCGCATGTAATCTGATGGCGAAACACCGCCTACAGTCTGATCGACAAGTCCAAGAAAAGCATCTATTGCCAATCTTGGATTGCGACCAAACATAAGGTAGTATGGCGAATAACCAGTACTCTCATGACGAGTGACATTGTAGGCGTGTACCAAGGCGGGAACTGCAGCTTTCCAGTTGCTCTTCTTGTCATTTTCCAGGGTCCCGAGCATCTGTAATAGGGTCTGATTAAAACGCTCGGTTTGACCATTCCCTTGTGGATGGTATGGAGTTGTTCGAGAGCGTTTAATCCCGGCAATTCTGCATAGTCGCTGAATAACCCGGGAAAGAAAATTCTGACCCTGGTCACTGTGCAATTTCTCGGGAAACCCGTAATGCACAAAGAAGTTGTCAAAGAGCACTTTAGCTGTCGTTCTAGCTGTTTGATTCTTGGTAGGTATTGCTTGGGCATAGCGAGTGAAATGGTCAGTGATAACAAGCACATTCTCAAATCCACCTTTAGATGCCTCCAACGACAGGTAATCAATACACACTAGCTCCATTGGTGCGGAAGACTCGATACTGACCATTCCTGTCGCGAAGCGTGGTGAAGTCTTTCGACGAATGCACCTGTCACACCGACCAATCCAAGTAGCTATGTCAGCGTCCATACCTGGCCAGTAGAAGCGCTCTTTGAAAAGACTGATTGTCCTATCCCGGCCTTGGTGACCCATGTCACTGTGCAGAGCCTTAAATACCGTATCTCTGGCTATTCGCGGTAGAACAATCTGCTTGACACGTGTCTCGTTGATTGTTGCCCAATTGACGAGAACATCATCTATAACTTCTAGATGTTTCCAGGCCCTCATATACCGCTTCACTTCAATGGGCAGTGCTCCTAGCTCACGTTTAGAATGAGGACGGACTCCGGCATTAACAAGGTCTCGAACACGAGAAATAACTGTATCGGTGATTTGACCGGAAGTCCAATCTTTTGACTTGAGTGCGTTGGCTTTAAGTAAGCTGTCTGGTATTTCCGATTCCACAACTTCATTAACACAAGTATTAGAACCACTTTCAAATGGTGCTTGTACTGTGTGCTGAGAAAGTAAAGCCCGTACGACCTCTCCGTCGACATGCTCTGTCTCGGTGACTTCTACTTTACTATGTTGACGTGAAAGAGCGTCGGCATCAATGTTGGTTTTACCACTACGATAGCCGATGGTAAAATCGTAGTTGGCAAGCGTCGCTTCCCATCGATGGCCACAAGCATCCAGTTTAGCCGACGTCTTAATATATGTTAACGGGTTGTTGTCAGTAAGCACATCGAACTTAGCTCCATACAAGTAATCATGGAACTTCTCCGTTACGGCCCATTTTAGTGCAAGAAATTCCAGTTTACTTGCATGGTAGTTCCGTTCAGCTGGCTTAAGACTCCTGCTTGCGTATGCTATCACACGGTCCATTCCGTCCTGCTCCTGGTATAAGACTGCACCTAGTCCGCTTAGAGAGGCATCAGTATGTAGCTTGAAAGGCTTGGTATAGTCAGCATAGGCTAGAACTGGTGCTGAGGTGAGCTTCTCGATAACTGTTGAGAAAGCTTCTTGCTGACTATTACCCCAGACAAATGCAATCTTGCTTGACTTCTTATCTTTAGACAGACCAACCAGTAGGTCATTGAGAGGTCGCACAACACCGGCAAACTTCGGTACAAATTTGCGGTAGTAACCGGCAAATCCTAAAAATCTCCTGACCTCTGTAACATTCTTGGGAACAGGCCAATTCCTAACAGCGTCAACTTTTGCAGGGTCAGTCATGATACCGTCTTTGGAGACAACGTGTCCCAAATAGTTGGTCTCTCCTTTTAAGAATTCACACTTCGAAGCTTTTAATTTTAAGTTGTGATTCTTAAGGCGTTCAAATACTGCTTCTAGTCTGGTAAGATGTTGCTCGAAAGTCTCAGAATAAATAATGATGTCGTCAAGGTAGATTAGACATTCTTTGAGATTCAAATCTCCCATGCAACGCTCCATTAGACGCTGGAAGGTAGCTGGTGCGTTACATAGGCCGAAAGGCATCCGGTTACACTCAAAGAAGCCTAAACTACCGACCTGAAACGCTGTTTTCTCCTTGTCCTTTTCACTCATTTCCACCTGCCAATATCCTGCTTTTAGGTCCAGTTTGCTAAAGTATTTGGCTCCTACCAGAAGATGAAGGGTGTCGTCTATCTTGGGAATAGCGTAAGCGTCCTTATGGGTACGACTATTTAATTTCCGGTAGTCTACACAGAAGCGAATTGACCCGTCCTTTTTCCTAACGATTACGACATTCGAAGAGAATGGACTACTAGATGGCTGTATCGCACCCATAGTAATCATTTCGTGTAAATGCTCTCTCACTTCATTGATTAAGGCTGGTGGCACCCTTCTGTAAGGATCCTTGAATGGTCTTTCTTCAGTCAACTTAATCTCATGTTTGACAAGGTCAGTTCTGCCAAGATCAAGAGATCCTTGAGAAAAGACATCTTTCCATTTACAGAACAGGGTTTCAAGCTCATCTTTTTGATCTTTTGGTAAATGTCCCAAATTAATCCTCAAGTTGTTCAGAAATGTCTCGTTACTATCCCTGTCCGACGGTTCCTTATCTTCAGGTATGACTTCCTGTTGTTCTTCCTCTGGCTTCCAAGATCTTAACACTTTGGCGTCTTGTAGTTCGCATAAGATGGTCTTTGGTTTGATCAGGATGGTCTTGGCTGACATATTGAATAGTCTGACTGGAACTCTGGCCGTTGAACCTTGCTGATCTATCTTCACAATCCGTGGACAGACACCTATTCTGTTTGGCGCTTCTGCAGACGGTTCAGTTATTACAGACTCAGATTCAATAGACTTGCGAACCATGCCTGAAAGAGTAGTAGTGGCAAATGGTGGCAGTTCTATATCTCTGACGTTGGTCGACTTAACAACCCCTAGTGGCTGTGTACTAGTCACCGACATCAGGGCCGTTCTCCATTCAGGTGGTAACCTATCTTCTTCCATATCTGACAAAAATCTTATGACGTTCGTACCCACGACGACAGGAACACTGAGACTGTACTCAGTGTTTGGAACCACTAGTACTGGAACTGTGTACACGTCTTGGCTGATCCTCGGAACTTCAATGTCAGCCTCAATGTAACCAATATATGGTATAACATTACCTCCTGCTCCGGTGATAAATAGATCGCCAAGCGATTCACAAGGATGTAAATGTGGCTTTCGTTCCATAGCGTTATAAAAACCTTCACTGATAGTAGTGATCATCGACCCACTATCTATCAGTGCAGTGGTTAAACGTGCATTGATAACGATCTCAGACTCATTAGCCGCTCCTATAAGTCTGTCAAACAGTTTCTTCTTTGTTCCAATAGGGCTCGTCTGCTTGTCCTCTAATCGCCCTTTCATAGAGAACCGGGCTCGTTTAAAGATGGTTGATCTCTCTGGTAATTGCCTCCTCCTCTACCTCTGTAACGCCCTCGTCCTCTTCCATTCCCGTTACCTTGACTACTGCTATCTTGCTGTAAATTATTCACCTTTTGCTCTAACTTATCCATTTTCTCAATCAGGGTCTTTAACAAGTTATCAGAATCGTTCTTACCTTCTGCCCGTTCGTCTCTACCTTGCTGGTACTGTCTCGCTTTCGGCTTCGTTCCACTTCTTTCTTTCTCTAATCTTATCTCAAACTCCTCCGATCTTACCCTGTTCCGTAACATTTCAAAGCTAACATTACTTTCAAAATGAACGCGTGTAGCTTCCTTGAGCTGTTCATTTCTAAGCCCTCTCCAGAACCTCTTCTTCAGCATTGCATTCTTCTCTACATCAGTTATTATCGCCTTCCTTGCAGCTTGCAATAACATCTCCTCCAAACGTAACCCCCATTCTACGACAGTTTCGTTCTCTTCTTGGCTGGTCATAAAGAAATGGCACAGAATGCTGTCTTTGCTTGCAACATTCCCAAACGCATCCTCAAGTTTACTAACCACCTGGTCAACTGTAGCAGTTGGCCCAAGATGTAGCATAATTCTCTTCGCATGTCCCTTTAACGATTTTCTTACCGCTTGCATAACGACAATCTCTGCATACGAGAATTGTACATTTTCCACCTCCATCTTCCATTCTTCGTAGGTTGCTTCATTCCTAGGTCTAGGTTCTACTCCAGAATAATAAGTCAAGTTCAGTTTGATATTTAAATTATCTCTCGCTTCTTTTCCTTTGCTACTCAACAATTCTTCCGTATCTATCAATTCCTTCGTTTGTCGGTCTCTGCCGTGCATAACGTATCCATGTTCGGCAACTTCCTTCTCCTTCACTTCATCTTGTCTATATATCAAATGGTCGCTTTCTGTATATGTCTTATTAGTCCCGTCTATTTCTCTATTCCTTTCAGTATCATTCCTTTCCACAGTTTCTAGTCTTTCCTTTAACTCTGCTTCTTTCCTATCAGTTTCCTGCTCTCGTACGTGCATACTCCTTTCCATATCTCCAAACTTCTGAAGCATTGTTCTTTCCATGTCCATAATCCTTTCCTCGTATCCTTTCATGTTTCTATCCGCTTCTGCTATTTTCTTTTCAAGTGCTGTTTCTTTCTCTCTTATCACCACTTCTCTATTACTAATTTCCAGCTCCCTCTCCTGTAGAATCACCTTCATCATATCTCGCTCCTCCTTTTCATTCCGTTCCCTTTCTTCGAATTCTCTTAACCGTCTTTCTGATTCTTTACTTTCTATTTCACTTTCAATCCGACTAGTTTCAATATCTCTTAACTTTTGACTTAACTCCGCTATCTGTTCGTTTAATGTATTATGTTCCTTTGTCTCCTTAGCTCCACCTGTTATCCGCTTTGCCTCACTAACGTTTCTCTCCTCGCTATCCATATATGTTCTATCCGGGGTTCTATTTCTCGTCGACTCCATAAAGCTGATCTTTCTTCTTAATAATCTTAATGAACTATCTAATCTTGGAAACATCTCAGCTTCCTTGCTCATGCTGTCATCATCAGCCTTTTCTGTAAGACCCTGGTCAATACTTGGTCCAATCTTTGCAGATTTCCTAATCTGTTTAATGATTAAGTTTCTTTGCTGGTTGATCCTATCTATTTCCTTATCCATATTCCTCTTATCCAATCTCTCCTGCCTTTCACTAGATCCTCCTGAAGCCATATTCGTTCTTTACACGATGTCGCTCACACTTCACTATAGCACTAATTCACGGTATACAATTCAATTTCATTCACATTCAACTCCTAGCTGTGAAAACACTACCCGTCTATACTATTCAACTGAAGTATAACACTCAATTCAGTTAAAACCGCACAACTCGAAGTTAATATTCAACCGTGGCACGTCACGTACACCGTAGATTAAAGTTCTGTATAGTTGAACTTCAACTATACACACATTCAAATTCAACACAAGTTCCAGTCAAATTAGTATGGCACAAATAATACAATACACCATACTACTTGACATTTCACACACAGTAGACAATATACTGTACAATATCAATGGCAAAACAAAATCAAAATAGTTACCGAATAAGTAGCTTTGCTATGCTGCTCACCCGCAACAACAAAAATTCGTCCCGAATTTAGCCACAATACAACAAAACCAATTATCACTTCAAAGTAATGATGTATTCACTTAACAACCCACAACGTACGTCTACTACTAGCCTATATATGTTTATCAATTTAATTATTTATTTCAATAGTTATTTATTGCACCGCAATAAATATTGTCAATTTATCCTAAATAAAAAAAAATAAAAATAAAAATAATTTCCATCAGTGCGATTCGAACTCACACCTGAAGAATGAAAGTAGATTACAGCCCTGCGCGCTAACCGACTAAGCCAACTATACGAACGTGATTTAAATATCCTCTATTGTATACAGGCTACAATTACGCAAACTTCCGACTAACGCTTCACTGGTTATTTTATGCTAATTCGTTCACACTCTGAATTACTCCGCACCAAAGACAAATACTTAATAATAAAAAAAATTCCGTCTTCACAAATCACTGAATTAAACACAGTACCAAACAACTCACCAATTAGTTTATATTAAATTAATTTAATTTGATATCTAATTTAACTGAAAGTTATGATTTTAAATTTTTATAATTGAATATTGATTGATTGACTTAATTAAATTATTATAGAGAACTACTATTATTTTCTTAATTTTATATTGAATTAATTAATGCTTTAATTTATTTATTTGAGTAAATTGATTTTAAATTACATTAACTAAATGTTGTTTATACCGTTTATGTATATTTTATTCAACTTATTTAATAATTTAAAAAAAATAAAAAGTTTCACGAAGCTTCGAACCAGTGGCCTTTACACCACAAAACTGACTGTCAATTCCAACCCTTCAACCGACTGCGCTATTACCGCTCAATAGTTTTAGACATGTCTATTTTCTACCTACAGCTAAAATTTAACACCACGCCACATTGATTTTTTCTCAATATGTTCCAAACAAAATACCCGTTTCGATGACAGGAAACACTTTTACAATAAACAGAATCTTATTAAATGTTGTACATAGTATAACATTGAATAAATATTTTGTTATTGATGTATTTCAATTTTGTTCACAATAAACAGAGACCTATAAACCTATGTATTATATGTCTCTGTAACAACCAAGAGATAAAGGATGATCAGGCCTCTTCTCTATATATCGTTCTCAAAGATCCTGAAATACTGGTTTTATAGACTACTACACTACAACAATATTCTACGCTACGGCAAAGACCATGTCATTTTACTGGTATAAAGTGAAAGACGAATAAGCAGTTATTAGAACAGGGAAAATGGTAAATTTTGGATTATTGTGCAAAATAAGTAATTATGGCCTACATAATTAATTCATTAATGGGTTTGGAACAAATGTACCTAAATACACATATTTAACACATTAATCATACGACAAAAAGCGTTCACCCGTATACAACAGACTGACAAATATCACCGGTAACCCAGTTTACGAAATCAAAAATCCCGTGCAAGGTTTAAATTTACAACCGTCTAACGCGATATACATAATTGGAACGTGTAAGTTGTAACACTCACTTATAAACAATAAAATTACAGGTACAGTTAAACACGTCAGGCTGATGTATACAAAACAAACAAATAAAACATCTTACCAAAATACTAGTAGAAATCTATATCCAAATTCCTAATAACACTAAATTAATAAACTAAACATTAATTAAACACTATATCCTAATCCAATCATTGTCGAACAGTGTCCACTTAGAATGGCACTATATAATATCCACAATCTTCACAAGATGTATCCATCCAAATAGGGTACCCACTAAAGAATTCTCCACTGTCAGTCACCTGGTCCTAGGGTCTGCCGAACTATTTCCTACTCCCATGCAATTGTTGTTCCCGGGTAAACAACACTCTAATGACTTAAACAGTCCACAATCACAAGTGCTAGCTAGCTGCTAAACGGTTAATTCCATGATAAGTCCAAATTGGTCTACAATAATGATCTGCGATGGTTATGTTGGGTGCCAGTGTCACAGGGGGTCACAGAGGGGTCACAAGTGGTGTCACAAGTGATCACACGTGGTTGCCGTGTGGGTGTCAGGTATTGTACTCTGACGTTGCTCTGTATATAATAATACACCACTACAGCCTGTGTACGTGAGTTCTCACCGCATTCATGTATTGTCAAGACAATATAAACTGTAAATATATTACAACAATATATTTAATAAGCAAATTAGCATTTAATTTCAAAGAATCGACACAATCGATGCGTAGACACCAATTGTAACACAAGTTCTAATTCAAAGCAATAATACATGTACAAAAGTTTAATATAAAATAAATATCACCATGCAAAATGGCGACAATGACAATGACGGACAATTACAGACTATAATGAAAAACACGGAATAAACATACAAATATTAGTTTTACTTATTATTTAAACATATCAAATTCTTAACCCTAGTATAATAAGTGAATTGTCATGATAATTACCTGTAAATATATTACAACAATATATTTAATAAGCAAATTAGCATTTAATTTCAAAGAATCGACACAATCGATGCGTAGACACCAATTGTAACACAAGTTCTAATTGATGCCCCGACATCGGTTGGTCATTCTCCGTGGGCGATTACCATGACAAAAGAATTATATGGTCACGTGCGCAAGGTGTTAGAAAGAGTGTGTAATTAAAAGTAGTGAACGTGGCCTACGTGACATGGTCTTACAGTCAAGACTGTACTAGATGAACACTAACTACAACTACACTAATAACTACAACTAGCGATCGTAAAAGTATGTAAAAGGTAGGTACAGGGTGGGTGTAAAACTCGAACCCGATACATATTAAAATTCAACCTGTGACAGATATATATACCACAATTGTTTAATTATATTATCGAAACTCCTCATTGTCTAACTGAAGTTATAGTCCAGTCATTCTACGTCAAAAAAGGTCAAACCTTCAAATATTTGCAACAGAAATGATTTTCACTGTTTATAAAAGTTTAATCTATGTAGAACAACATATCAAAAGTCTAACAAAATCTAAGTTGCGGAAGTACTTCAAATTCGTCCGTTTTAACACCACGGGATTTTTACTAAACTTTTTTTGAGTCATATGAAATAAGACAAGATGAACATTTGTGGAATGAAATACACCTGAAAACTTCTCCACAGCAGAAGATTTATACGTAGACTTCATTTATGGTGTATTTATGAAGACCAATGCCTAATTAGAACGAAATAAAAGTTATATTTGTATAATTTAAGTGATAGAAATTACCCCACCCACTAAGATATACAAGCTTCAATTAATGAAGTCACTAGAAATATTCTTTCAATTAACTTAACTCAAAACATTATTAACCTTATTTTAAGTAAAAACAAAAGTATATTAGATCTTTGTGTATTCATTTATGATAAACATCTTACTGTATTGACATTACTACAAAAGTAGGATATCAACATAATGTACATACATCTAAATTTTACGAACAAAATAAGGCCTACTGATGAAATTTTGAAATAGCAATGAAGTATAACCAACCATAACAATCACAGGAATGACAATAAACTACATTATGTTGCTATTGTTAATAAATTTGTTCCCAGAAGATTATAGTTCATAGTATTATTACCCCACCTACTCTCATATACAAGCAAACCATTTCGAATCTGTCAGTCTACTCAGATACATGGGACACGTGAAAACGATAAGTGAATATTTTTGAAAAAACAACACACCTGATATAAAAATAACAATCCGTAAAAACTGAAATAGCAACAACTGTACGCAAAATCAAAGTGCTGAAAGTACCCATGTTGAAGCATTTATCTATGGCCAGCATTTTTTACAGGAGCGCCGATCCAATTTTTACCAAAAACAAAATAAAATAGTTCTGAGTTCCTTTATTATTTTATATCCGCCGACCTCAAGATTTGAGTTAACAAAAATAAAATTTGAACGCTTAATAGACATAATCTCTCAGATGTTCTACTGAAAATGCTTTGTGTGATTTCAATCGTCCGCATTATTTATAATACGCGTTACCAGTATGAATAACGGACCAAAGAGCCAGCTTCCAGACGACTTGGGCGAAGAAGTCGTCGTCTGTTCATTCAATTCGCCAATTTTCGAAAGCTGAGCGGAAAAAAATCTACGTTAACTTCTTAGGCATGTCGATGTCCGAAAGGCATTCATGGTATAAACATACCTAATATCGGGCAGCTTGGGGATAACCCGATAATAGGTATGTTTATACAATGAATGCCTTTCGGACGTCTCGCTTGATTACACGAAGGCCCAATGAGTTTAATAACATGCCCAAGAAATTTACGTTGATTTTTTCATTATAGACCGACAAACAGCCACAAAAAAAACACATGTGTGAGAAGTTAAGCTCCGCCTGTCGATATATTTTGTAAAGCGATATCTGATTGGATAAGCGACTACTGCTGACCAATGAGCGCTTAGCTTTGCAATGGATTTCGATGAGAGGTGACATAGATGACAAGTTAAGCCTGTCAAAATTGATCAAACGGACGACCAGTGAAAGGTGCTACATTGTATATTGAAATGGATGAGTAATTTTAATTGCGCAATTAGGGCGATTTCTTTGCGATTTTTCACCGTGAACGCTGTCTAGAAATTTATTGAATATTTCTACTTTCGTTTTCAATATTGACTCGCTGATATTTTCTTTTACGTCTGTCGCGTCATATGATGTATACTCATACTTGATATTGATGTTAATTCTAAAACGCCGGTTATAGATTTTATTTGCATTTAATTTCGTAGGTAAATATTTTTCATTATTGCATAATTTGACAATTTTTTAGTGTAACATAACATGTCAGGTCAGTTTCTTACAAGGTTACTGTTGGTAAACGGGCCATAAAAGTAAAGGTTTCTACTTTACTTTCGAGACTTTTGTCACTTTGATGGACTATCAAAACAAATAATACACATAATCACATGACTAAATCAAAGATTATAGTAAGCACACGATAGTTTTCTTTAGTTTCTAACTAGAAACATGCTAACTAACTTATTATCATGGATTTATATGTGAAACATCAACTGACAAGAAGATATGCACATTGTATAACACTGTATGTTTCACACTATCAAGCATTATTAATTAAAAGATCCAGTGTTTTAAGGGAAAATAATGAAGCCTGATCAGAATTGATAGGACGACCACAATTGTTACGTTTCTTCATTATAAAATGCCACTGGAATGTCTTTATTTGCTCCAAGGTTTACACTACATTGCTGAATGGTGATCATGAACACATCTCAACCTATACAACACCTGAGGGGCGTTTCATCAACGGTCGCATCGCAAATCGCAGCTGATAATCGCAAAATCGCAGACAAAAATCGCAAATCGCGTTTCATTAAACATCGCAAAGTTAGCCTGTATAAATCGCAAATATTAGCGACTGGGTTCTTCCACTCGCAAACCAATGTATTCATCGCAAAAATGACTGATGTTTTATGAACTGTTGTTTTCCCGGTGTTATGTATGTAGCGTTCTCTGTCGACACTTACGCTCTCTTGTAATATGACCACATTTTATATTTTGCGCGGTTAGTTCTCTTTAGACACATGATTGTGATGTATGTGTAAACATGTCTACATTTGTATTTACATAAATGTGTAAGTTTCTCATTCTTCATTTATATACATGTTGATCGAACTGAAATAGTTCTATCGCAGAAACATGTAAGTAATAGAAATAATATAAAATTAATTTATTTTTTTCCCTAAGTAAGCCGTATATTTTCATTTCTCCAATGTATAATTAAGACATGAATTATGACATTGCATAACTAATGATAAAATACTTACTGGAATTGGAATTACACTACACTTGTTAATGTTAAAGATGCCTTAACCAATGTAGCAACAATAAAGGGAAATACGGCCAGTTCTAATATTTTACGTTCAGATGGACCAAACATAAGGTGGCTGATCTTGGAGTTAAAATTTACGGGCCGTCTTTATATGTTTGTGGTAAAGCAGTATATATAGATAAAAAGTGAATGATGAAGTCGAGCATAAGGTTTAAACCTTAATCTCTATTTGACATTTACAATTGATTTTAAATTTTGACTTTGGCCTATCTAGAAACAAATCTTTCTAGGTATTGTCAAGAGATAGTCATTAAAGCTATTAAGTGATATGACAAACATCTCAGTCAATCCGGATTCTTGTAGGATATAAATTACATATACATAGTAAATACTTGAATGCTTTGATAAACACACTCTGATGCACATGCTTGTATCCTGTAGATAACTCGCACCAACTTGGTCTTGATTGCAATCTGTATCTGGTGTAAATTGAAATTTAATTACTTCGGAAATCAGCTAAGTATTATAAATGCTTACGTGGTTATACTCATGATTTATCAGAATAACAGGAAACAGATTCGATCTGACCTGGACGAGTTCCAGAAATCCCCTCCATATTACTTGGTAACGTATTTTTATAAGCGAGTATAGCAGTTATGTGTAAAATTATTATGAGTGTATGTTGCTTTTGAATTAGGTGCATGCGTTCATGTTTCAATGTGCTTTTTGAATGGCTGTGCACTTTGTATGTGTCTATTCATACTCGAGTTATTTATTCATTGTTATATACATTGCGTCAGCAGTGATGTACAGTAACGACAGTTCGGATACTGCGTCTCATATCCATCACATACCTTGCAACAGTCTTTACATATGCTAACTCACTTCGATGAAAAGCTTCGTTAATATTTATGCCAAACATACTAGTAATACTTATACAGGGCATTAACCTAAGCAACAAAAAAACTTAGGCTACTAACATGTCCTACAGGTACCGATTTGAACGCGAAGCTAAGCTCAAACATTCTTTCACATATTCATTGATAACATCACGTAGAGTATTACATCGTGTCAATATCAGTGCCAAAACATTCGACGAAAATGTTTTTTTAACTTGTAAATCACGCACTTGGCTATGCTCTTTATCAGGTCCGCGCGTTAAAGAAAGGATCGCGGCGGCTAGCACAAGAGTGTACGACATAAATCATATTAAGAATACCTAAACATGCATACAGGCTTGAAAGCTAAAAAAAAAAAAACACTCTTTACTGCAATAAAACATTTACACTAATTGTCTTGTAAGAAATACAGTGTCCACGAGTTGATGGTGACTAGTGAAGCTAGTATGGTATAATAAAAAAGACACACACGTTGTTCTCGGAAAGAGTTGCATTCCCCTCCATAAATTCAGAAGCGCTCTAGAGTAAGGAATACAGAATAGCAAAACGCGTTAAAGGGTGAGATTGTTTTATTGCAAATGCGTTGAACATAAATCACGTCTAAATGTTATCTAACGTGGGTTATATGTGTCTGACATATAGTCTCCCGTCGCCAAGTGGTTTAGGCATCCACCTTGGGAGCGGGAGGTCGAAGGTTCAAATCCCGGTAGGGGTCCGTTCTGATTTGACCGGTTGGTGAGCCGCCAGCTAGTTAAATAATGGTTACCGTGCGCCTACCTGTCTGATCAGCCCATGAGTTATGTCTGTCCCTTTCGCTATTTTCTCACTGGAAACACACTTCTAGCATTCTTACCACAAGACAAACAATGTGTGTTAAATTGTAATGGCATTACACAATCGAACTAGATATAGTGGAGACTCACATATTTTAATAGAGTCTTTGCGATTGTCTTCTTTATTTCATTCGGATTGCAATAAATGCGTCTACATTATTTATGTAAATTTGCCCTGGTTTTGTAGCTATAGTGTCATTTCGGTTTCTACTTGCTACATTTACACCAGAACTTCCCTTGGCTCGGAATTATACGAAGTTTTTGTCGTCCTCGAGTGCCGACTGGCAGATACAATATATCTTGCGCATACAACACATCAGTATTTTATTACATGATACGAGCTTGGTATATTGTGTGGCTTAACAATGATTATAATTAATTATATCATGGTTCAGATAAACATACATCAGAAAACTGCATTTTCCAAATTTCTTCCAATTGTTCCAAATTTTTGGCACATACCCGCTTCTGTAGGAAAATAATTTGACAAAGTAGAATTCAAGGTCACACAATTAATTTTGTTCTTAAACGTTAAAATGGCACATATTTGCGATTTATGTATTGAATTTATTCTTAGGTAAGATAATATTTGCTTTTTATCATAAAAAGTTTAAGCGAAAAAATATGGCATTGAAAAAATATTGAAAATCGCTTAAATATGGATTGATAACAATGTAATTTGCAAAGGAATGACTATCACATACATGCTATGTACTTTTGACTTCATATATTATTGGAATTATAATTTTTACCTCATTGTCAGCAGTATTTATGATTATTTAAACATTGTTTACAATTCTGTACAGACGAATTCATCTTGATCAATAGGCGTTTGCGAAAACTATTCTAAGTATGGTGTACATTACGCGCCATTTCGTTCACATGGTATTTTATATATTTCTTTTTCTTTCTTTTTTCACTTTCTGCATCAAAGATTTTGTTAGACTTTTGATATGTTCTTTATACAGTATTATTCTAACGAATGTACTTCAAAACATTTCTGTTGCAATTATTTGAGGGTTAAATTTATATTGACTGGACTATTAGGACAGTTATCAGGGAATAAAGTTTACAGCTTATACAAGATAACAATTAACCAATGCTTATATATCATAGCCACACAACCATGACTGATAATGGCGTGCTAAAATGTACGGAAACATGACTCTGTATAATTTCTCCGAAATAAAAAGAACAACATTATAAACATTAAATCATTCGAGCTGTAAAATAGATGGGACACAGCTCTTGAAACAATCTACTTGAAAAATGTAAACTTGATCGTCTATCCGGCAGAAACCATAAAAATCGGACTAAAACGTGCGTTTTACCGTCTTCTGGTGCCAAATCAAATCGACAATTATTTGACATGTGTACATTCTGATGAGAACTTCGCCAATTCTTGACGAACGTGCATGAAGTAAGTGCCGTTTGAAAGGTAAATTATTCATGCTTAGAATTCGTTGTATTTCATGGATATATTTTGATGTTTGAAGTGCTATTTTACTGAGTTCAGGGTAAATGTATTAGACTTCTTGTATTAAATGTATAGTACACTATAGTAGGGATAAAGAAAGGGAGGTAACTTGTGACAATATCATAAACTGATGGAAGCATACTTTCTTATTCAGCACAGCAAATATTATTTTAAATGGAACTGTGACAACATACGTTTCAATTCAGTACATTTATTTACATAACATTTAATGTTTCAATGATGTTAGAAGAAGATTTTACTTATCAATAATATACAGCACAAATTCAATTAATAAAACTGACACAAATTAGCCCAGAGAAGGTCACATTCACAAGAGATGGTCTCCCCGAACGATCTATAGGGCAGAAATAAACTGGGGAGGAACGTAAACTAAAACTAACTAAAAGAACAAAAACACTATAGTAACTAGTGGTGCTTCGTGGCTTTAATACTTTCAAGAGAAGTATGCCACGTTTAAATTACAGTATTTGTGATTTGTAATAGAGGGGACGGATTTGGGTGATGATACATTTATGGGAATGTTCCATTCAGAGGCAAGTTAGATTATATGACTTATAATTACATGTATAATGACGGTTACACCTGGGACCAATATTAGTCCCAGTCCTCGGTTACACCTAGAAAACATAAACATTTATAAATGGTGCGTTTATTCTATTACCTTTATTTTTTCATTCAACAGTCTACAGCATACATTTTTCTCTAAAATATAGCCAGAACAGTGTTAATAGCTAATATATATGTATAAATCAAAACCAACATGCAGTGTTCATCGTACTCGATGTTAATTAATAGCTTGCATAATCGCTGCATCCAGATTTATCACCCACACTGTATCACAAGACTGTGTAGGCCTACGTATATTATATGGTATCTCCCAGCATAGGGTCTTTACTCTAATTAGATAAAATGGTTGTAAAACAGATAAGACTGGCCGTTTTGGTCAGGGCGGACACATAGAAGTTTTAATTGATCGATTTGTCTCCCTTGTCAGCCGTACTGAAAGTTGGACAAGTTGTTATAATCAGAGACCTACTTATAATATGTTTATATTGGTCCCAGTGATAATTACAATAGATCCATTATATCTCTGGATTATTGTATATTTACTGATATTGTGTTTTATCTAAATAGCATCTATTCAGAAACTCTTAAAAAATTAAAATGTCGGCGAAGATTTATGAGATGTACTTAATGAAGGGAGATCACCGTGTATGAGATATGGAAATGATACAAGGCGTGGTTATTGTTACGTACACTACTTGGTATTTAAAGTGTTAGGCCTTTACCGGAGTATATAAACATTGGTACTTTGCACCTTTTGAAAACATATATGCAACTTTTGATTCATTGAATCAATGCAAACGCCCATTACGTATGCCAAGATAGATTGCACGAATTATAACACTGCAAAACAATCTCGAAATTAAAGATTTTACAACGTGGTATCCTTGACAACTGGGTTATTTACATAACGGTGTCAGAGTAAAATAATCCACTGTCACATTGTCCAATGTTTTCGTAGTTTGGATTTTTGCCATTTGTTTGGTGTTATAATTTGTTTGTGTTGTATATAGAAAAGTTGACGCATTTAATGATGTGTAGTTTTATTTGATGGCTGTAGAGAATGATATGTGTAGCTGCAAACGTCGGTGATTTAATTGATTCTCCAAGTTGGAAACTTTAAGGTATGATTTCTGTTACAATGTTCGGACATGATCAATTAGCTACACTGATACTTATAAGCATTCTAGAACAAGATTGTATGACTTAAGCAAAGATTTAAATGAGCACAAGTTGAATAATACATTACATAACTTTGCACAAGCACGTGTAATTACACGATTTAGGAAGAATAACCAATTAATAGCTAGTTTTGTCATAATCCTAATTGGTCTACCTAGTGTAGCCGAGATTATTGGCCAAAGATGTTGAATAATGTGGATTTCTGAGCATCTTAGCCAAGAACCAGCCTAATAGGAAAAACTAACCTATACAATGACATGTTTCTCGGACGTTGCAAGTTGTTTAAGTGGAATTGAACAAATTATTGCATCATATAGATGTAGATCAACTTGGTTTTCATTGTTATATACATGTAGTGTCCATCGACTTGTTAGTTAAGGTGATTAAAGTAACAATAATAGATGATGAGTCCAATATCAGCTCGGGCGAGAGAATAAAATGGGATCAAAACATGTAAGCATGTTGAGTGGTTAAGACAAAAAGATAAAAATCATAAAGTTCAAAGAAAAGGAAATTTATTTGGCAATAAATGCAAAAGATCATATCGTAAGTTAGACAGCAGGCTCTGTAGTATTTTGGCTTTTATTAAGTCATGGGAACCAGAACTAAGCTATAGTGGGTGACATGAAAACCCCAAAACATGCCGAATCTACTCCAAATCTTCCTGAAGTAATTTGTATTTAAGTATTATTCAGCGCATTAATATAATTATGTTATTGGAGATTTGTCTATATTAGTAAATGAAACTCAGACCTGGCCATAATGTTTGTACCATTACATACCTTTTACTTTCAGGTATGTGTAAATGTCTAGCAGTTGTCTTATGTGAGTGATTGAAGATTAGTCCCAGAGAACCTAACTCACTAGGTACACAACCATGTATTCAACCTGTTCATTCACTATATCAAAGTATGTGTACTTCATGTTAAGCATCATTTTGCACATAATGTTTAAAGCATGTTACTGTTAATACTTGATAAAAAACATAATTTCATTACAGATTAATTTTACAAAAATATCTTTGAGAAATAAAATATATTTTTCTTTGTAATATCACTACTGCATTCAAATTTTTAGTTGCATTTTAATGGTATTCAGGGTTTTCCATCAAACTTTTCAAAAAGGGGTCACAGGACCCCCAACTCTGCCATTTTGGGAGTCCCTGATAATTGTTGAGGGTCCCTCACATTAATGAAAAATGAAGATCAGTCTCTGGATGTATTAAATATAACCAGATATCAATAATGCAAGCATTGGAATGATATTAGTAAAATTAGTTACGGAAAACTACAGGAAAAAGTACAAAAAATATATTAACAATTCAGATCTCGTGATTATTTTTGCGGGTGCTCGGGATGCACAGCCAGTGTTTAGTGCCAGTCTATGTCCAAAAATTGCATCTGTGATGCAGAAAACCTGCTACTTCTGGGAAATGCTTGGTGTTAAGTGTATATACAGTGTTCATGTAAAACATTAGAGCTTGTGTTCTGTTGATCATGTATTTTAAAATGCCATTTTAAGAAAATGCAAGCTAAACATCAAATAATCATCGGTAATATGGGGGTACCGGTAGACTTGTCAATGTCATTAAGAGAAATGTCTAAATGCTTGTGCAATGTAGGTTAATAGGTATGATATTCAGAAATTTAATTATTGAACAGTTCTAGTATTGCAATATATAGATTAGTTTGCATGTCTAGTGTTTGGGCTATGAGACTGTAAGTTCTGTTTAAATTTGTTTTACATTGATCATGTGAAACAATTTATTACTGATATTTATTATACATGTATCTCGATAACTGCTACTCACAACCTAGGTATGACAGAAGTCAGTCACTCTACCTCTCAACCACTATAAGTCAATTTAAATTGAGGGGATATTAATCCACTTATAGGACATTCAATACAGATTGATGAATGAGTAAGGCCAGTGAAGAGTTTTGTTTTCATATAAAAACATCTGCCTAGAGTGATTTAAATTACAATGAATGTTTCTGCTTGAAGCAGTAACTGTTACCCTAAAAACTTAGATTTGCTATTAATAAATGGTGAATGGTTATCCTCCAAGTGTTTACCCAATGCTATTAGAAAGAATTGACCGGGGGGATGTGTTGCCAAAAACAATGATATTACTTAACATTTTCATTTTTTGTCCAGATTTATATACAGTGTACTTTATGTCTTGAACATTTCTACACAAGCTGTTGGAATTAAGTATCAGTTGGTAATTTTTCTGAAAGTTTTATCTTACAATCTTGGTCGACTTATCTTTTCAATACAGTAAACATTTTTTACTTGCTTTGAACACCATGATATGTAAAGCAGTCAGGATTGATTAAACACTTGAATGTGGCAGTTTGTCTCACTGATCATTTAATTTTGTTGATACATTAACAGTCATTAACACAATCGTGGGTCATTGGCGAAGTTTAAAATCAAACAAAGAAACCTAAACATTCTACTAATCTGCCATGGTGTTTATTGAATTATCGTTTTATCATTTTAGAAGAAGATTTCTTATAATATGAATGAACTTAGAGACCAGGGCCCGTATTCACAAACGTTTTATGACTGAATCTCAGACTTAGACTTTAAAATGGTAAATTTTCATTTGTTCCTACGTTATTGTTACACAACATATATTTTGATAAAACATGGCAAAAGTGTAGAGTGAGTAACAAGAAATATTCAGGCAAAAATTTATCTATTTAAATATAAAGAAAACGAAATGCTTGTAAATTATTTTTTGCAATCTTAAAGTCTAAGTCTGAGATTTTGTCTTCAAACGTTTGTGACTATGGGCCGAGTAATTATTGGTTAGTTCATTTTCATTTCTTTCACTCAATTGCTCACATTTGCCTATTGTTTAATTTTGTAAATTCTGCCTACAAAATACTATGTATATTATCCCAGAAACACTTAACTTTCCGACAATCTAGTGACAGGTATTTAAACCATACTGGCCCTTATTTATTATTCTTTGTTGTAGAATAATTATGAAACCAATTATTTAATGGTTAAACGTTTGATGTTTAAATGCTGTATTTAAACAATTATGATAATTGATCAGTTATCTGTGTGTTCATTGATTTCTACACAGGGTATAATAGAATAATTCTAGTCTAAAGTTTACATACTCTTTATCTATTGAACGATATGTAAGAATATTCATTTTCAACTTTCAATTTCTGTAACCAGTTTTATTACATTGTGAATGAGAGAATAAAACGTAAACTTAGATATGAAATTTATCATCAGACTGTTGGAAGGTGTGTATTGTCATACTAATGAAAACTGTGTACAGGCAGACGCCCATTGCCAAATACTTGAGTAAACAAGAAATATCTTGAAAAATGATGCTCAGTGCAATTTGAAGGTTAAGATTTGTTGTGCAACAGAAAAAACTGTCGATGTGTTAGGATTGCTGGTCATTCCAGATCCAAAACGGATTTCGGTAGATTCTCAGAAATTCAGTGGATTTCAGTACAGTAACATACCTCTTTTCGAAAGGTTAACCAATCTGCATCAAGGTTACAAATGTTGTTCAGTTGAAGAGAAATTGCCTTGGTGGTTAACATAGATTTGATTGGTTTACACAACACTGATATACAAATAGCAAAACCATGTTAGTACGGCTGCGCTGAAAAATTATCCTTCTTCCGTATATTTTATACATTAGTGGAAAATAACACAAGACAGCAATAATATCTTTGTTTGAGCAACGGTCGACAGAATATTTACCATAATCGTACCGCTTATCAGCTTGTCTGACTTGTTTTATTATATCATGTTTTATAGTTGCCATCTCCTTCAACGGTGTTCAGTCAAAAATTAAACATGCTGTTCTAAGCATCCTCTTATTTTTGCTTGTACAAGTCTTTATTCATGTTCATACCTCGTTTCTTTTTCACTCCAGTGTATGAATATATAGTTCTTGGCGCCAACGCCGTCTATATCTGGAAACTTGCTGTTTTATTTGCGCTTAATGAACTAGTTGTATCAGTTTGGTTCTACCAAGGCAATTCACCCCGCATAGATTATTGAATTTAATTTTTTAAAATTTGTATGAACTGTATAGAACATGTGTCATGCACACTGATATATTATCTGAAATAGAAATCAACTGTTGAGTGTCTGTCACTTCAGTGAATTGATAGTCTCTGTATGAATAAATGAATGGTGAAGTTCAAATAAACTTTTAACACCTCTTGCATAATGCGGCTTACAGTACGTTTACAGATGGTTTTTATGTCTCTAGCTTGACAGTTCATCTTTTCAAAGACCTGGCAGTGGTATCCATGAATGATTAAACATAGGTATTGTTACAATTTTCATTTATAGTTTATTGCGAAGCCATAAATTACCTCCACTGATTCAACTTTCTATTGTTAAGCATGAGGCCGTTTTTCATTGGTGTATTTACATAGTTGTTGTAATGAATGCCCTTGGCTTGCATTGTAAGATCGTTATATTGGTATATAAATTCATCTTTATGGAAATATTTAATATCAGGTGTTAGTGTACGTACAATATAATTAATTTGTTAACAAATATTGCAATGTGATGAAGGAAATGCACTATAGCTGTGAACTGCCTGTAAGTTTGATTGGAATTTAATTAAAAATGATTTATTAAATAGTTACCAGTGGATTTTTATTGATCTATTAAGCTTCTATGATTAAATGTGCGTTGTTTTGTTGATTATAATGATGTTGAGTTGGAGTTCAAAGTCATTAATTAATTTCAATTATGTCCAGAGGTCAGTTGACCTAACAAGTGTGTCTCTGTAACCATCCAGTACTGACCTGTTCTTCAGCAAGCAAAGTTTTGAAAGTAAGAGGTTGAGGACAAATGACGGTGGAATATGTACCTTGAGTATATTTGCAGCATATGTTTAAAATAAAAGGAATACATGTTATACCAGTTGATTTGAAAATGATCATTTTCTTCAGGCATAATAATTTTCGAAATATTTAAGATGATTTAAGAAATGATAATTCTGTATTGATTTGTATTTAGGGGACCAATATTATCTAAAAATTAAATATACATGTATTAAGTTACTTTAAACTGTAATTACCCATGTTCAACTAAGGTTGAGATTTGACTCAAGTCAAATATTTTTAGTTCCTACCTGGTGAAAGCTGTGATCACTCAGTGAACATACCCAGGGCAAAGGGAAATCAAATCTTAATTGTAATTGCTATTCAGAGGTGGCCTTTGTCTGGTGGTAAGCTAAAAAAAAATAGTTGTGGCATGTCCAGCTATATGCTTCAAAATGTATAATGAATATACTCAACACTAGAAGACATTTCAGAGTTTGATTGTTTGTGGTCATAATTTAGGGCAGACAAGGTCTTCGATCATTGGCGCAAGACTGAACATTTGTTGAAAAATACAATTGAGCGCTGCTGTGGGATTTACAACCTCTTCTGTAAGTGATGTCTTTTCATGTGAACGCAACATGTGATGTCACTTTTTGCAACCAGGAAACAATATTTACTCCATATGGTCACTTTGTTTTCATATTGCCATATGGGGCAAATATTGCTTACTGTCAGTACATGGTGATGTCACATGCAACATTTTCTGGAAATGACGTCACTTAAAGAAGAGGTTGGAAATCATACAGCGGCGCTCATATCTTAATTGTACTTTCTTATCAACCACTAAGTACTCATTATATTGCTTGCAATTGCTTTGTCGGTACTTCCTCTTACAACTCTCTCCAGTCTCCACTGACATAGGGTGCTTACTCTGACAGCTTACAAAGTCATGTAATGTCAGAGGTATCAAAGAGCTGGAGGGAGCATCATCATGACCCTCCAATATGGGAGTGTAGGTGTTATAATTACCAACATCTCTAGTTTTTATCCATTTTATTTAATGTCATGAGATTATTTTACCTGTCTCGTTATTTTTAGATTGAATCATTCCATCTTTGGAAATGCTGCTATATAAACATTCTAACATTAATACTTACAGGTCGTACCGTTTCTCTGTACCATTACTTTACTGTTAAAATTAAGTACTGGTTTAATATTGATATATACATGTACATATATAAATATAAATAAACACAGTAAAACTTCGAAACCTCGAACAACTACAGTATACGTGTATATGTATGAACTGACTGTTCCCGGTACAAGTGTATGAAGCAAGTTAACGCATGTCATATGTGTGTTGTTTGTGTTTTCAATCTGAATGCACGTTGATAAATAGTCGCAGCACTATTCATAATACTAATAATTATCGGAAAAGAAATGAAAGAAATACAAAAACATATTTAAATAAATGATTTGTTTATTCTTATACACATGAATTGTTTGTCACATAGTACATCATCCAGTAATTATCACGACATGCGAATACTGTTGGTGCTTATCTCACCCGGCTTACCCGTCAACAAACAATAGAATACATAGCGGTCAATGAAAGGTGTGAACTATTGTATTGTTCGACCTATCTATGGTGAACAATGAATGAAGTGGTATCTAGGGACCACAAATCCTGTTTGAGTGTTCGACCTATCTCTGTTCGAGTGATCTACTGTTAGATAATATGAAATAAGAAGGGATTTCGCGGGACTTCAGAACCTGTCGAGATATCTACTGTGTTCGAGCCAAAACTGTTTGAGTTTTCGAAGTTTTACTGTATTGTATGTATTGTAGATACTCGTACTATGATGTTATAAATTGTGGTTAATTTTATTTTTTCAGCCCTTGACAGCCACCATGCCTGCTAGCAAGGACCCTAAATCCTATGTGAGGCCTGTGCCCTTACCTATCCCATCATGCACAGGGCTCAGGCTTCTAGCTCGGGACATGATCAATTTCAATCCAGAGAACCCAACTAGAGAGGAAGTGCGTAAAAACAACTACAATCGGCGACAGACACAGATGTTAACCATGGGATTTAAATCAGCCAATCACAGGCCTTATATAGGAATTGGTGACCCCTTCTATTTGGACGAGAAAAAGATGATACTTCATGCTCTTGGACAGTGGACTGAGGTACTCATAATTTATATATTGTTACATGGTACAACTTTCTTAGCGTTGTTGTTAGTTATACAGGTGTCGTTAATGGCTAGGTATGTATCCATATATCAAGTCAAATATATTGATGTAACGAGTATATAGGAATAGAAAACTAATATTTAGAAGATCTTAACTGCTGTTTATCCCAGTGATACTACACACACACTGTTTTAACATCCAAGATGCTGCATAACTTTTCATTTTGGAGTCCCTTGAAACAAACTGGCACAGCCATTTTGCTTCTTTAGGCAACCATTATGACCAAAACACCCACAAGTGCCCACTGCATAGAGACTTAGTAAAGACAGCAGAAATCAACTTTTCTTAACTAAACTGCTTGGTAATCATATGAGATTTGTTCAGTTGTATTGATATTTCAAAATCAACATTCATATATCGGAACAAATTGATAACGTACTGATGTTGATTCTTAGATATATCAATGATATTTATTGATATGTAATTAACTTTCAAAATGTTTATATATTTGAACACAATAAATTTTGGTTCTTTATCCAGTTTTTCTATAAAAACTTGTGTTGGTTCTAGAAATTGAGAAAAAAATCTTGAAAAACACTGAAAATCTCTATATGGCTGGTTAGGTGCAAAACTCAGTTTTGTTGCTTAGCAGTTAAAGTACTTTATTTAAGCCTCTAACCATTGCTATCAAACCCTTTGCATCGAAAAAGAGGAGATCCTGGAAAACTATACCACCTGAAATCCAATTGGCTTTGCTATATTTGAGCAACTAAAATGGTTTGTAAAATATATATTAGTTTCCCAAAAGAACCCTTTTTTCTGCTCAAAACTCAAAGACAGTTGATCAGTAAAAAGAACATTATATATTTGGTATGCACTGTTTTCCACTTTGCGCACACTGATCTCTATTCTCAGCCTCAGCAGGGTAAATATTGAGTACAAAGTCTTGGGCTCGACTTTTCAAAAGCCCTTGAGTACCGGCAAGGTCAACTCACCTTCATTATTACATGTATACAATATTTTTGAAATACGGATAAAAACTCGTGTTAACCCAAGCATTCCATGCACCAAACAACTGCCTTTCTTATTGTGTCAAATGTTTTTCATTTGAATTTCGATAGTCTAATACGAAACATAATTCATAGTGCAAGATCTGAGGTTTGAAAGTCAATGTCAGCCATTATAATCCCTTGTATAGACAAATATGACCAATTCAAATAGGATTAATTTATGTTTATGATTGCGATCATCCACTGTAAACAGATCAAAGCAATCATGGTGTAAATCCTTAATCAAATGACTCTTGAGTTGGTACACAAAAGTTATTACAATCTTTTGTATATATTTCCTTATGTTTAAGTCACATTGGGTAGCCTTGTGTGGAAAGATTCCATACCCATGTTATATAAGGTAACAATAAAGTCAAGTGATTTTTTTATGTTTTATTACCTGTTGTCCCAGGGCAAAACTGATTTTTTACCAAAAAAAGAAGTGATTTATCTTATTTTTTACACTAAACCTTTGAATGCCTAAGGTTGCAAACATGCACAAACATCTAGTTACCGACTGGTTCTTTTAGCCTATTTTGTCTGAATTCCCGGCCTTTAGCCTGTCCATTCTTGATACTTAGCATTCAGCCCTTTTATGTAGCAAATTTGGAGCCGATATTTGGCCCCATTCCCCACAGAAAAAAGGATATATTTTTCCACTACTTGGACAAAAAAATTTAAGCCTTATAAATACCCAAATTTGATGATTCGTGATGCAAATTTCCCCTATCAAAATTAGGACCCGCCATACTTCCCCAAAAACTGAAAGAATTGGCTGGTGTTTTGCCTGTAAGTTTATGATGTTTCACATTATGCCTTTCTGGTGTGGATTTCTGGCTTTTAGCATTGTTGATCAACAGCTTATTGCTGGTTCCAACACCTGTATAACTAGAGAAAGCATTTTATTGGAGTATTGAGTCATGCATGGGCATAAAGATTACTTTCTCTGACTCTGTCATTAAATCTCCTCATGTTTCATCTATTTGTGTACATTAGCAACAATCGTCAACTTCTTATTGTGTGATTTGTGATAAACTTTTGTTTCTGATTTTTTTAATTTTCACAGCTTGACCAAGGTGATAATTGTCAGAAAAGTTGATTTCTCCCTGTGTTTTTCTTACGTGGGGTATTTGACCAATGACAAGGCTGCATTCTGAGACTGGTTTCCAGTACTAATTTTATACAAAAAGGGCACTGTGAGTCACAATATATTGAAATGAAACTATATATGTAAATTTGACATTTATGTATAGATGTAATTAATTTAGTGGATGCAATTAACAGCTCCAGAGCAGCTAAGTACCGATCAGTGAGGTATTACAACTTAGTAAAGCCACCATTTCACCAAGGATTGTTTTGGTCCCGATAGTACCCGATCCCTTTTTTGGTCGATCGGCCGCATTTTTGCGAAAATAGTCGGGAACCTGCGAGCACTGTCGAGCACTACCCTATACCTTCGGGGGAAGATCAGGCGCGATCGCCTCAGTCCTCCGATGGTCGGGTACCGAAAAAGTGATCGGCTACTGTTTTTAAACATGTTGAAAAACAGTAGCCGATCAAAAACCGTCGGCCCGTGGTCGTCTTGGTCGTCCGAGGGTCCCCTGAAGGTCCCCTTGTCTCGCCCGCCCTCTGGAGCTTTGCCGTGTACTTGCGCGTACTTTCGCATACTTGCGCCCCGGAAACGTGTCGATCGCACGAGGAACGTCCGTGATTCGTCCCCCTGCCATGGTCCATTGGTCGGGACTCAATCGGGTAAAAAAGGGGGACGATTGGAGGCGATTCATTACGACAATCGGGCCGATCAAAAAAATTGATCCATCGGGGACAATCTGGTCCAGATCGGGCCGATTGGAAAAAACGATCCTTGGTGAAATGCAGCCTTTACTTGAAACAGTGTGATAATCATTTACAAACACAAAGGAAAAAAGCCATTGTAAATTAATTATTTGATGATCTTAAACAGTTGCTAGGGAGAAGTTTGAAAAAGAAATCTATTCTTATTGTCTACATTTCCTAGTGATAATATATTATCTACAAACATGATTATAAATAGACTTTGAATGAGTCAATAAAAAACTAAGGGTGTGCAAGGTTTTTGTTTTAAAATATATTTAAATCAATAAATACCAAATATTTATTTTTGGGGCATAATAATCTATACAAATTTATAGTAACCTAGCATGGCTTTCTCTTATTTTTTAGATGAAAAACATATTTTTAGTCTTCATGAAAAACAGTCTTGGGCATGTGGAGATCATCTAAGATGAGAATCGAGTAATTAATTCATGACTTCCTTAGCCTATGTTTATGTAACTAAAACTGCTTGATAAATAAATCTACTATCGGATACCTTTATACAAAACCTCTCTGTGTTACAATTTATTCATTTGTTCCATTCAACTTAAGCTTTTAGTCTGAAAACAACTTATTTCATATGCACCTTATCTACCAATATTCACTGTGTATACCACAATGCCAGGATAATGTATTTTTTTAACATTTTGAGGGTTTGGTGTTAAATTGTTACAACTCAATTCTGTAATAAAAACGGTCACAGTAGTTTTGCCCCAGTCCATTAATAAACGATACTATCCATGTTTATAGATTTAAATCTTGATTTTATCAGAATTAAACTTGGCACAAATAATGTGATTTTATCTATCTGTAATAGTACTGTTCTCTTACTCTAGTGATACTAATCTTTCGGCAAGGACCACAAATAGTTTAAAGTACATTTAATAATGCACTATATGGGATTTCTAAATTTCCACCGACTTTTAGGATATAAGAAAAGAACTCGACATAATAGTATTGCATTTGTATGCAACATGTATGCTAAATTTTATGACAATCAACAAGTATTTGAATAAAAAATGAGTTTCAAAAGTAATAAAATTAAATTTTATGAAGTATGGTAGGTAAAAAAGTGTGCATTTTTATATGTACTGAGTATATTAATATGAGATTTATTTAAAACTGTAGGGCGATAGTTTCCATAAACATCGAGCTACTGCAGTACTAATATGTAGGCTTCGTCTTTCTTCTGTTTGTAGAAGTTGATGTATTAAAAAGCAACAGCTATTATCTATAAATAGGCCACTTGCATGTATATATATATTGGGGCCGACTTTATGGGTTCCAATTTCTACTAAAATAGTATGGGTTTTTTTTCCGCTGTTTACATTGAAAATTACCACTCACTAAAATAGCAAAAAAATGTATATGATTTATTGCTGTTGTTCAACCTTTACTTAATCATATTATGACATTTGTCAGAAAATACTGTATGAACATGTCGTAAATGATTAGAAAATGTGTAATAAAGTAAAAGAACAAGAATTAGAAATGAAATTCCCCATTCCAATTGTCAAAGACGGACGAAACATCTCCAATTGGCAGGCATAGTAATATCATTCTCCAAAAGCTGCCTAATTTTAAATGTCCTTGTGACTCGCTGGTTGTTGTGTTTGTATGTACCGGTATACACTTTATTATAGACGTCTTGATTATTAATCTCATTACTGTAAGCATATTGTTTACAGTTTAGAATACTTGAAATCACTTATAGTCGGCAATAATTAAACCACTTATCTTAAATAGAAATCACTTGTCAAGTGACAGGCAACTGGGGGTTAAAGTGCAGTCTGTGTTTTTCTTAAAAATCAGAACTCCAAGCTATTTGTACCACAGTAGATTGTCATGAGTTATCTACCTTTATCCATTCTATAGTATAAGTATACATAAATAAAGGGAGAGAACACTAGAAGGGATAAAGGGAGAGACCTTGTGGCAATCTCATGAGGTTAGTACCTAGAAAACAAATTGAAAAACAACAACATGAATTTTCAAATTTCAATGGAAAATCGATTAACAAAAATTTAATATGACTAAATAACGACATTTGTTTCCTTTTTTTAAACAAATGCTTTGCTACATCACTGTAATAATAAATAAGCAAAGATGAAATAACGTACATCACATACAGTTACACACATGTATGATGGCGTGGGAAAATATGATATAAATATATGGCTATAAAACATTTAATGCTACTCAATAGGAATATGCATATATATGCAGCAGTTTATTTTCGAAAGAAACATATTGGATCATAGTAGTACATGTATTAATTATGCAACATTTCCTGTGGAAAACTTTTATACAGATAAGTGAAGATATAAGATGGGAACAAACTAAAACTTATTTATCAATCGATCAAAAACAGGCGTTATTCATAACAAAATTATTATATCATTAATCAATGTAATAAATTGCAAGTATATCCGTATACAAAAGAGGTCAATACATGTAGTACTGAATATTTTTTATTTAACAAAACAGAGCTTAAGATGTCTTAGCATGGAGTTTAAACACTTATTTGTCATATTGATATAGTGTCTACTTTGAAA
The DNA here is from genome assembly GCA_032209605.1 of Mactromeris polynyma. Lineage (NCBI taxonomy): Eukaryota > Metazoa > Mollusca > Bivalvia > Venerida > Mactridae > Mactromeris > Mactromeris polynyma. The sequence continues at coordinate 10,376,942 of JASFXZ010000007.1, forward strand.
CTTATCACTGCATGGTGATTAAGTGAAATTTGTGGGTATTTTTAAGTAAAGCTGTTCATTGTAAATATTTGTACAGATATGGTAATTTAAAAACTCGTTGAAATAAAAATGAAACCTGTCTAGGCTACTTGAGTAAATGTTGATAAAGTTGATTGATTTGGTGTATTATTTACTCTAATAAATGTTAATATATCCAGGGAAAGCGATACTAGTATTTATCTATGTATGTATTATGCAGGGATGAGATTTTTTTGCGGAAATTGTCAAATCCACAGATTTGACACTCGCAAGGTCCTTTTTTGAGACAACTTAAGCCATCTTAGATGCTTAAAAGCCAGGAGTTTCAGCAGCCCCCTGGACCCCTTGCCGAATTTTCAACTGATTTTGAAAGTTTGCATTCTCATGCCTGTATTATGGTGCAATTAGTTAGACTTATTTTCAGTATTTTTCAGATGAATTTATAATGGTGCATTCATATAGTAGAGCTACGGTACCTGACAATAAATGATAAAATATCAGTTTTTCAAGTGAACTTCAAAATGAAATATGATGTTCCACATGTATCACCCGGCTGATATAACACTGAGGCTTAAATTAAAAATATTCACTGATTAAAAATGTCTCCATATTACTTGTTCAACCACTTCAACCACTTTTAATGTTTGATCCACAAGGCTAGGGAATCCTAAGTATGAAAGTTCAATTAAAATCCGCTCATTATCAATTTTCTGCTTAAAAACTTGATAATTGAAACGTTATGTTTGACTTGTTTTGGTTAAAGAGACAAAAACTGGGGACATGTTGTATATTCTTATTTTATTATATGTAATATGACACTATATGAGTTGTGTTAATAGTGCCTCTCTGATAGACAGACTCACTCGTTGTTTAGCTCTACGTGTGAATAAATGTTCTGATAATAAAACTCTCTCTCTCTCTTGTTATAATTACTACTAATAGTTTATACTGAGCCGTGGTCCAGTGGTTAGTCCGCTGGACTTGAAATCCGGGTTTGATTCCCGGTCACGGCAGGTCATACCCTTCCATGAAAATTTGACAAAAATGTAGATTTTCCTCCACATGTGGAGAAGTTGCCGGCTCCTTGTGGAATGGTAAGTTAGTACTGGTTAGATTTCAGTCCAGGAAAAACTGGTAAGGTGAACCGGCTGCAGTATATAACTGAAATATTGTTGAGAAACGGCGTTAAACCCGATGAAACAAACAAACAAATAGTTTATACTAAATGTGTATAAAACATAAAAGGACATGCATACTGGTAGGATTAGATTTAAGGGTCACATAGGCATCACTGTGCCAGGATCAGTGTCCATATAATCCCCCTGAAATGTTACAGTTTTGTTGAATAATTCTCTGTAGCCTTCAAGTCTTGTTGTGGACTCAGTCATTTTTGTTCGGTCAGATTTGTCCCTGTCTGTCCTGTTACTGACCACTGTATGTATGTGAAACTCAAACCCCAAAAATAACAAATTTACAAACTGTTGACTCAATCAACAATACAAGCATGATAAAACTGATATTATCAATTTTTTCTATCTATATAGTAATTAATTCAGTCCATGTATTTATCCAAACCAAATATGGATCTATACTTATTTAAGTTGATTTATTTGCACGGGCGCCAAACTAATCTATTCTCATTGATCAAATAGGCATTTTTCATTTTACCCCTATGATTTATTACACACCTTTAACATTTATTTATTCTCCTCTCAATTTTGAATGAATCTACAATTATTTATTCAATACAAGATGTATGTAAATTGTGGTTTACAGAAACACCATAGGACTATAGACTGTGTATTGTAGCAAGGAGAACATTAAGTGTAATTTATATGCAGTTTATATCTGAAGAGAAAATAATGATCTAACTTTTTAAGCTTTTAAAACGTTGGTATCACATTAGTATGCTTTCCATGCAGATAGTTTATGTTTAGCATTGTACTTCACAATGGAAAACTTAATTAAGCAGTGAACTCCACGTCTCTCTCATCGATTGGCAATCAAATTTTAAATTCATTTCTTTATGATATGTATGTATCAACAGACTGTGGCCTCACATACGCTGCTAATTATAAAATATTAACTTATTTATTCATGCATATTTTAATTTACATGATGTGTGTTTTTATTCAATGGCATTTTTCGAAATTTCCTCTATACAAAATTGAAATTCCTTCCGAAGAGCATAATTGTTTCTTGATACAGGTGTATGTTACAATATTATATTTGCAATTTAAATGGAAAAAATGAACCTTTAATTTAAATTTATAATACATTAACACACATCTTGTGATTAATCTAAAGTAATTTAATCGATTATTAATCTATTAATATTTTCCATTAATCATCATTAATCGTTAATCAAGCATTTTTAGGATTAATGATTAATAATTTAATCGATTACCAGAGAAAAAATGGCTGTAATCATGATTATTTTAGGATTGACACATTATTACTTTATGTTTTTTATGGACAAGAGCGTCAGAAAATTTATGAAAGTAATTAAATGGGAAAAATGCAACAAATTCTTTTTATTGCAATCATTGAATAAGAGATTAAAAAATTAGCAATTATCACTTATTTATCCAATTTCATGTACAGAGCAGTCAGACTTAGCCTGAGGGCACAGAACATTGTAATCTGGTTTATACATGTAGATAATCAGTTAATAAGGGGATAAACTGACAACTAATTGTATGCAAATAAAGTAAGCACTGTTATACTTCATAGTATTGAAACTAATAATTGCCCTTAATAGTTTTGCTCAAATTGTGCCCATGCTTTATGATAAGTTTAGTCATCACAATTCAAGTCTTTTTGCAATTTTCACAATACCTGCCCCCTCAGCTCCTGTAGAAATACTTTTCAGTATTGCTGGGAAATTCTTTTGACCTGAGCGATGCAGATTAAGTGATACCACTTTTGAAAAACTGATGATGATAAAATGCAACAAGCATATTTGAACTACCGGTACATGTACTGTTTATTCATTCATCAGCTACTACAAATGTTAGCACTTAAAACAACTCAAATGTTTTCAAAGATATGTAGTGCAACCAGTCAAGGACAACACCCTTTCTGAGACACACAATTTGTCTGTTGTGGAGAGGTTGTTGCTCAAGAGAGGTTAATTTATGCAATATTCTTAGTACAGGAAAAATCAATAGTGTTGTTAAGAACAGGTTTTTGCTCAAGAGAGGGCCACTCTGTAGAGACAGCATTGTACCCAGGACCTTTTTACACACCATGTGAAATAGTGTCTTGGCTTAGCACTGTTGACCACACAATTTCTCTCCTTTATCCCATTTATTTTTTGTATTTGCGTTTATTTATCGTCGCCACTGGTTTCCCACATGGGGAAGAATGTTAGTCATTTTAGATTTTTTGGAACATAGTGTATGATACAGGAGATGCCCCAGTTCCAGAAGCACCTCTGGTTCTTTTACGTGCTCGGTGTAAAGCATCATACACGGAACCTCGGTTTTTAAATCTCGTCCGAAAGACTGTTAGGACTGTCAGTGATGGAGCGGGGAATCGAACCTGCGATCCCTCGATTACTAGTGCAAGCGCGTTACCACTGGACTAAGGATCGGCCATCCCTTCTAGAGCTGCCTCCCTTTTATATTATTACATACAAAATGGAAGGGACAAAGGGAGAGAACTCTAGAAGGGATGGAAGGAGACAACTCATGACAATCTCCTGTGCTTTTGACCAGTATATTGTAATGTTAGATATTTGCAATATGCTGAACTCTTGTCTATTTTCTCTTTGTAGGAGTTGGCAAGTAATTCGAGTAGTTCGGATGAGACTGATGATGATGATGACGCTGCTGGTGGAGCGCCGAAACCTGCAGTAAGAATGCAATGATAATCAAACATATCTGATTTCTTTAGAAGTCTTGTTTTGAGGGTTTTGGGTGTAAAACTTATGGTTTTGTAAAAAAGCAGTTAACAATAGTTTCACACCCAGCACACAATTTTGTGCCATTGATTTGATCTCTGTGAATTTCTCATTCTTTTTTGGTAATATTTAAGCAGGTGTAATACTAGTTCCTGGATCCAGTTTCACTACAACTTCTTAATTTTATATATTTATTAAATCAGACATTGGATTTCCTTTTTTAATGAAAATCAAGCAATAAACAGTCCCGCCATTGATAGTGATGCTAGCTAGTACAGTAAAAATTCAATAATAAGACCACCTTTGGGACTCTTGAAAACTGGTCTTAAAATTGATGTTGAATAAAGAGCCAAACAGTCAAAATGGACTCGAAAATTATGGTCTCAATTTTGAGGGGGTTCTTATTATTGTGGCAATCGTTGAGGTTTTACTGTACATCTCTCAAAGTTTCCAGACGCTGATGTTCACCGCTTATTTAATATTTCATTGTTTATTGTAGTTTACGGCAGCCAAATTTGTACTTAGAAGATCCAGAAAAGATTTAAACACTTTGAACAAGGCTGTAGTACATGGAAGGTGGGTGATTCAAATTATAGTTTGGTTTCAGCATTCAAAGGTAGATAGTCTTATCAAAATATGGCAAGTGATGCTTCTGGGAAAATAGTATGTTTAATGCCTTCACGCAGACATACTCTGTATTATAACTTTTCTTTAATGTATCCTGGAACTACAAAACATAAGCCTGATGCTGAATGGAAGACCTGTTTTTATGGTCTTGTCAAAATGTAAGGATTCCGGTAGCGCCATTGACCGATTTTTCGTGTTCCTCAATTCATAGCTTTATTTACCGATCTCGTGAAAGTTATTGCATGATATGCATGAAACAAGATGAAAACCCAACCAATCCTTAATTGGCTTTTGATTTCAGGACAGGTGTGAAATTGCAAGTCTGTGTGAGAGATTTGTGAGAATATTTGTACTTAATGAATATTCATATTTTGTTTCAGGAATATGATTAGGAATGTAAGCCTTGGTCATGGCTTTTTTGATCTGGTCAACAAACAAAAAAAGAGCAAAGTAAGCTGTATTGAATGAAAACAATTATTTAAGTTCCCACATCTACAATATTTACCTCCCTTGTTCTGAATTGTCGGCCATTTTGATAGGCAAATTTCCTTTAAGTTTATAGGGAATATTATGTAAATGATGATAACACTAATCTGATAAATAAAAAATAACTTCTTAATTATGCTCATGTGGGGATTTGGCTCAGTAAGTTGAAGAAAAAGTGTTTGTCACATGCAAATTATCTTGGTATTTTCTCAATTATCACATTTTTGGAAATAACCCCTCTAAGGGCTTATCAGTTTTACCTACCAAAATGGCAGACAGTAAAGGACAAGGGAGGTAAATATTGTAGATGTTACATCATGTAGGAACTATGTATTGGTCAAAGTATAAATATTTAGATTAAAATATTAGTAGAATTCTGTATTTCTGTTTAAAGCCACCAAGTTTATCAAGATAAAAATCAATAAAATCACAAGTTTACATATCTGTTTATTAGTTCACGACTATTTCTTTGGTTTTAATTTTGTTTTATTGTGTTAAGAAGTAAATGCATAGGCCATGATCTCAATAAACACTATTGGCAGTCTATGATTATCATCTTAAATGTTTAACTAAGAAAGATATTAAAGCATGCATTAAAGAAAGTAATTAAACATGCTAAATTATATGCTGAATATTTTTGATAACAGAAAGAAGCTTCAGAACTGGCGATCAAAAAGCGACGGGAAATATTGCGTAATGAATTCCAGCCGCCGAAGAATGACAGTGACGTGGATTCGGAGAACGAAGTCGGGGATGATGTGGATTTATCCAAGTATGTTTGCTGTCATCCTCTCATTGCTTGACTTGATATGCATGCTAGTATATTCATGAGTGTGTGATCATTTTCAAAAAATAATCCAATCTGTTATTTACACTACTGTAAAATCATTAATGTTCACAGGGAATTAATTTTGAGGATTAGTCACAAAAGAGATTTAATACAATGAATATTTAATGCTTAACTCCAAGTTTTTATACTCATTTATGAATATCATATGTTTGTTTGTTACTCAATATACTTATGTAAGGGGAGGTAAGTCTTTCAAATGGTTTTAAATGTATTATTCGTGCTGAAATTGGTTGTGTATTCGTAAATATTTGGTAGTTACATCCCTTGAAAAATGTTGGCTGATGATACATCCATGGTTTCAAAAAGGTTGAATATAATTGTATAGAATGAATTAAAACATGCATTGAATTATTAAAATAACATTAAAATGTTCTCTTTCTTATCACAGCAAAAAACTAACACAGTGCTGAACTTTCTGAGCATATATCCTCAGACATTTGCCAAGCGTGCTATTTTCAAGAAATTGTAATCCAAGATATCACGTTCCAAGGAAATAGCATTTTTATTGAAACACTGAACACAAATTGAAATGATTTTACAGTATAACGTAAACTTGGATATTTTTTAACGATGGTCACAAACTTTACATAATGAGAGTATTATGTTTTCATATAAGGCTCCTTGGACGCAGAGGTTTGGTGAATTACTAATACATTCATATTACATGTACTAATTAAGGGGAGGGGAGGGGAGTTTCTGTTTCAGATGACGTAGAAAATGCTGTCTGGTGTTAAAATCTTTGCACCGTTGTACAGACAAAAAATTTATTCACACACTAATTTTACCACTTATACAGTATTCCCTTTGTGAGGTATGCCATTTTGGAAGCGTGTGCAATTTTGGAGGTGTGTGCGTTTGTCAAATACATTTCTTGATTTGTTCGTATTTCGTCTATCACATTGAGGGTTTGGTGCACAATGATTGTAACTGATTCTTTACAGATACTGAGTTACAACAGTTTTGTGCCAAACTCTCGATACAGAACATGAATAAGATTGTCTGATCTTCTGCAAATCATCATTGTGTGATACATTTGTATTATCATTACTAGTCAAAAGTGCTAACCCACACATACAATTTTACGTAGTTTCAGATAACTTTGTCATAACTTAGTGAAGATTCTCAAAGTACAAAATAGTGGGTTAGCTCCCTTGACCAGTACATTTTGTGCAGATGTAATGATTGTGTTTGTTGCGTAGAAATGGCCAGAGACTAGTATGATATAATTTAACTCATTTTTCATTTGTATTTGCTCATTGTCATGATTTTTTACAAAAATCTAGCTTCAAATTTTAATAGCATTCACCATATTCAAACAGAATCACTTGGTATTGCATTCTGGGAAATGTTTGTAAGGACAAAGTACATTTTCTTCATCTTTCCTGGTATAAAGGGAGTGTTTGGTATGAAAGTATTGTTACTTAGTTTTGGTAAAGGAGCCCCTTGATTTGGATGCCATATAGCCTTATTCTGTTCCCAATTTACTTCATCTTCAGTTTTACCCAAATTGGTAACTTGGACAACATAAATTGTAAAAATATAGCATGTCACTAATCTTTCTACAAAATGGCATTGTTACTCCTGGTAACAAAACTGCATGCAGTGCTGTTGTCATAATCATCCAATCATGATAATCACACATATCTATCCCATGATGCTTTGCTAGTTATATGGTACCTGTGGCGCCACCTACATTCCTGACACAGATGCAGCAGATGGACACAGATGAAGAGCTAGGTATCGTCAATGACAACGGATCAGATTCCGATCAAAGCCCTGAAAGGGAACCAGAAATAGTAACTTTTACCGGGTTTGTACTTTTGTTATTTACTTGCATAACTTAGTTTAAAAACATAAGATTTGCTACAGAACTGTTTTTACATAGCTTTTTAGAAGTAATTTCTTTTCCTTAATAAAATTATTTGAACAATGGAAGATTATTTGCCGGAATAATCCATATGTTGATCTTGCAGTAACTGTCATAATGTAGGAACAAAATATTTTAAATGGAGCATAATAAATGTGAATTTGTGTAACCGTATCAATTATAGCGCTATAATTGATACGGTTACACAAATTCACATTCACAGTGCCACTAGCTGTATAATTCCAGTTTTGATCCGCTTAATGTCCCTCTGGTAATACTAGTACATTACAACCATCATTCAATTTAAGCAACTCTACTCAAAGGATTTCCAGGGATTAATCCTGAATGGTACCAAGGAAGGTATCCCAGGCCTATTGCAAGATCAAAAACATACAATATTATGTTATTTAATGATTTATTAACGATAATTGTTTTTCTCAGCCGTTTTGTGCAGAGTACCCATTGTGTTAGGTTTGTATTGGTTACGGAATGGAATTATTTTCGATTATTCTGTAATGGTGTGGTATTTCTCGGTAGCTATCAGTATTCCGTACAATGGTTTTAATTGCATATTCAGATATAAGTTTTCAAGGAGGCTTCTTCCTATTAGACTCTATAAAGGTTGGTTGGCGTCCAGTAAATTGGCATTATAAGATAATATCTTCAAACATTTTGTTCAGGGTGCTATGATGATTAGCTCTAACTCGATCGTGTTGGTTTTTCTGTCCAGCTTTTTCATAAGTCTAGAAGAAAAAATAAATAACTTTGAGCGATCGACCCTGGAATTTGAATGTTGAGTAACACTAAACTGGCAGTTTATAGTGAAACATCCCTTTATTTGTTACTCTTAGTGTTTATAAGATAATAATTATCTGTTCATGAATCATTTCCTACTATATATAGATGTTTATAGTTATAACTATGATGTTTGGAAAGTAAAATTATTACATAGAAATTAGTTTGGTGTCTGTGATTTTAAAAACAAGTATAATATGCAGTACATATGTGTACAATTCTATATACAATGTATGCATGTATATATAACATTTTTCAATGGTTATCAATGTTCAAAATAAGTTTTTACTGTGACAGTTTTTAATTATTAGGTATACAGTACATGTTTAAACTGTGTCTTTTTTCTAAAATGTGCCCATTGCAACCTTGTTCAAAGCTTGCCAGTCTCTCTGTACTGTAAGTACTTTGATTATGGTATTGGACTTGAATTTTGTTAAAGTATTCCATCTTACTGAAGCCGGGTACCAAGTTTGTAATGCTATTTTTAGAAGGAATTTAATGGCTTCTTGTTAGATGACTTTTATCTTTGGTTAAGGCAGAAATCTTCTATGACCTAAATACTTATGATAAAACATGGAATTATAACTGTTTCTCAGCACTTTATTCTTACACGTAATCAATTGTTAGCCATTTCCCATTCTCAAATTGTCACAATAAGGCCAAGTAGGGTACATTTTGATTTGAGAGTGCTGAGTTAGGGTTATGATCAGTCCAGGGCCAGAATTTCTCTTTTTGCTGAAACGATGTCATAATTATGTCTCTTATCTGGATATACAGAATACTCCCTTTACTAGAATTCAGTGCATATTTGTTACAAAGTGCAAATAAGAATATGTCAGTTTAGCTTAAACATTAACAATATGCAAAAATGTTTATAATTTTTATCCAATATTTATAACACTGATAATGATAGAATCATGACTTTCTAATGTACAAATCAATGATGTAACACCACGGTCTACTTTATCTAGTGATATCAAGGGAAATATTTAGCATTTTCTGTCTGTTTAAAATCTTGGGATTTAAGCTGACTTTTCTTGATATTTCTTGTTATTTTCTCGATATTATATTAGTGAACCATAGATAATATTCTATGTATATAATTGTATGCAAAATCTTCTTCAAGTTATACGATCTAAATATTAGTTTCTTTAAATAAATGCAATGTGCAATAATAAATACAGAATATAATGCAATTATAAGTTTGGTAAAATTGTCTTTGAAGTTGATCATGTAAATTGAAATATTTAAAAATAAAAAAAATATTGGTTTTGTGTTAAATTTCAGAATGGCACTGGCAGAACACGAGGTAGAGTACCAGCGTGCCATGTCGGCGATGGTGACATCAGAATTGACGACATACTCACGACCTGTCAGCAGACGCAAAAAGAAACAGGAGACACCGAGACCTTACACGCCTCAGCATACCAACCTGTCGGCCAATATTTCTCTGCGAGAATCTGTGCCAGACTCTGAGCAAGATGCAGATGTCACTAAGTTAGTTTGTTCAAAACTCTCTTACAGTTTGAGTCATCTTGGTTATATTATGTCTGTGATCTATCATTTATTAAATTTATTTCATCTTTTGTAAGGATAGTGAAAGTAATACATGTATTGCGGTCATATTTTGGATCATTTTTTACCTAAACCGAAATGAAAAATAGTTTTTATATACAGTCCTCGCTAGTTGGAATTTATTGGGTCTGAAATTTTATTTCAAATATTACATGCGTTCGAATAGCTCATTTCAATTCGACATACCTAAGAAGATACATCTGGACCTGATATTTAATTTGGATGATACCAAGTATTCAGTCTTCACGATAACCCACTTGCCCGAAGCCCGGGACAAGTAAAATAACCGTCTGACAAGTAAAATATCCTATTCGTCTGCTCAAACGGGCTAGTCGGTTCGTGGTCCGGTCTGACTAGCTTTTATCCAAGCTGTCGAGCAATATTTCGACTGGTTTTCATTTTTTGTCAATTTTGTTTGTATAACAGCACTTTTTCATCATTTATCGTTACCAGTCTTCGTTTCCGATTAAACAAATCAAAACAACCATCAAAACATCATGTTTCTTCGTTATTTTGACGGTGCTGTTAATTTTATTCGGGCAAATGAAAGTGAATTCGGGCAAGTGGAAATTGCAAGCTGTCCCAAACCAAAACTGCAAGCTTTTATTAAAGCTTGCAGCAAGCTTGCTACAAGCTTGCAGGAAAAGCTTGCCGTAAGCTCAGAATTGGAACCTTGCGGCAAGCTTGCACAAGCTTACAACTGATCAAAAAAGCTTGTGCAAGCTTGCGGTTTATTAGGCTTGCAAGCTTGCGCAAGCTTGTGGTTCATTGAACTTGCAAGCTTGTGCAAGCTTGTGCAAGCTTGCTTGTGCAAGCTTGCGCGAACTTGTGATTCATTAAACTTGAAAGCTTGCAAAGGCTTGCGCAAGCTTGTGCAAGCTTGTGCAAGCTTGTGCAAGCTTGTGCGAGCTTGCAATTACCAGTTGAATCACAAGTTAATTGAATGCATGTTGTTAGCAGGCAAGCTTCTCATTGTCAAACTTCCTCCTGCATGCATGAAGCTAAAGGATGAAACATAATATTAAACAGCAAATATGTCTAAAATATTTATATACATATATACACTCAACACTACATATATTTGGTCATGTAAAGCATTATTTGTTTTTGTTGAGAGCCCTTCTTGCAGTGGCACACTTGTTATTCATAACGTCATTAAACACAGAATCTTCTAGACATGGCGTCCCATCACTCCTCTTGAACTGCATCAGGACAAACTGTTTAATAGCAAGAGCTGCTGTAGGAGGCAATTTCTCAGTCTCAATTGTGGCATTGTGCGCCTTCTTTGATCCCCTAGCACTTGACTTGGCCAGCTGTTCTCTGGTGAACAAAATGTCCATCAAGGCTATTGTCATTTTTCGCGGGTTACTTGCGCCCAAATGTTGTACTTGTGAAAGCTGCGCCTGGCTGATATATACTTCAAGATCAGGAACCAGACGCACTTTCTTTACACCTGAACTCTGCAAAAAAGGAAAATAATTATGTTTGATTTATAAAGGTTTTAAATGAGCATACAAACTCTAATTGTACATTTTAGTTTAAACAATATCCTTTTTGAACATGGACAAATTCCAAATCGGATCAAGCTATATACTCTGATAGAACAATATATCGCATCTAAATTGTAAGCTTACTCATATAAATGTAAGGACAGAGGCAATTAATAAATGGACCCTTATTTTAATTGGATTTCTTCAAATAACTGTTAAAGGCTTCCAAAGGCTAAAGTAACATTAAGTTACAAACAAGAGACATTTGTCAAACATTATGCCCCTCTGAGCGCCATGTTGTCTGGAATGTTTGGACAATTATTGACCCAATGACCTCAAAATCAATAGGGGTCCTCTACTGGTCACCCCCAGCCTCCATATCAAGTTTGAGGGCAATGGGTGCAGGCAATGTCGAGTTATCACTCGGACAAGGTTTTTGTGTGCAAGGTCACTGTGACCATTGACCAAAATCAATAGGGTTCATCTACTGGTCAGGCCCAACCTCCAAGTCAAGTTTGAGGACCTTAGGTCCAGGCATTGTTGAGTTATCACTCCAGACAAGATTTGGTGTACCGACGGACGGACGGACATGTGCAAAGCAATATACCCCTCTTCTTCAAGGGGGCATAATAAATATTAACATAATGATAGCTTAGATTATTGAGATGTGTCTTCTGTAAAATTACCATAACACACCCTTCCCAGTGACATGTCCTTTGTACATAGGAAACATCCTCCTGATTCCTAGAGGGTTCATCCATGACCCCAGAAGAACTTGGCAGCACAACAAAGTCTGCTTCAGCCTCTTCTTCAACAAGTCTGTTTTGGGTGGATTGAGTACTGTAAGTCAGTCTCAATGGTGTTGGCTGAAGCACCTTTCGTTTCGTTGATCAAGTTTTATTCTTAAATAAAAGGATATAATTTATATATATTTTTTCAATGCATTTATGGATAAATAAGCAAATAAGTGAGAAAAATATATTTATTTGATTAAAACAGAGTTTAATAAGTTTGTCATAGGCGATGTGCAATTATTTTTTTAACTCTTTACTCCATAGATTATTATTAGATATGTATTTTCTCATACTCAACAGAATGCCTTTAAAACAAGTGCAGTGGAAATTCATATCACCCATTACAAACAACCAGTAATAACCATCAAGTAATATTACCTCAAATGATGAAACAAGCCGTTTTAAAAATTCAACCTTCTTTGGGGTAACAATATCTGAAAAATAAAGAGGACTAGTTTTCATAACAATTATTAAAGATATCCAAAGACTGACGAAATTAATCTTAATAGGGTCAAAGATGTAATTATTTTTTGTGTATATTAAAAGCAAGACACAACAGAAAAAACAGACAAATCCTTATGATGTTCTAGGCTTTATATAGTGAAACAAATTCTATCATTGATTGTGTGTTATATTTTTGTTTTACACAAATACAAACATTATAGGTTTCAAAGAAGCTTCAGAAAAGCAAAATTAATTTGAAATATGAAAGGGGAGATAATTCTGTCATTATTGAAGTAATGTTTCTTTTGATATATGAGCTTCTACAATTGACCTGAGCTTCCATTTCACCGACTTTTACCTGTTATATTATACATTATCATCCAAATGTTACATTGGTAAAATATTTGAAGCTTTTAATTTGGAGACATCAATTTTGCATAAAATACTCGTCTGGCACTCCACTTAGCAAACTGAGCAAGGCTTAATTAGCAGCTTTGCAATAAAAATCTTTAAAAACTTAAAGTTAGACTACTGACTTTTAAATGCAAGAACTTTACATGTTCATAATTCTGTGTAGTTTAAATTATATGAGTATGCATCAAGTTAGTAATTTAACTAATAGCAACAAGTAAAATGTATTAAGATATCATATATTAAAATCTAACCTGACAGTCTTTGATTATATGGTCCCATTGTAGATCTTTTTTCACCATGACATCCTCTGTTCTTGGGTCAAATATACCGCGCATTTCCAATGTTTTTGTCATTATGATTAACAGCAACTGAGACTGAATATTTTCCAAGTAAATAGATTTATATCTATATCCACAGAGTCAAGAAAACACAGATCACTGTAGGCTTAAAATGCAGACAATTACAATCAGGTCCATGCTGGAAAGTTTATTATCCGACATACTGCCAAGTCCATTGTGTAAACAATTTAGTGCTCAGAATTCAAACTGTGTATAGAACAGTCCATTTATTATGTTTGGTAAATCCCTTCGGGGAATCCATTTGAAAATCATATTCTATGAGGTATATTATTATGCATTTATAAAAAGTAAATAAAAATGAACTAAAAATTCTGTTAAGTGAAGTAAATGGTAACATTTGGTCTAATGTAATCCTTATTCCTGTTTGAGAATATTTGTTAAATGCCCCTGTTCACAGAATGGATTGGCCACAAATATCCCAAGAGGAAGGCTTATCAGCTATCAACTTGTGAGGTGCAATTGAGGGTGATTGGTCAGTTGGCTATTCAAGTCTTATCAGATCATAGTGTTCTTATCCTATAAATATTATTACACTTGCCTTTTGGAACCTCAAGTGTTCTCTTACACATTTATTTATTCAACGTGCTAGAATTAAGTGGTCATTTATTTTGGAGAGTTACTGAGGGTTTCATTGAATATGAACATAAATTTATTGAAAGAATGGCAACAAGTGTTACATACATGTATCTGTGTGAATTTAGTCACATAAACAGTAGTTGTATTCAGAAACCACTGTGATCATTGATTCTAATTTACAACATTGTGTCTATATTTATAAACTCTGTGGTTCAGTGTTAGAAATAAATAACACTTTGCAGCTTTTTATTTACAGTTGAGCATTTTAGAGATAATAATAATATTTATTTCTCAAAATTGGTATGAAATGCAAAATAAAAAAATTCAGGGATTCTATATTGTGGTATTTTATATGTCTCCCATTTAGAAAGTACTGTGGCTGAGATTTTAAAATACAAAATCAAATGTTTCATATCAAAATTAAAATGATAACTTGGGAGACATTTTAAAATTGCTATACACCACTGTACTATTAATTGTTTCCATTTTTGATACACCATCACAATTTCTTGTATTTAAGTATGAATTTACTATTTTTCCGTCTTGCAATGTATAACCTTCATGAAAATCTTCTGTTAAAAATTTAAGTGTTCATTATATAATTATATCATTCTTAAATAACTGGTATTCTGGCATTACAATTTGGACTTATTATATTTCTGAGTGAAAACAAGAAAATCTCAGAAAAAAAGTAAGTTCAAATGACGCCTCGATTGACGCCTTTGGTCTTGGTGTATTTATAACCTTTACAGATGAAACAGTTGAGAAAGTATGTGTTTCACTAAGGCCTAATCTTGTAGAGAGTGATTAAACTAATTAAGAGGGTCAGATGCATATATATCTGATCATGCACGAGGTGAATGACAGAATTAATATACCAGGTATATAGTATGTGTTTCTTTCAACAAATGCATTTGTTGACATTGTTCAGTTAACAAGAGTTCCAATCTGAATTATCATTATGCATTGTTTGTATATATGTGTATGTAGATATTGTTTAATGTATTTTTATGTACATTGCCCATATTTAGAAAAAAAATTTTTTAAGAATTAAAATATTCAAGCAGTTAAATTCTCTGTTTTATACAATTTAATTTGAATCCCAATATGGTAGGGGGGGAAATAGAGATCATCAGGCAATGATTTTTATTAACTTTTTTCATATATTGTGGACTTAGAATATTTCCACTCTTTTCTGTCCAGACATGTAAGTGAAATTTTCTGAGTCCAAGACTTACAAAATGCTTGCGCATGCTTGCGACTAACAAAGCTTGCGCAAGCTTGCCAATCCATCACAAGCTTGCAGAATTTGACTTTGAAAATGCTTGCATGCTTGCGCAAGCTTGCAACAAGCTTGCAGACATCTAAAAACGCCTGTAGAAGCTTGTCGCAAGCTTGCTGCAAGCTTGCCGCTAGCTTGCTGCAAGCATTCATTTTGGTTTGGGGTCTGCCCAAATGGGCAAGTCCTTCAAAAAAAATTATCGTGAAGACTGAGTATTAGGATAGAAGGTTGTTGAGTAAAGGAGGCCCGAATGTAGTTAAAACATCAGTAAATATGCATTGTCAACGAACACACTGATAATATATACCTCTGTATTTGTCGAAAAAATAAGTTAATAATACCTTTAAAAAAGCAAATTCCAGTTTTTTTACAAGCGGGAACGTTTATAAGATTTGTCTGTGCATAACATGATTAAACAAGATTTCTGAAATAGGTAATATATTGCAATTGTTCATATTAAACATGCCTTTGCCAATGTAGCAACAACACTGGATGCAGCCCGATCTAATATTTTTCATTCAGATGGAATAGATAAGACTTTATACGTTTGCCTACAAGTTATTATTTCAGGAACAGTAACTAGTTCTTGTATTTGTTTCAATGTCTTTTGAGAGTTGCCTCCCTTCCATCAATTCTGTTGTATTTTTCTACATGATACTGACTAATAATTCCAAGATGGCCTAATTTAATTCGCTAAGGTTCAGTCACATAAAATATAAGTGATAGACATGACATGATGTATTTTAAGTCATGGTGAGAACGTGATTCACTCACTCTGAAGGATTGCGCATTGGGTTAAATCTGGAGTGCCAAACATTTCATTTGTAACGATTGTTCAGCGAATTTTGCTCAGAATTTCATGTATGCTCAACCCTAGCTGATTTTTATGTATAACTATCTTGTAGTTTTTCGATGCACAAAAACTAACTTGTAAATGTGTTTTATAATAATTATTGTTGTATAAAATGTTTTATCAATTACCCTGTAGTGAATGTTAGTCATGTTTTGTTTGAATAATTGATGATTTAATGCAGAACTATTGTATGACTTCTGTACCACAAGTGAGCTTCAACAATTTCGCACCTTGTATTTTATTGTTCTGATTTCAGGGACGCCTTATTTCGTCAGCTGTGTGTTTTACATTGGATACTGGAAGCTATGAGCACAGATCCTCCCTCGGCGATGTCTCCCATCATGTCGTGCTGGAGCCTTACGTAAGTATGCCTAGAGATTGCAAGCTATGTATCTGATTGTGTCCCTTTTGTAACTGTTATTTGTGTGGTGTGGTCAACACTGGTCAAGTACATTACTTTCAACATACTTTATGGTACTTGGGTCGACCAGCCCTGCGTTCTGTAAAGGTGTTTGCAGCAAACGTTTGCTATTTGGTTCCCCGTGTGCAGTAAATGTGATACAATGTGTCAGGGAAACAAAACAAAACCGTTTCATAACGTTCACAATTGTTAGCCATAACTGAATGCATATGGCAGGTTGGTCTCCTGTACACCATAACGGGACTTTTTGAAGCAGAAGGGGGACATTTACCTGCCAGTAGGGCAGTACAATGGATCACGCTTATAACGAGTTTCTGGGGACCTGGAGATTTACTTCCTTATATCAAATCTTTGTTATATCAATACTGCGAAATTCCGTTATAATTGTATGGATTTAACAAAGTTCATTATAACTCCCATGACTTTTGACTTATTTCTTGTTTGGATGTAAACTATTTGTTTGTGTAGTGATACATAACATGCACTTTATTTCTTTTATTAATGGATAAAATAAATAACAAAATTGTTGTTATTGCATTTATGTATGTATATATATATAACAATTTGCAATGTTTAAAAAAACAAAAAATGTCAAAACTGATTTGACCAGGACAGAAATATCATTGAAAAGTTGTTCAAGTTTTGCCCTATTAAATATGGTAACTACATGTACTTACTAACATATAAATAATAAACAGCTTTTATGCTTACTAATAGTCTTATTATCGGTAGTCAAATTAAATCCCTGATTACATACTATTGTGCGTATTATGCAATGCTTGACCATTGCAAACATGACCAGTCACCAATTAGTGCCTGCTGTGATAATTAAACTATAGCATAAGGTAGCTTGTGTTTTCACATGTGCCTTTATACACTGTCTACTCTAGAATGAGAAATAGCCAAGACAATGTCATGTTGGCAACATGTTGGAGTGATTATAATTATGATATCTCTAAAATGTAATGACTGTTTAAATTTTCTTAGAATCTTTTTTAACAGATGCAAAAAAAATCCTCCAATTTCAGAGAATCTTGTAATAATGAGAACATTCATGAGACAAGAACTGTAGTGTAAGTTTGGTTGCAATGGTGGATAGTTCTATAGGTGTACATGGCACATTTTTCTGTTATAGAAAACTTGGGGTTTTAAGGTTATTGGTACATGACACATATTTCAATGTTAGAATACTGGGATTTAATGTTATTGGTGCATGGCATATATTTCAATGATAGAATACTAGGATTTAAGTTTCTTGGTACATGGCACATGTTTCAATGATAGAATACTAGGATTTAAGTTTCATGGCACATATTTCAATGTTAGAATACTAGGATTTAATGTTATTGGTGCATGGCATATATTTCAATGATAGAATACTAGGATTTAAGTTTCTTGGTACATGGCACATATTTCAATGGTAGAATACTAGGATTTAAGTTTCTTGGTACATGGCACATATTTCAATGTTAGAATACTAGGATTTAATGTTATTGGTGCATGGCATATATTTCAATGATAGAATACTAGGATTTAAGTTTCTTGGTACATGGCATATATTTCAATGATAGAATACTAGGATTTAAGTTTCTTGGTACATGGCACATATTTCAATGATAGAATACTAGGATTTAAGATTCTTGGTACATGGCACATATTTCAATGATAGAATACTAGGATTTAAGTTTCTTGGTACATGGCACATATTTTAATGATTGAATCATACACAGATTTCCGTGCCTTTTAGCTGGCTTATCTCAGTGGATTGTCTACTGTGAAAATGACCCAAAAAACGATATCGAGTTTCCAGCTCTGCCAGTTTTGATCAATAGATTATAAAGAAATTTTTTTCATACGTAAATTTAAACACTTTATCTTAATACTAGAATATTTTAGCAGTTATGACAATATTATTCAATTTCCTCTCTTTCATTTAGTGTAAAAATATTTATTCTAACCAAACATCTTCTTGCTTCCAATTTGATTTTAAACGTATCACCTTTTATTACATAGAAAATAGAGTAAAATTCCGTAAAATTGTCCATTTCCAAAAGTTTAGGTGCTTATAAATCATATTTTCCAAGAGGTGAAAACATTTTAGAGGTTAAATGTCTATTTTCTTGATTAAATGAATAATATCATGGTGTTTTTATAATTTTAAATTATTAATTGCTTCTTGCTTCCATTCTTTGTTAAAGTTAGTTATAGCCAAAGAAATCTTGATTTTCTTTCATTCAATTATCGTCTGCTGTGTTGTTGTTGTTGTCAAAGACCTTAATACAAAATATGGTATTTAGGTCTTTGTCGTTGTTGTAACTATCTAGGTGTTAAATTGTTTGCCAGTTGTTATTTATCGGTTTCAAATATTATACATGTATATCATTTTATAGGATTCAGAACTGTTCTTGTCACGGCAGAATACGATTATTATTGAATTATTTCAATTATTTAATTATGGAAGGACAATGTTTTCAAAACGTGTTCTCAAGTCTGTTAAAATATCTTTCTATATTGAGTGGAAATTACAGTGAAAAACAATTAAATATTTTCTCAGATAACTGTTACCACAAACTTTCCAAGACAGTACATACCTATCTCAAGTCAGTGTTTTATTTAAAAGAAAATAAAGAGAAAAATCATGCATACATGTATAATGATTTCTCAAAAGCCATACATAATAATTAAGGCACATCAATTGTGAAGAAATCAATAAAACTGGAAAGAAAATAATCAAAATTGCCCTTATTATCTTTAAAAACCTTAAATCCTTAAAAAAGGACAATGAAGAAAAAGGAACAGAAACATAATGTTTGCATCACGAATGTCGATAAAGTATAGAAAGTTTGATCTGTTACGTTTGTTTGCACGAGAAAGAAAACGTGCTTACTTTATATTATTTATGTCTATGATGGAATCACCTGGCCAGGGATTAATTGTTGACTACACGATCATTTAATTTGTCTAGATGGGGGAATAACATGTTTACAAGAGTTTTACCTCGTAAACATTTTGTTTATCATGCTGGGTACAAACTTGTCCAGGATTCAACATTTTTCAGACTCCTAAGCCCGTCTGGCTAGCTCTGTTGGTATACTGGGCTTAATTGACTGTCACCCTGCAGATCCGGGTTTTTTTTCGACTCCCTGGCAGGTTACGTTCTTTTGTGACATTGGCTACGGCCGCGTCTTCCGCATATGAGGAAGTTATCAGTTGATTGTGAAGGGGCAAGTTAGTACTGGTTCATTTATTAATTCCAGGAAAACTGGTTAAGTCAACTGTCGGCAGTATTTGACAGAAAAATGTTAAAAATCGCCGATGAAAACGAAACAAACAAATCAGACATCCATTAGAAGCTGTTCATTATTCATCAAAAGTCTTTGTATATTTTTGAAACATTCACACAGTAATCAATTATGTGAGGATGTTCTAACGGCAATTCAATTAAGTGAATCTTAAATATTTTCACTTAAGTTCAAAACTTCAAATGGATGTAATTCCAAAACCACATTAAAACTGTTAGGCTTTGTAATGATAATGACAACATTTATCACTCCTCTTGATTACACCATATAAAAGCCTGTATGTTAAATAAACCCTGTTTAGGAAAATGTAATTTTAAGGATGAAATTTTACTTAATATGTTTCTGTAATATTGCCCAAGACATGATTTCAGCTGGGGTATTAAATTAAAAAAATCACACTTCTTATTTTAATTTTACATCTAATTCGATGTATGTCATATGAGCCAGATATTTTAGTTGATCATTATCCAAGAAAACCCATGATGAGCTTTGTATTTTGATGGTTGGTGTTCCGCCTTTGAGTTTTACATCATCAGAAGTTCATCAACTAATTATGAAATTGAATCTAAATTTTTTAGTTTATTTGTAACTATTTATAGATACTAAAGCTAAAAGTTAAACCCCAGTGACAGGTTTATATAAATCATATAAGTATGAATAATAAAACAGTACATGTATTTGCCAAAATATGTAAGATTAGTATGGTTGTGCATTAGAACGTATTTTGTTGCCTGCATGTCTGTGTTTAATGATAGAGAGCGTGGGTTTCTTGTACTTTGTTTTCTTTGTAATCATTGTTTTCATATATTACAGAGATATCGGGGGCTCGAGAGCTCAACCTAAGAAGTTGTTACGGGACAAGGCCACGGAAAGTGGATGGACAAACTTCCTTAGTAAGGACACAAACAGGGTATGTATTGTTGTGTACAATTCGTCCAGCAACCATAATATACTTACCTCATATCATGTTCCAAACATTATCATGTTTTAAGGTGGTGAAGTCGCCATGTGTTTTGACAAGTTTATCAATATACACATTTATGGATTAACTCTATACACTGTATAGTGAAGTTGTACATGTAGAATGACTTGATGATATTTTACATTCCGGTAAATGCACACAAAATTATGTTAAGTATTTTTTAATATCAAAAGTATTTTTGGAAAAGAGAGAAAGAATACTAGCTTATGCTTTCGATTTTTTTTTTCAAAATTATATCAATTAAAATATATAGAACTAGATTTTCGTACTCGCCCCTTGTTTCTGTTGTTATTTTGGAATAAAAACTTAATTTAAAAAAAAAAAGTTCAAATAACTTCATTATTTTTCAAACATTTTACAAAATTATAGCAGTATTAGTTGAAGGACTGTACAACAATAAAACTGTATATTTCACCTTGCTATGATACGTAGTTTCAAAACTATTGCTAAACAGCAAATATGGCTATTTTCTAGGGTATATAACGCCTTAAGTATTAAATTTTGTTAATGTTTGTCATAAAATCACATCCTAAAATCTGTCTATATTTTTTATTTCTCATCCTGTTACAAGTGAATGTGTTTATGTGTAGTTTATGATTGATGTTACATAAAATTAATATTTGCATATGATAACAAATATATATGTAGTGTTGTAATCAATATTAATTTATTCATGACAGATTATTTTGTATATTGAAGTTTACATTAAGTAGGAGATCCACTCTATGATTGAGTTAATCACATAATTTATTCTTGTATTCTAACAGCAAACCTGGTAATTGTTTTACTATGGCATGGCATTTTGTACATTTTATGCTAATTTTGCCCAAATATAGTTATGCATTTTAATATATTCAAATTTTTCTCATGTTTTATTCATGTTACATGGCTTGAAGTTATTGTATAACTGGCTGGTGTATATTTCCGCTTTATGTATTCATTGTATTATTTTTCAATTATTTACAGTTTAATTATATAATAATGGTTACAATTTGACAATATATTCAGCTCGTATTGTCATCAAAGTCCCAGAGTTAGTGCCCTTTGTTCGATAATGAATTGTAATGAAACATTTATAGGCAGTGGTGTATGAAGAGTATTATTCTATATATTGTACACAGACACAGAAAAATGTTCAGACAGGCTGGGGCTCAAGTACAGGTCTTCTTGCTTACACTACAATCACTCTACCTCCTCAGTTGCCTGGGCCAGGTACCCATTTCCTGCTCCCTAGAGCACTGATGGTCACCCATTTTCACAGGCCGAACCATTCCACTAAGTGAAGGAGTACTGTTGGACCACTGGTGTATGAGAATGGTGGTCACAGTGTCTTCACCTCTTTGGATAGGGAATGCTGTGTCTGTTTCTGTCCACTATAGCATCTCAGTGTGTAGAGGCCGTACATCTACAACTCTGGTGGTTGTTAGTTTGAAACTTGGGTCTACTTTATCCATGATGACTGATACATGCATGTTTAATTATTCTACCCCCTCCAGACTCTAGTTCAGGTGGGGATGGTGTCAGTTGCTTGATCTGCTGGTTTGCAACCCAGAAAAGCTTTTTATGCTGACTGACAGTTGTAGATAGCTGAACTACTGTTCATGAAAGACCTTCAACAACAATTTCATTGCCTATACTGGTACATGTACTTAACTGGACACATATAACAGGTTCTATGTGATAGATGTTTGATCACAATTATACTGTTTCAGAAAGTTAATATATCACCAAGGGTAACTGTTGTTACTCCAAAGACTTCCACTTTGAAGGTACACCATATTGAGTGGGGCATTATGGGTAGTTTTCCCATTGGTTCAAAGGTTTTTTTTTAGTTGTTGGGGTTGGTTCACACCTTGGATTATGGGTAGTTTGCATCCTTTGCCAAATTCATCCTCAAATGGTAAAAGGAATAAATAACCTAGCATTATGCAATAAGGACCATTAGAATCTCGCACAATTTTATCTTTTAGATCAGTCTCAAGCTGAGCTTGGACACTTATCAATTTAAGTTCTCACTGTATGCAGTATGAAAATGCTAGGTTATTTGTTGATAATTTTTGTAAAATCCACAACCATTTACATGTATTTGTGGGTCCGGTATTTTGTGTCAAATACTATGATTGATGTTTTTATGTTTTTTATGGTAGTAACTTCAATCACAATAAAATCATAATTTGCTGTAATTTATTCATCTTTGAACTTTATAGAATACCGTAAACTCCGCTTTTAATGATATTCAGGGGACAGTACTATTTATAATGTTGTATCCAAATATTGTTATTCAATCGACTTTATTCAACAAATATTACATTATTTGGATGTTATCTGGTCACAAGAAATCACAAAAGTATTTAAATGTGTGACAAAGTCAGCTTCTGTCTTACTTTTGTCTTACTTTCATTTTCGAACTGGAAGTAGTTCCCTTATGGTCGGCCAGGCCATTCCTTGCGCCCCTGTTACCTTACGTATGTTCTCTCAAATGCTTTATGTTTTAAGGATTGTTGTTTTCCCGGAGGTCTGTGAGGAGAGGCATTGTCTTTTATATGTGCCATTCTCTCTTTGGTCATGGACTAGTTTGTCGTTTTCGTCAGCACTTTAACTTTTACGAGGTATGGAAAGTATTAAAAACTATGTGTAGGTGTTACTATTGAAGACAGACCCACCTTGTTTTTCACAATATCTGTACAAATGACATGACTTGAATCTGTGCCACTTCAGTGCTTAAGAATATACGGGTCAGAACGTGATAATTTGTTAAACCGGAATTAAGTGCTGACAGTTTATAAAGTACTAGCATTTCACACCTTTTGTGGTAAGTTGACAATTGTATTATCGCTTTCACATCATGGGGCAAATTGTGCTAATGTTGTTTACTAGTTAGCATGTCTGATAGGTGTCACAAATATTGTTATAAGTATCAAAAGTTCAAGTTTCGGACCGTAAAAACATAGCGTTGTATCTGAAATATCAGGATAACACGAAATTATTGTTCCCAGATCATAATTAGTAGAACTATAGAGTAAGCTGGCTGGGACCATGAGATTTGTATTGTAACAAGCGGTATATCTCTGTTAGTGATATCATCATAAGAGGAGTTTACTGTATGTGTTTAAGGCCATCCATAAATATTGTTTGCAGTATCCCTACCATAATATTTGGGTTTGTAGATAGAGTAGTTAGATTGTTGTAAATCAATCTGTGTACTATAGCACACCTTTTTCAGTAGAAGAAAATGACACCAAAGCAAAATTTTGAGGGAGAACCAAATAAAAGTTGGTACTAGGGGCCAAATTGATTGGATCTGTCTGGATGCTGCTAACAATTTTTAAGGATTGCCTACTCATTTAATACAATTGTTTTATCTGAATGTTTAACTTTTTCATGTTTGTTTTGTCTGTTTATATATTTCAACAATTATGCCACAATCAAGTTATTTAATCCATTCATTTCAATCCAAATTGAGAGCATACTCTAGTTTCATACGTGTACTGTTTGAAAAATGTTACCTACATTTATTTAATTAAAGTCCTATTTTATTTGAAACGTAAATAATTCCTATACTAACCAGCTGTGTTTATTGTATTTTAACTTCGAACATTTGTACAAAAGTTATTTTATTTTATTTGGAGTTCAAATATTCCTATAACATTTAAATGAAATGATTTTATTGAGGTTGTGGTTGTCATGGTGATGAGTTTTCGTACACAAATGTTTAAATCTTCTTTGTTCTTTAAGCATTTGAATCCATTCTTAAACAAGGTAAAACAGACACCACTGTTATTTAACAATATAACATAACATATGGTGAAGAGTGGTAACAATACACCCATGTTTTATTTTCGATAATTCACTTGTGAAATTTAACAACTCACATGAGTGTGACGTCACAACAAAACAAGCGTGACGTAGGCGCACTCAAATGATGTTGACATTGTTAGATATTTATTTTGCACATAGTAAAACATTTTATTTCATTGAAAATTCATGTGTTGTTAATGAGTCCAGTTTTGCCTCTGATGTACTGCTGATACCAATGTAACAGCTTGACTGCTTTAATCATTACAGTTTTATCTTCCATATTAATATGTGGCTGCATACATTTATTTTAATTATTTCTTAAATTGTGTATCTATCTAAATATTATTTGTCTTTATTACTTTGAATCTAACAATTTGTTCTAGTCATTTAGTATGAAACATAATTAAAGCAATCATGTTATAAAATGAACAAATTTATAAAACCAATAATGCACACTTGAAAAGGGTCATTTACTTATGTAACAGGAGATAATATGGATGATTTCTTTTATTCTCCATGCCCAAGGTGTTTCAAACTTTACTGTGTATATATGTACTTTTGTAGACATTTTTGTCTGAAGTGCACACAACCTTAGCTATCAGGGGGGGGGGGAGAGACCTGTGTATGGGAGATGCCCCATACTGTGATAGATAATGTAATGTAGATTTATGATAGATAGTGCACGATACAGAAAACACCCTACATTGTAGAAGCATTGCCTTGTTTGTTTAACATTAGTAAAACTGTGTAAAACTCCAGCATGAGACCACAGTTGTATGTCATGGAAGATTTTTATTTGTTGAGAGTTCCATATGAGTGTGAGATATAGTGTTGAAAGTATTTGGAACTTCCCTGGTGTGTGCCCCGGTGAAATGCAGTTCATGAAATCATGAACTTTTCAAAACCTTTGTTTTTGAACTTTTGGACATGAACCGTCCTTGAATTATGTTCATGAACAGTTCATGAACAATTAAAGAATACTGCAAGTCCTTGAAATGACCATGAACATTTGCCAGTGCAATCATATCCATTTCATGAACTATAATGTATTTATTATAAATGGTTCAATAAAAGTTCTTAAACAGTTTCATAATGACATTTTCAAAATTATTCAGTTTACCAAATCTGTGTCTATGTAAAATGAAAGTTACAAGTCATAAATAGTAATGTACATGGATGGTTTGCTTTAAAGAGCCGTTGTGGTATGACCATCTTGACTAGGCTGTAAGAGCTCTGACAAAAAATATCCATAACAAAGTTGTACATGTATATATCCCTCAGTACTTAGCAATGTATGGTGTACATAGAGTTAAACCATGTTCCTTGCACAGCCACTGATAGATTTTGTGGATTTCTGTTGAGTTAACTTGTCATGGACAGTTCAAGAATGCTGCCTAAATTTTACATTATTTACGCATGATGAAATTGGAATTTGCAATTTTGTTATTTCTTTCAAAAGTATTATTTATTTATGGCAAATGAAGTTCATTGCAAAACATAAAAAATGACACTGTTGCAATATTATGTCACTTCCAAGAGTTAAACCAACATTTTGTTAATATTTTCAATTATTTTAGTAAATTACCTCCCTTTATCAATAATTACATTTTTTTTTTTTTTTCCAATAAAAACACTATTAAAAAAATATATAGTGAAGGTCTGCCTAGAATATAGTAACTTGCAACTGCTGTGAAATTAAATTTAACAAACATTATACAATTTAGAAATCTATTTTAATTGTGTTTAGTTACCATATATATAGAAGGGAAAGGACAGAATACTTTAATGCTCGCCCATATGGGATATCCCGGTGGCGAGGGTAAATAAACTTAAATCCACATGCGAATACTTTAACCAATGATATATGGCTTACCCTGAATAGTTCATGAACTGTTCAAGTAATAAGCACCTTGAACGATTCATGCCCAGAACATGAAGTTAAAATGAGACTATCAAGTTGTATAGGAAAAAGTTCATGAACTGTTCATGAATTCTGTGTTCATGAACTGGTAATGAACTGAACATAAAATACTGGGTTGTTGAATAGTTCATGAACAGTTCAAGAATGTTTGGCAATGAAATGTGCATTAAAGATTCTTGATTGTACTTCATGGACTGTTCATGTACTGTTCATGAATCATATCCAATTCATGAACTAATAATATCATGAACATTTCAAGAATTAGTCTCATTTTAACTTCAAGGAATTTCATGAATTGTTCATGAATTGTGAACATGAACTATGCATGAATATTTCATGAATAATTCATGAACTGTAACAGTTCATTTCACAGGGGTGGATCCCAGGGAGTTAACTCTTATCCTGTGCATTGTGTAACCAACCTAGTGACATAACCAGAACAGCTAAATTTGGCAGGAATTTATTTTAGCTAAGTGGCAGTCGGCATCAAGACTGCCTAATTCAAATCAACATAACTAATTTGAATGTAAAAATTCTCAACAAAATTGAAGAGTTTTTTTTGGTTCAATGTAGCCAAAAATTAACAAAGTTAGAGGCTTTTCTCTCACAGGTAGTTGATATAAATAGCAATTGTTCATTTATTCATTCCTAATGCTTTGCTGTTATTGCTTGTCTTTTTACCAATTTCTAAGTTTAATGCGCAAAAAATCCCAATTTGAAGGGTATGGGTCATCTTCCCAAAATAACCAAAATAAACCCTGTACAGTATGTTCGTTCACCTCCATATAATTGCATTGTATCGTTCTGTTGACAGTTGTATCATCTGCATCAGTTATCATTATTATTGCACGTGTGTAATTCAACCTAATAAGTTTTAATGTGTTCTTTATTCAGTAAAAGACAAACTCTTAATCCGACCATATTTTAATTAATGTGTAATGTTTTATAACTACTAACAATTAATATTTGTACTAAGTACTTGGTCATGTTTTGAAGTGGCTACTTCCATGGTATAATATTGACCTTGCATATTGACATGGTTATAAAATGATAAAAAACTGGCTTATACAACATATGTTTTGTAACCATTGCTAAGCAGCCATTTCCATTGTTAGTCACAAATATTTGAAACTATATACAGTATGTAATAGTGTTGACATCAAATTGTTACTCTGGGAATAACAACTCAACTAATATTGACCAGGAGAGATGGTCGAAATAGTTGACGGTGTAGACATTTAACAAATGAATTCAGAACAAGAACATAACATATAAAGTTGATATTGTACTAAGTTGATATTTGCTTTTTTTGCACAAACAGCCTACCTTCCATGCAATAGCAAAGGTAATCCTGGTCTCTCTTGACTTCCTGTACCCTTTATGTTGACTGTACTATCATGACATAGTGAAGTAATTGCTAGATTGTGTCATTTTCTTTATAAGGGGCCATATAGAAGGATTTTTGTTATTTTTAATGTAGATTACTATTTATTCATGACTTTTTGGATTTCATGAATTTATTCTTACACTTATTCAATGTTCTTGTGAAAATTCCAGCTATGCGTGCATGTTTTTGTGAAGATTATGTAACTTTGCAAAACAAGAGAGAAAGTGAAATACGTCTAAGTTAAAATAATTGACCACTTGCAACATTAAAGTGATCTACCATGTTATTTAAGATTGAAATCTTTTCTCTGAAGTTTGGCTTGCTAAGCCCGGTTTTAAGTAAATGAAATTGACCCCTTGTTGCATGAAAAATAAGGGTTAGTGGGAAGTTGCAATCCAGCAATTTCTTTATAATGGACTGAATGGTAAAAGTTGGTTTATGCACGCTGCAGAAAATCTTGGTGCGCTATGGAAGTTTTCTATTTTCTAATGTATCAGTTCAGACTATAATATTTGCTTTCTCATTATTAACTCATTATAAAAACTGGGGATTTTGTACTAACTCTTTTAATAAAACCCTTTCATAGTTGCATTAATATTGTTTTAAAATTTGTAAATTATCTTCATTTGAACAAAGGATATTAGGTTAAGGTATTTAACATTGTTCTGTACAAGATGACGGTATAGTTGAATGAGTTTCTAGCTTAACATTACCTATGAGTTTAATTTTTACTGTCTGACACTGTGGTCAAGGCCTTATCAACTGTAAATTCTAATGTTTTTTAGAAGTAAATTTGTTCATTTTATCAATTATTTCTTATACATGCAATATTGGACCAAATTTTCTGCAGTGTTGCTTAGCATGAACACCATATTATGTTTGTATAAATTATGATCCCGCTCCCATTCTGTATTTTATTTTTACTTTGATGATCTGTGTGGGGAGGCCTTGTTTTATGTATATGGCCTCCCTCTGCTAATCTTTCTTATTTTTTATCCTTTTGTATGAATGTTGTTGCACTTTGTAATTTTTGTGACACCCCACCTTTCCGACAGCACCTGGCCTGGCCTGGCCTCTCACATATTTTGTTTACTATTGTTGCATGCTGTATTAGTGATTTTCTGTCATCAACATAGAATTCCCTCTGAACCGGTTGATCAGTCTTCAACAGGCACATACTGGCAAGGTCCTCTATGAAAACTGCTCAAGTAAATTAATGATGAACTTAATACTTAAACTGTCATTGCCACAGCAACCAAATTGAGAATCCTTAAACACCCTCTCCTCTGATATAAATAACCATGCATTAAAATGGTTTGGTAGACATGGTCACTTGGCAATCTTGTATCATGTTTTGAATGGATTTAATGCCATTTTGCAACACATTTTCCAACCATACTTGATGATCATACAGTTGCCCTTACCAGTTTTCTGAAATTATTTATCAGTCAGTCTAACTTGCCCTTCCGCAAGCAGCTGACAACTTCTCCATGTAAGTAGGATGTGGAGTCAAATGTAACAGAATGACATGACCTGCCCTAGGCCCAGGACTTGAACCAGGACTGCTTGTGGCAGTCTAAGCACTCCACCAGATGAGCTAACTAGGCAGAAGGTTATCAAGATTGCTGAAATATATTTATATCTTTTATCCATTTAAGAAAACATGGTATGTTTTTGGAAACACATTGGTCAGACTATAAACATTTGCCAGAAGTCATTGTAGGTTGTGTTAATAGCTATGATCAGTCAAAAAAATATAGCTGCCAAGAATCTTGGGCTGGCGTTTGTTATGTAACTGTGGGGGATTATCAAAATCTTAAGTGAGCCCATTACCTGAAACCATTGTGACCCTCTACCATAGTTGTACCCCTAATTGTTATCATAGTTGATAATTGGTGTTATTTGTATTTTGTTTCAGTGCAATAATTAACGCTTTCAATGTTTTTTTATGAGTTTTATTATTGAATCTACTTGATCTTATCTTTAAATTTCTTGCTTTATTTATTATTAGAACCCTTGTGTGTATTTTACTCTTCCTGTTAATTGTTCATTTTAAACTGGTGGTTTGCAGATAACAGTTATTTGTATAATTTGATAACACTGAACCACAGGAGATTGTCATGAGTTATCTCCCCTTCTTTATCTCTTCTATAGTATATGAATATGAATACATACTTAGATGTACAAGAGTGTGTATTTGCGTTTATTAATTGTCACCACTGGTTTCCGATATGGGCGACACCTCCGGAAGAATGTTGGTCATTTTAGATTTTTGGAGGATAGTGCATGATACAGAAGATGTCCCAGTTCCAGAAGCACCCCTGGTTCTTTTACGTGCCCTATGTAAAGCATCGTACACGGGACCTCGGTTTTTCAAAGTCTCTTACAAAAGACCGTTAGTACTGTCAGTGGGAGAGCGGGGGATTGAACCTGCGATCCCTGAATTACTAGTCCAGTGCATTACTACTAGACCATGGATCCACTAAATGTACAAGAGTCATACAAGTACATAATACATGTGACAATCTCCTGTGGTCTAAACTGGCACTTGTTAATTTTCTTGACTCATTTATTGTTATACAAGCTCGGTCATAATGATGTAAACTTCTTTATTTCTTTCAATATTGTACTAAGTTCATGAGTCATATCTTAAATATCATTTAACCCATTTAAAGAGCTAGGAGTTATGGATTCCATTACTCGAGGGTTAAGTGCAAGACTATACTAACTCCTGTATAAATACATAGGAGTTAGGATAGTCTTGTGCTGTACCCTCGTTAACTGTTGAAAAAAATAATTATATTTCCTGCTACATGGTTTTGAAGATGCTACTCTTAACAAACCATTTTCGTGTCGCGTCAAAGGGAATCTTACTGCACATGTGTTTATGTTTTGAATGTTTGAAATCATGGTGTTGTTATTGTTGATATTGTTACTTTTATTTATTGAATATTTTTGAGCCTCTTCCAAAAAAAAAACTAATGCTTCTTTTGTTTGACTTATGGTAAATATTAATTCATATAATCTAATGACAGACCACAGAACATAATTATTTTCAGTTTAAAATGCGATGTGAAATGATACATAATCACAAAGTTATTAGTAAGATTTACTATATTGTTTATATCCTTCATAGACGTGTTGCCTTCCTTTTTAATGACTGTTTGTCTGCTAATACCATGCGCATCTAATCGGATTTTGTCTAATTGTTTGGCAATGCAATGTTATACTTGATCTTATTCTTGTTCCATTTTCATGAATTATTTTGTATGACTTGATCTCACACTCACTGTTAGCATATATGCTCACTTCAGGTCCACAAACGCTTGAGCACACAAAGACTTGCCACTAACCGATCTGCTCATGCTAGACGACCCTTACATACAACTGGACGGAATTCAGTGCACTCTTCAGTTGGAGGTAGTCAACAAGGAAGTACAACAGGTAGGTCCTAATTTGCAATTATCTTCCCTGCCCTGCGTTCAGTAAAGGTGTTTGCGGCTAACGTTTTGTAACATTTGCAATTTGGTTCCCAGAGTGCAGGGATACAAAACAAAACAGTTTCGTAACGTTCACAACTGTTAGCCGTAACTGAACGCAGGGCTGTACAGTTTGTTTGGGAAATAAGATTTCTTCTTGCTCTTGTCGTGTGTCTTGACATCTTGCTACACTTACAGTCTAGCAACACAGATAATCAGGATGATTATGTGTTGTATCATATTCATTGATATGTTCATAATTGGCATGTAAAATATGTACCAGAAAATGTGTTGCCTTCTTAAGCTTACGAGAGTTAGTGCTCTTTGTTGATTATATTTTCTGGAGGTTTCGCTATCTTTGTTTAAATTGACAATTGGGAGTATTTTTCTTTATTGATTATGCTTTCAAGAGGCACCTCCTTTCTTTAATTATATTATACTAGAGTAAGTTCCCCTTATTAATTAGTTACTTTGGTTATGAATCTGTGCATTGAGATATGGGAGTAGTTAAATGTGTTGTTCATATCTTTTAGTTTCCAGATTTAACTGTGGTTGCTAAGTATAATTATGTGTAGAATAAAAATAAGCATTTTTACTTATTATTTTTTCATGCAATTGCCGGTATGCAAATTTATGCTTGGTGCAGGCCACCTGAGTACAAACAAATATGATTTATCTGTTGGTGTGACCCTCGGTTTACATTTTCATTATATACTCGTGTAAAAGATTAAAAATAAAATTCCACTCTTTTTTTTGGCATTAAACATTTTGTATTACAGTATGGACATTTTAATCCAGATATTTACTTGTGTATAGCTAGATTGTGATAAAACCATTATGATTTCTTGAATCACTCTTAAGTCTGATTCCTGAAAAAACAACAATTTTAGTGTTTTATAAGATGGATGGTCATGGACCCTTGTGGGGTTCAAACCAGTGACCTCAGAGTTATGGGGGAGCTGGAGCAACATTTGTTTCCAAATCAGAACAAGGTGCATATAAGCACCCTGTGCAAGCATTTTTGATACAGTACCTTTACCACTTAAAGCTGTGATATAATTTACAGGACATGGAAATGGTCATGGCCATCATGACAAGGAAATAAAACATCCTCTGCACCATTCAGGTAGATGCTATGTTCACGCATAAAACACTACACAATAGGTGTTCAAAATGCAAGCTGTTGTGTTACTTAAAACTGCTCGCTTAGGAGTCAGTGTTAGTTGTTGTAAAATTCACTGGCTTCAGCTAAGCACAGCTTATATATTGCATATAGTTCTGTCCCCACCCTTCATGGCATATCATAAATAATTCTCCACACAGGTTGAAATACACTCACATGTTATTTTCAATTCTTCAGTTGGATCTGTGTGTGGTTCAAGCCAACAAGTTTTGTGGCTTAATAATAATGTCGCGAATGTACTGCTACAAAAAAGTCATAAGTAAATGTAATGGGGGATTTTTTAATTCCCAAAATTTGAGAGACTTAACTTGTTTGTCACATTTCACCAAGCATTTTATATAAGCATTATGTTCACAAAATTTAAGAAATGGGAGTTTGATATAACTAACATTTTTAGCTATGTTTAGTTTTTTTTTGTATTTTCTGACAGTTTTCAATTTCAATTGTCACACTTTTTACATCTTTGTTCATTGTTCCTAATTTGTGCATCTGATGAAATAAACTTAGGGAACAGTTGACTAAGATCTGCCCAAATCTTGTTGGCATTTTCTTGAAAAGATAACTGGAAAATAAATGTACTGAAAAACATTTAAGCCTTTTCCTGTTTATATAAATGTCATGAACAACATGATGTTGTTGACAGTTTTAGTAATACTTGCCAACCCTAGGTGGGGGAATCTGAGCATCCCCATGGAAACAACGCCTTCGGATCGTTTCCATGCTCCGAAACATTCCTTAATATTTAGAGATCAACGTCTTGTGCAAGATATTTCACAATTGTATGTAAAATTGAGTACAATCCTTCAAAAGTATGTGTCATTCGTATTTCTATTAGTGCTATTACATGTACATTGTACCAGTATAATGACACCACTCTTTGGGGAAATGAATACATATATTTGCATTGATTCCAAGTGAAATTACTCTTAACATATAGGTTATATGCCTGTCAAGCCTTATACTGTCTATAGTCAATATTTTTTCTCTGTTTCATTTCTAAGGCAAAACATTTGTCAACTACAGATTAGTATGTTGATAGACGTCTGTCGGAAAGTTGAATGTTGCAGCATTTTTGCACCATTACAGTGAGCATAGTGAGCATAGCCCAGTACCTTTCTTTGATAAAAAATGTCTATCTATTAACTTTTAGCTGAGTGCCAAAGTTATCATGTCATTTTAAAGTAAGAAACATTAGATGTCAACTGTTCATCATCAACGCATTCTTAATTATCAGCCATCAACGTCATGAAATGGTAATAAATATTCATAAACAATATTATCAGGTTATATTGTTTATGAATATTTATTAGCATATCATAACTTTATTTGCACTTAAAAATGTTGGATACGATTTTCACTATTCCATTTATTTCATACCATTATGTTTTTTTCTGTGATAGACTGACTATACACAAGAGGGGAGTTTTATTTAATGTAATTTGCTTTTTGTTTTTGTTCCCAATTTGTGGGGATTGCAATTTTTTATGACATTTCACGATTTACTTGAGCATGATACATTTTGTTACTGAGTAGGTACAAGTGAGTTTGCATAATTATGTTTAAAAGATCTGAAAGTTCTAAGATTCAGTATTAATAGGTTTTATAGAATATTTGTTATATTTGGTATTTTTCGGCGCACCCGTACTAACATGGTTTTGCTATTTGCATATTCAGTGTTTTGTAAACCAATCAAATACATGTATTGCGTTAACCACCAAGGCAATTTCGCGCAGTTTCTCTTTAACCGAAAAATATTTGTTACCTTGAAGCAGATTGGTTAACATTGTGTATAAGTGTATTTCAAGATTTATCCAGTAAGTAGTGTTGTTATTAATTCATCACCACGGAGAATTGTCCGGTGTTGGAATTAAGAAGACTTTCTTTGTTTTATGTACCAGTCACGAACATTTATATTGTTTTAATCAGATATTGACATCGTTATGTAACAAGTTTATTAAGTTAAACATGGATGTGTGAGTTCACGACTTGTGCAATTAGTAATTATCAGCCATGGTTATATTGATAATGAATATTTATTACCATTTCATAACTTTATATTATTTGCACTTAAAGTGTTGGATAAGACTTTGACTGTTCCATTAGTTCACACCATTATGTCTTCTGTGTAAGACTATACACAAGAGGGGGAGTTTTATTTGATGTGATTTGCTTTCTGTCCCCCCCCCCCACAATTTGTGGGGCTTGCAACTTTTTGTGACCTCTCATGATTTGCTTACAAATTGGTACTATGCTGATTTTTATGCGGTATGCCAGAATACAATTACCTCCCTTGATTGAATTTCAACTATTTGTATCAATCTATTTCTGTTACAGGCGTACATGACAAATTAAAAACGGTATTTTAATTCAAATAGATATATATCATGTCTTATGAATAAAACAAAAACTGCATGCAAAATTAATGTTGGAAAAAACTTTAATGAAAATTAATATGTAAATAAGTAAATATTTTATTCTTAATTGTTTGATTAATATAGATTATTAGAATAAATGATTACTTAGCAATAGTTAGCAACCCATAATGAACTAATTGGCTACTTAACGAGTATTGCCGCATGATAAATTTTGTTACTGAGTAGGTACAAGTGAGTTTGCATAATTATGTTTCAAAAATCTGAAAGTTCTAAGATTCAGTATTAATAGGTTTTATAGAATATTTGTTAAATTTGGTACTTTTTAGTTTGCCATCATTATAAAAAGTATTTGTTTGCATTTTCTCTACTTCTGATTTTAGACAAGCAAAAGAACAGACAATTTGAATCAGTTTGTCACTGAGGGTTCTATCAACAAACAATTGTTTACACATGTTTAAAGCTACAATTGTTTACAGCTATTCATAGCTAATGTTAAAACTGTTTGTGCCAATGCTGACCTAAAATATTTTTTTATCTTGTATGGACTTTAGTGCAGAACTATGTTTTACTGAATATTGGGCACACTGAATCTATTTAACTGGCCATTTTTGTCACATAAATGATTCATGAATTTTGACCATTTGAGGTTTTCATTGCATGTTCTAATAATTACCTCCATTTCTTGTTTTGTCTGGGTTTGTCTACATTCAGTAATTTGATTGGTTATTGTTGTATAATCTATTGTAATACCACAATGTCAACTTGAGAAATATTTAAATCCGAAAATGATATGTGATTACTATTGGAGGTAAATCTCAAGTTTGTTTTGTGATACCTTGTATTCTGTATTGTTATACCTCATGTATATTGTCCATGCAAATTTCGCATATATACATGCTATAAGCACATCCGTAATGTTACCCTGTGGCATAACATTTTTACCCTGTGACATAATGTTTGTATACTAGTGCAGGTCTAAAAATAGACTACTGGAAATTACCATAGGCTGTAGTCGTTAGGCGCTTATTAAAATAGGTAACAATCAAGTGCTTGTAATGTTTGCAAACATCATTATCTGTCAGCTTTGGTAGATTCAGTTCTTTCACCAATATGGCTCGCTGCTTCAATAAAAAAAGCGATTTGCCGCTTCAATAAAAAAATGATTTGCTTCGGTGTCGGACGTGTTGGAGTTAGATGAATCTAAAGACTCTGCATTATTGTTTCTGTTTCACATTGACTTTATTGCTTAATATTTTAACATCAAAATATTTGTTCGGTATAATAAAATAAATATCAGATCCCATGGAGGGTGATAGACTTAATGTTAACCCTCGAAATGTTAATG
Organism: Mactromeris polynyma; assembly: GCA_032209605.1. Taxonomy (NCBI): domain Eukaryota; kingdom Metazoa; phylum Mollusca; class Bivalvia; order Venerida; family Mactridae; genus Mactromeris; species Mactromeris polynyma. The sequence continues at coordinate 10,413,469 of JASFXZ010000007.1, forward strand.
TCAACCTAGACTTGCGCCTCAGTTGGCATTAACTTTCTTGGGTTAACATTATATGATATCACACTTCATGGCTTTGCCCCGTACTTCGTCCAAAGTGTAGTTAACTGTAATCAACTTTATAAGTTAAATTTACATGAAAATGACGTTAGGTCGCTGTGGTGTATTGGTTAGCATAACTGACCGGCAATCCGTAGACCCGGGTTCAAATCCCGGTAGGCCATTGACCGATTTTTCATGTTCCTCAAAACATGACTTCTTTTCTGATTTTTATATAATAGCAGCTTCAATTTGATAAACATTTACTCCATGCTTATTTCAATACAAGATGTGTACTAATAACTTATCAATTAAATGAATCTTTTTACAGAACAAGGCCAATCTTCATCTCTATTGATAGCAACTAAGATGGCCAGTTTATTCAAACCTAGAACCACTGAAGTACCTCTGTCTACCTCCCCTGTCCCGTCTAAATTAGCATCTTTATTAAAACCTAAACTGACAGGTGATCAGAAGGATTTGTTAACAAATGGGAACATTAATAACAATTCTAATGATGGTCAAACTGCTACCCCTACAAAACAAAAATCTTCAGATCATGTGGAACCTTTAAAGGGTTCCAATGAATCCGTCTTAGCCCCAATAGCTACTTCCAAACTTGGGGCCCTTTTTAATCGTAAAGTAGCGGATGTCTCAGGGTCAAAGTCACCCACTCCGCCAAACATGATAGCTGCTCTCAAACCTGGTATCATTGAGACCAGATCAAAATCACCAATCCCTACAAAGATTGTAGTGACAAAGGATGCTTCGTGTAATTCTAAAAGTACTCCAGCACCTAAACAAAGAAAATTGAAATCCCCTATCGGAGAAGGTGCAAGTCTTGGTCAGTTTTTGGAGTTAAAGATGCGAGGAGGTAACCTTCTCCCTGTGATGTCTTCTGCACTGTGTTCTAACCATATGTAACACCTCCCAAGCATGATACATGGAGAATGTACGCGTGTATGTATCAGTTTGCACATGGCACACAATGAAAGGGTCCTTTCATTTCTATGCATTGCTAATGTGCTGCTTGAAATATTCATCAATATTGTTATTATCTAAGCAATGCATGGATTCACAGGTACAACAAACATTTAAAACTGCTCAGTGGTAACCATGGCAATGCTGGAATTCTGTCTTACTTCTTTGATAATTAATACATTTGTTGTGGTTTGTACACTTTTGTTTTTCACATGCAACACGCAGTGTGCGTCAGTGGCATGTGAGAAACATGTTTAAATAACCCAAACAAAGGTTCAAACTGTTGGCAATGACGATAGAAAATAAAAAACAGAGACACGCAGTGCTTGGCAGGTGTTCTGTGGAACAATAGTATTTATCCTCCCAAACGTGTTGACAATCTCCTGATTACCTTGAATAGTAACAAATTGTTTCACTGTACATGTATTTGTGTATTACTATCACTTTGTGTACTGATGTGAATTTTGTTATATGTTTGCAACTGAGCACAGCAGACTTATGTTATAATGTTTCTATAAAGTGTACATGTATTATCACATGTACAACAGTTTTACTGTATGTTATAATGTTTCTATAAAGTGTACATGTATTATCACATGTATTATCACATGTACAACTGTATGTTCTAATGTTTCTATAAAGTGTACATGTATTATCACATGTATTATCACATGTACAACTGTATGTTCTAATGTTTCTATAAAGTGTATGTGTATTATCACATGTATTATCACATGTACAACAGTTTTACTGTATGTTCTAATGTTTCTATAAAGTGTACATGTATTATCACATGTATTATCACATGTACAACTGTATGTTCTAATGTTTCTATAAAGTGTACATGTATTATCACATGTACAACTGTATGTTCTAATGTTTCTATAAAGTGTACATGTATTATCACATGTACAACTGTATGTTCTAATGTTTCTATAAAGTGTACATGTATTATCACATGTATTATCACATGTACAACTGTATGTTCTAATGTTTCTATAAAGTGTACATGTATTATCACATGTATTATCACATGTACAACTGTATGTTCTAATGTTTCTATAAAGTGTACATGTATTATCACATGTATTATCAAATGTACAACTGTATGTTCTAATGTTTCTATAAAGTGTACATGTATTATCACATGTATTATCACATGTACAACTGTATGTGACATTACTTCTTGTCTTCTTTATTCAGTTTGAATTGAATAAAAATCAGATGTGATATTCCATTTTATACTGGTTCAAGAATGTTAATACAATTTACCATGCTCCTAACAATGGCAATTGCAACAATTGGTCACAGCCCCCAATGGAGCAGAAACCAGCAGTTGTATAAATCTTCTTGACACATATACTTCATATCCATGTCTTTATAGTTAATGTCCTTTCAGCATATCACATTTTGGTGTTTTTTTATTGTGCATGGTTATGGGATTTTTTTTTAACTTTCAGGGTTTCAGATTTTAGCCTGTTAGATCACAATAATTGAGGAAACTTATTTAGGGATGGGGTCCTCAGGGGCCTGGTCTGCTTTAACTACTGCTCCCATACTCCAGTCTGCTATTTCGGTAAAATCATTCATGCAGAAACTTTTCCTGTATAATAATATGACATTATTGAAAAATGTCACATGCTTTGATTATATAACCAACGTGAATGATGCCATTCACAAGTTTGCCCAGTAAACACCATATTATAAAATATGTATGGCTCAACCAAACCACGACCGAGTCGTTAATTAATTCCGTCATTTGATGTTTGTTTCAGAAATTATTTAAACGAAGTCATGTTATTCGCCATAATTATATGTATAATTTTATGTCAAACCATCCCTGGGGGAAAGATGTGCAGCCTGTTATTTATCACTCTCTGTCAAACCATCCCTGGGGGAAAGATGTGCAGCCTGTTATTTATCACTCTCTGTCAAACCATCCCTGGGGGGAAAGATGTGCAGCCTGTTATTTATCACTGTCTGTCAAACCATCCCTGGGGGAAAGATGTGCAGCCTGTTATTTATCACTCCCTGTCAAACCATCCCTGGGGGAAAGATGTGCAGCCTGTTATTTATCACTCCCTGTCAAACCATCCCTGGGGGAAAGATGTGCGGCCTGTTATTTACCACTCCCTGTCAAACCATCCCTGGGGGAAAGATGTGCAGCCTGTTATTTATCACTCCCTGTCAAACCATCCCTGGGGGAAAGATGTGCAGCCTGTTATTTATCACTCCCTGTCAAACCATCCCTGGGGGAAAGATGTGCAGCCTGTTATTTATCACTCCCTGTCAAACCATCCCTGGGGGAAAGATGTGCAGCCTGTTATTTATCACTCCCTGTCAAACCATCCCTGGGGGAAAGATGTGCAGCCTGTTATTTATCACTCCCTGTCAAACCATCCCTGGGGGAAAGATGTGCAGCCTGTTATTTAGCACTCTATCTAAGTTTGATTAGGAGGTGTGGTTATGACCTTTGCATGTTATTCATCGCTTTTTCTAAGTTTGATTAGGAGGTGTGGTTAGATGAGGAGGTGTGGTTAGATGAGGAGGTGTGGTTAATACCTTTGAAGGTTTCAAACGAACAAGTCTTTGGGTTGAGCGAAACTAATCTGTTTCTTCATTTATAGGCACTTTCATTATGTCTCCCCCCATAAAAAGTAAACAACAATTTCCATCCAACACAAAAAGTTGGATGCATCCATTAAATGTAAACTGACAAAACAGCTGTGGTAACTATTTTTTCATTTGACCAGTAAACACAGTGAAATAGTACAGCTTGTACACTTGACCTTGCTTAGCATTGCACTATAGCCGACTGAAATAGGAAATAGAAATATTTACATTGATATGTATTTGTTATAAAGAATCCTCGTGCACATAGATTTGTATTCACTCATCCAGAATACATCCATAATTATGCTGTTAAATGATAATTTTCTTTCAGTCTTGCATGTTTTGTGTTAGTGCTTACTAAAACAAATGTGTGGCTTTTAATCATTTGCAGTGTAGTGGTGCTAAACTTGTATAAATATTATTCCACATTTGATGTTTCACTTTAAATTGTAACTACTTTATATTGACGTTTAACGCAAGAAGGCGTATTGTACTTTTATCATGATTGTGTTTATGTTTATTTATGTGTCACTTTTCTGCAAAAACATCACCAATGTACTGTTGTAGTTTGTACTGTCATGTTTTATAGATTCATTCAATTTTTTTTGTCCATTTTTTGAGAATGAATTTATGATAAATCAGAATCAGGTCCATATGTTTTTTTTACTTCCAACAGATGTAATATATATACCTTGAGTGTGGTGCTAAACTTCGGTATAAAAGCAGTTAGAATTGTTTTATCCCAATCGTTTGTGCAATCACTTAGTAGGCTTTAATAAAGTGATTTCATGTGCAAGCATCTGCCCCTACTTTTCACGCCATTTTAGTTTCTTTTATTGAAGTAGCAGTTATGCACTTTGCAAGCTTTAGTCCTCTTTGATTCTCCTAGTTATTCCTTATTGTCGGCCAGGGCATTCCTTGCACCTCTGTTCCATTATGTATGTTCCCTTGAACCTCAAGTGCCTTATGTTTTATGGATTGTTGTTTTCCCGGAGGTCTGTGTGGGGAGGCACTGTATTACGTATGTTGCGTTCCTTGTAGCAACTTTTTCACTCTCTTTTAGTATCAAATACACAATTATTAGTTATGGGGAAAACAAAAAATTCCCCCTTGCCCCATTTTAAGAGAAAAAGCTAGCAATTATTTGATGATGAACTGTGGCTTATTTTTGCCTACCATTTGTATAGTTTTATACCATTTGTGATTCTATTTCTCAGGGCTGAATACATTGACTGGTCACATGGCAATGTTAGGAGTTCGTAATGATGACCTTTCACCTAGGATGGAAGAAGAGGAGGATCAAATGTACAACAAAAGTAGGTCAAGGTCATTTATCAAGGGTCAGATGGTTATTAATAGATTCACTTATAAATTTTGCAAATATATATGCGTGTATCAAGGTTTTTTATTGTGATGAAGTACCTTTGAGCTTTTAATTTGGGAAGATCAATGTTAGAAGTGGGTAAAACTACTCAACAAAAGTAGGTCTGTGTCATTTATTATTTATTATGTCAAATATTTCCATTAATGTCAAAGATTTTTATTTTTTAATAAAGAGCAGTTTATATTGCGAATTGATAATTTGTGTTTATTATTGTTAATATTGAATGAGAATGGTTTTAGCAGGGTGACTAGATTCTAAAAAGGGGACAGTATATCCAGTTATATATATGGCCCCTTTATTGAGATTCCATTACCTTATAACTGATAATGGAGCAATGAAGGCAAGTTGAAATATAGTTTAATTTTGTTTTAGTTAGAATATTACCGTGATTTGTATTTTTAGTTTTCATTTCAATGGATTTGTGCTTCAGGTATCTTCAAATTTCTTGATGAATATTATGAAAGTTTAAAAACTGAAGAAGATGCAAATGGCAAGAAGGGCATAGAAAATAAATCCCCTTCAAGTACCCCACCCACTACCCCAACACCAGAAAAGAAGTAAGTTGTCTAGGGAACGAGGCTCTGCTGAGGACAGGCTTAAATAAAATAGCTAATATTTTCAGGACTTATTGCTTTAGAGTAACATATCATTTTACAAATTTATTCAAGTTATCATTTGATGTAACAGGAGGTCATCAGCATGAGAGAAATCCTACAGGGAGGGGGGGAATGTTTGATTTTTCCCACATTTGGTGTAAAAGCGGGATATTCGGGTCTAGTATGCAAGAAACCGTGCTGAAACGGAATTACCATAAGTTTATGCAAACCCTCAATATACATGTTTATATGATGTTTTTTTTCTCACAGGGTAAAATCTGATGGAAAGAAGAAGAAGAAAAGAAAAAAGGATGAGACAGAGGTTTGTTGGACTCTTCATTGCTGACCAAATCTGTATGGATAAGTCAAATATATCAACGATATATTGATATTTGTATATAGATATTGGAAATTAAGGTTCAGGAGATTTTAACTGCTGTTTATACCATATAGGATATGATGCTACCCATGCAGTTTTTCTAGCCCCACAAACCCTAGTATCCTTGACACATTTTTATTCCCTAGGTAACATCTCTTTATTAAATCAAGCTGGAATATGCACTATATGAACAGTCACAGGGCCTCCATTGCCATTCATCAATTTCGCCATTTGCAAAAGATTTAATAACTTGGACAAAAAAAATTGCCATTGGCGAACAAAAAAATTTCCCACTCAATTTCAATGATATAAGTGATTTTAAGCGGCCGAGACCGGTTGTCAATTTCTGTGTGTAAGGATTTTTTATATAGTATAGAATCGATATTCAGTCTAATTAAGATGTCACGGTCATGTATGTATCAAGGAGTTCAGGGAAACACTAAAACAGGTCTGCAACAGATGGTCAGCTTCCAAATGTTATAACATTGTTTTTTTGCAGAACAAAGAGAAGCGTTTAGACCACAAAGTTGCTGTAGCTCTCGGAGAGGAGGAAAATATGACATCAAAGTATCTACGTGCCAATGCTCATCTGATCAGACCAATGAGGTTTGTGTTGTATGTTCAAATCATGAATAATGGTTAACTGTGGCCATTCTTAGAAAGTTGTTTGTTTATAGTACCAACCCATAGAAATTGGCCTTGACTTTAAAGTAGTCTTGGTATCCTGTGCATTTTATATGTCCATTCATAGAACGGATGTATTATAGTTTCACCGGCAGCGTGCTGGCAGGCCGTGTCCGGTAAGTTGTCCGATCAATAACTTTAGAAGCATTTGTCCAATCATCACCAAATTTGGTTAGAATGTGTATGGGCATAATATGTCAGGCAAATTTGATAACCAGCCATATCACTCAAGTCACTCGGGAGTTATTGCCCTTTAGTTATAGAAATTACCTAAAATAGGTCTTGTCCGATCAATAACTTTAGAAGCATTTGTCCAATCATCACCAAATTTGGTTAGAATGTGTATGGGCATAATATGTCAGGCAAATTTGATAACCAGCCATATCACTCAAGTCACTCGGGAGTTATTGCCCTTTAGTTATAGAAATTACCTAAAATAGGTCTTGTCCGATCAATAACTTTAGAAGCATTTGTCCAATCATCACCAAATTTGGTTAGAATGTGTATGGGCATAATATGTCAGGCAAGTTTGATAACCAGCCATATCACTCAAGTCACTCGGGAGTTATTGCCCTTTAGTTATAGAAATTACCTAAAATAGGTCTTGTCCGATCAGTAACTTTAGAAGCATTTGTCCAATCATCATCAAATTTTGTCAGAATGTGAATGGGCATAATATGTCAGGCAAGTTTGATAACCAGCCATATCACTCAAGTCACTCGGGAGTTATTGCCCTTTAGTTATAGAAATTACCTAAAATAGGTCTTGTCCGATCAATAACTTTAGAAGTATTTGTCCAATCATCACCAAATTTTGTCAGAATGTGAATGGGCATAATATCTCGGACAAGTTCGATAACCCGCCATATCACTTGATTGATTTTGTTTCAAACTCCAGAGACATAACCATAGACTGAGCGTATCTTGCGATAGTCAGCGCTCTTGTTGTTTCTAAAAATCCAAAAAAAGTTCAGAAAATCATTTGTGGGGTTACACATACAAACATTAAAGGATGGTCTAAGTTGGTCCAGTGAGAAATCTAATCAAGGTCTGTGCTTTACCTGACAATATGACTGAAGGTCACAGTTTCAATTACCCCAAACCTGTTGTCAATGCAGGGGAGTGGTCTATTGCTTGCAGAAGAATATGCTAGTACTGTTTAGATACCTGACTAAAATATCTCAGTTAAGATCTGTCTTAGATGTAGATTTACTACACTTGTATTCTTAGTTATAACTGACGGCAAATCAATATGGCTTGTATAATAACTATATATTTATCCATGGGGAAGATGTTTGTTTTATAGTTTTCATGATAAAAAATAAAATATTTTGACTCAAGAAAAATCTCAAATTTGAGGAATTTTGTGTTATTCAGTCCATTTCATTGTCAATCTCAAGTTTATTCTAGTTAACTGGCCATTACAAATCTTACTAAATAAACAAAATGTTGATGAATGTGATCTCATATTAGTGGATTTAGAAGGATGTAAGTTCTTGTTCTGTGTGAAAGTGCCAATTGTAGAATAAACGTTTTGAAATGTCTGTGTCACAGTGTCCATCTTGACTAAGTCTAAGTGTAGAATTAACCCCAGAAAATCAGGGTTGGTGAAGAAAATGATAGGTGCCATGTGTAATGGAACTATTGTTTAAAAATGATGATAAGCCTCTCCCTTCTGGTATAGATAACAGTCTCTATAGACAGGGTTTGAAAAATGAGTGTCGTTTGGAAGGTAATATCCTTAGGATAATCTTCAGTGAAAAATGATGCATTCTGGTGCAACTGAGTGACAAAAGAATTTGTATATGATTATATGACATCTTATAATACTGCAAAGAAAAATCCAGTAATTTCATTGGTTAAAGGCTCACGTATAGGATTCTATATACACGGCGCTGACAGGGTATATGACGTCCAAACTCATTTCCCCTTCATGCGCCTCGTGACCATTTTCGCTGACGGCTCGACTCGAAAACTTTTATCTCTTCATGTCTGCCAGTTACTAGAAATTGACAATTGATATTCACACATGATTCAATAAATATTGAACAGATTACATGTGTGCTAATATTAATATTCAAAATGATAGATTTTTTAAGGTTTGAGCAAAATTCAGTTCGATAAATCCCATGAGATCAGATGCTTGAAAATAAAAATTAGAGTGCAAGCGCGCGCTTAACCATGTGTATTGAGGTACCTTATGGGGTAATACAATTAATTTTTAGGCAATATAACGTGTGAGTGAAATAAAAAATATTTGATCTACAGCAAGTAATTCCTGATATATTTTAAAAGGAAAACGTTTTAATTACTGATATTATACATTACTAAAACACTCTATAAACAATTTTATGAACCAAAAAAGGGAAAAAATGCACAGATCTAATTCTTAGATCTAGAGCTAGGCATTAAAACATCGCTTGTTTAGCTAAATTCTTATGAAAACAAGGATTTGCAGTATTATAAATTCGTTATACAGGTTGTTGACAGGGTATATGGGGGAATATAACCAGTCTGCGATTCATATAACCCTCGGCATTATATGGCACACAAACTGTATATTCCCCCATATACCCTGTCAACAACCTGTATAACTAATAATATTATAAGGAAATTGGGTTGTTTTCTTTGGCATGTGAAATTTATGGGGCGTTTAGCTGTAAGTAGCTTTCCATGACGACTACTGACTGGCACATTTGCAGCAACGGAAAAATACTGGTGCCAAATTTAGACTAAGAAATTATCAGTTTCTAACCTATCCTGTAATTTATGGTGCATGTTGTACATGTAATATAATGATACCTAATGTTGGGCGTATACTCACAGTCAAATTGTTCTAACGTCACTTGACAGTTTGTACATTTTCATCCCACATTTCTTGTTTCTTTGTTTCACTCTCCTTTATTTCTTTGACTCATAGATCTTTACTCTTTCTGTATATACTGTAAAACCTCACTTGAAGACCACCTCAATAATAAGACCACCTCAAAATTACGAACATAATTTTCAAATCCATTTTCAATGTTCTGCTCTTTATGCAACCTCAATAACATGACCACCTCAATAGTAAGACCAATTTTCAAGGGTCCAAATGGTAGTTGTATTATTTAAGTTTTATTGTATACTGTAAAATCAGAAATTCTTATGAGAGATTAATTTCTGCTATTTTTATGAGATCATTATATGCAGCGTTTGCTAAGTATTGTTGTGTTAACTTCTCAAATAGACTGAAAGTAGAAACTAACAAACATTTTTAACCTCATGAAACAACCTGATTATTTGAATTTGTAAAATATTGGCCTCGCAAAAATATCTGTGTTTACAGTAAAAGTTTGTGGTATACAGTCCATTGTTAGACAGCTTGGTCTGCTTAATGTCAAGATCTTGCAGATTAATTTATATTACAAAAGTTATGGCCCTTTGATGAACATTTCATCTTCATCAATGCTGCTTATTTTTTTACTTTTTTCTTTTTGTAATAATTTATGCATGTATGAAGGCCCCTTGTGAGATAAGTTTATGTATATTTTTATATGCATATCTTAATGAGTTACCTTCAATAAATAAAGTTTTTTATTACATTTTTGTTTTATTATTTCATTGGACAGGAGGGAAAGGGTTCCAACTTTTCTTTAGTAATTAGGAAAAACATTTTGAAATATTTCATTTGAAGACTTTCCATGACAGATACAAAGACATGCAAACTTGACACTAGTAAGAATCACAGTAGAGACGAAGATTATTTGTATGTAATACCCATAAGCTACGGTAGTTGGTACGTTACACACATTTTTGGTTATACCTGTTATAATGATATATGCTTTGATGTACAAATGATTGGGCCGGAGGCCATTATCATGAAAATAAATATTACACATTACACATTTTTGGTTGTTATTGTAAATTTGAATTTGAACAAATCTCACTTATTCCAAATTATTTTCAGTTCACCTGCACTGACAGAGTTCCAGGCTGGGTTGCCTAGCAGCAAGAAAGTGACTTTATGTGCTGATCTGCATAATCAGTTTGCGGAGACAAGGGAAGAGAAAGCATTAACTCTACACGATATCCTGGACCATAAAGAGAGGTAACTCTTAAAAGAATGTTTTTTTAGTATAAAAGGGAAAACATGCTGAACAGGGATGGCCACGTTGACTAATCAGTACTTGCCCTCAGCGATCCTGACATAAATAATGGAAGGAGCTACCCACCGGTAATATAAAACATTACTTAAATTATAAGAAAATAGAGGATCTAACATGAGTGGAATAAAAAATGAATAAAACTGTAAGATTCAATTGATGACATCAAGACATTACCTTGTCCTCCTATATGCAAGCAATGCATGGCTAGTGTAATTTGGTCTTTGGTAAACAAAAGCTGACACAACAAAAAGTATTTCCAACAATTTTATTTTTTATTTTTCAACCACAAGATCAAATGAGTTCATTTGATTATACCACATATCATACTCAAATTAACCAGACAATAATTTTCAATGATTTGGAAATAAGTTATTACAAATTACGTTAATCGATCTAATGACGGCTTCCTGGGTTAATCACTACTCACACCTATTTTTGGGATTGTCAAAGTCGAGGCTCAATCTTGCTCAAGGTGGGATGTGAACCCATGTCCTTCAAATCAGGAGTCTTAGGATCAGGAGTTGACCTCTTCACCTCCTTCTACTTTGTCATTAAGCAAAATGTTTGCAGTTAAAGGAGGAGCATAACTAGGTAATGTTCTTGTTTCGCTCACTATGTTTCTGCTTTATTTTGTATACAGTCAACGAATGTCGGTGTGTCAGAGCAAGTTTGTAAGTTTACAAGGTATGAGACATGGAAGTAGTTTTCATCGTGCCGTTGAGGATATGCGATCGCAAAGTTGGCAAAGAATGCGCAAACCTATTAACGACAGGAAAAAATCTACAGCCAAAGGAAACTGGTATGTACTTACATCTATATCTGTGTCTCTTTCTTACATTACTTTATATGTTGAATTGAATATATTTGAGACGTTACTTTATATGTTGAATTGAATATATTTGAGACGTTACTTTATGTGTTGAATTGAATGTATTTGAGACGTTACTTTATGTGTTGAATTGAATGTATTTGAGACGTTACTTTATGTGTTAAATTGAATATATTTGAGACGTTACTTTATGTGTTGAATTGAATATATTTGAGACGTTACTTTAAATGTTGAATTGAATATATTGGGGGGGGCACTGAGGATGCCGTACTTTTCTACTCTATGTGGTAACATTTTTTTAATCAAAGCCTAAGAAATAAAAGGTTAAAAAGTCCATTGAAACAATAAAAAGTCAACTGGATGCAATTTATAGTGCTATGCACTGGGTGGTTTTCGAAGCATTGACAGGTCATTAAACGAGTGTATTTCATGATAACCACCAAAATAAAACCCTCTGGTTGGAGATCAGCAAAATATACTGTTTTGACAATATATCATTAGATGTGAACATTTTTATATACAGTAAAAGCTACCTTCTGACCATTCAAAGATCTAGAGAATGCCCATTACTGAAAATCCAATGATGAGAAGGAACACACAGTGATATAGGGGGACTTCACTTCTAAGTGGGAATTCCTAGAAACTGTGATATCAGCTTAAGTGCTGGCTTTGACTTTTAATGAACAAGGAAATTCTGATATAGTTTCTATAATGCAAATTGTTCAATGATTTTAGGTACACAGACCTTATGGAAACAATCCCACCTGAGTTAAGGCAAGAATGGTTTTACGCGAAGATACTTCAGAAGCTCGGAAATTTTGGTTTGGTAAGTTTTGGTTTTCTGTGAATGAATTTTTGCACTTAAATATGTCATAAGGAGACAAAAGTGATAGAAATATATACATGGTAATACTTTTTTATTGGAATATCAAATTTATTGCCAACTTTTATGTGAAGTGTATTTTAGTATATCTTGAATTTATGTACAAAGTTCCATTGTATAATTGTTAACAAGTAAAGTGTTATGAAAGTACCTTCACAAGTAATCATTGGGTGATGAAGCCATGTTTACAATGGTAAGAAGCGGTGCAAAGTGTTGAAACATGTTTATAGCATATGATTTAAGGTTAAGGTATGTATTCAGTCATGTAAGTTATTTATGGGGGACATAAAAGTTAAAAATAAGTATTGCAACTTCTGCTGCCATCCGATAGGGGATGGTTATGTATCTATTTAATACAAACATGAAACAATAGGCAAAAGTTCTTGATTTACTATTTTACAAATGTACAAAATTATGCAACAGTTATCATGACAATGTAACTACTGACAAACAACTTGGAGCAATAGTTGGCGACGTAGATCTTGTAATGTACATGTATGTAATTATCTTATAATGAGATAAACTTATCTAAAATTAATAATTTCATACAGATTCTGTCAATCAATGTTTAAAATTGACTGATGTTTGGAAATTGGCAATTTATTGTTTAAATACTACCATTAAACCGATATACAACAAGACTGGGCCACAAATTTGTCGGATTTTGTTTTTACTGTCTATATGACTGTTGGTGTTAAAAAAAGCATTTTATCAAACATGCGTGGTAGATATTTGTTTTATTTTTATTGTAATTTAATACCAACATAGCCAAATTTGTGAATATATGTAATGTCTAGCATATGTCATAGATAGTTGTTTTCCGCATGAGATGAGATGTTGTGTAGATCAGCTTTATATGTTATTGTTGTTTAACTATTCACTCCACATTATGCTTATGTATTGTTGATTTTAGCCTTACATTCATCGCAAGGGAAGCACTATAGAAAAAGCATTGGTTGGTAGAATTTGCCCGTCTTCATAGAAAACTTTTCTTACTTTTGCATGAACGTCCATATGATATAGTCTCCACATTTTGTATGAATTTTAGCACAAATATTTCACTTTTTCAACATTGAAAATATTGATTTGGTTTTTGATTACCCATTGTCACCAATATTTATATGATCTTTTTTTTCTATTTACATATTCTGTGATTGTTTCTTTATTTTTATCTTCAAACTCTCTTGTTTCATTTGTAATCATATTGTTATGTTATGTTCTATGCACTCTCTATCTGTCTATAGCCATATGTCACCTATGATTTTATCAGTTTCAGTTGTCTATTGTATTCCAATTCTTTGACTTATCTCATTTGAGAGGCTCATTTTTTGTTTACCAACTCTTTTCCCTAGTTTTAAATTCTCTTTTGTCTTCTTTTTTCTTGTCTTAAATGTTTGCTACTCTATCAGGTGAGGTATCAGAAATAAATGTTTTTTGTTTGTTTCAGATTCTTATGTCTCATATTCTATTCTGTATTCCTGTTATGGATGAAAAACAATTAACTCTATGGGTGTCATGCTTCACTGAATATATCGATATATGGCAATATGCAACATAACCATATTGCACCACATATGAAATGAACATACTTGTTTTTATAAGCATTGGACAATTGACAAATGAACAAGAGTAGTTAATGCAAACATTGTTTATGTACTAAATTGACAGATGTTCTCAGACAACTTGCCTCCAATGTCAGATAAGACAAATTTGAAAATTCCTTTGTCCGGAACAAGTGCCTTTGAAAAAACTTCTAGAGCCCAGGCTTTCCCAAAATGTGTTGGGCCTCTATCCATTAGTCAATTACAGTAACCTTTGATCTGCTATTGTCAGCTGCGATTTAAATTGCTTATCACAAAATTGTTTCTAAATGCAATGTTCATCATTCACTTGTTCCATAACTGTCTCTGCAACATTTTGATCATGTATGTTTTCATCGCAAGTATTCATTTTGCTATTCTGATCTTTTGTGCACTTCTTACAAGATAATTGATAATGTATGTTTACATTCCTCCTTGATTGAAATAAGAGAGGTGTATATTTGGAGGGGTACACTTGAATGGAATGTATTTTACAAGGTATTTGTAGGGCTATATGCATTATTACCTTGGTTGGCACACTTTACATGACAGATGAAATGATGCTGGAACTATTTTGTTTTACAGAATTGTTCACAGATTAGTTGCCATTCCCATGGCATCATATCTGGAGAGATCCTTGAGAATATACATTATATACATCCCCTTTCTTTCAGGCAAATCCACACCTCTGCCAAATACTACAAGTTATAATTTTTCCAAAGTGCAGTGATGTTGTGGAACATCCTCCCTACCCCAGTAGTCTTACAGCCAAACCTTGAGAGGTTTAAGCCATTTTTGCACTCCCCTTACAATCCTTGAAGATTAGGAGAAATGTTTTTATCTGTTTATACTTTTGATTCATTTGATGATTAATGCTGTCATACTTTTATCCAATCTCACTATGTCACTTTCGGGTCTCTCTTCATACTTTTAAATTACTTTTTCCTTGCACTGGCATGCACCAGTCCTGTCATTAATACCCATTAAGGGGTATCAGACAGTATCTATAGATAGATTGATAAGGTATATTTGAAGATGTTATTGCCATGGAGGGGATCTTTTTGAAAATGGGGTCAATTTGTGATTGTTTTTTTTATGGAAGATATATTGCAAGTCTGTTGGCCTAATATTTTTAGCTCTCAGTTGTTTAAAACTCCTTTTATTGAGTTATTATTGTGCTTCTGTGTCAGTGCTACTTACATGGATTTGTTCAAGAAGCTACATTTGATTGTTTACTTTGAGCATGTTTTCTAAGTTTAGTATATTTGACATTGACCTTTTTATGTCTTAGAGAGGTTTACCCAAACAACTTGAAACAGACCATCTGTTCTTGGATGGGTTCAAAAACATTACTTGAAGCTACTGTGTCCTGTTTTTGAACTGCTAGTTCTAGAACCAGACATATTATGTCTATTGAATGGTTCCAGTCCTGTTTTTGAACTGCCTGAGTTCTAGAACCAGACATATTATGTTTACAGATTGGTTCCAGTCATGTTCTTGAACTGCCAGTTCTAGAACCAGATATATTATGTTTATGGTCTGGTTCCAGTAAATTTCTAGATCCAGTTCATTAATTTCTTAATTTGTTCACAATGGTATATGTTGCGTCCTGTTATTGTAGTTCTTGCTTTCCATATTGATCAAAGTGCTCTTCTATTCTATTCTTCAGCATCATGAATTCAATCCTCTACTAAAGTTTTTCATACTCATCCTAGTCACGATATTCTGGTATATAAAGATATATACATAATGTATATACGTAATGACAGGTGTGGCAATACATAATGACAAGTGTGGCAAAATGTTCCAATTATCAATGGAAAATCATGAGTGTTCTCTCCATTTTATATTGGTCATTCACATGTCATTGCATGTTATGTCATTGTATGGTTATTGTGTACTGGTCAAAGGAGCTGGCCTGACATTTTGTATTTGAGAATCGTCTCTACATTATGAAAGTTATTGATCTTAAACAATGAACATGATTTTAACAGGTTTACACCCCCCTTTATTAGGTAGTTTGATTCATTTGAATCATAAATGGTATAGCTTACTGCAATCAAAAACCAACAAAATGTATGTACCCAGTAGCTTTTTATAAAATGTTTAAAGTTGTGCTTGTGGGTTAGCACTTTTGACCAGTATGTAGTGCAGCATGGTTATTTATCATGTTCTAACTACAGGGTAAATATCATAATTTATTTTATGCTTTCCAGTGGTTTATAGAGATTTATCAGTGGAATAAAAATTGGTATTTTCACTGTTCAAACAGTGAAAATAACATTTTGATATTTCTCACTGTTCCGATTTTCGGGACTACTTTTTACCCCACTGGTAACCCCAAAAGAGAATCACTAAATTGAATTGCCTCCCTTTGTATTGAAATGAGAGTAAAACACAAAATGACCTCTCTTTTGTACATGTACTAGAAAACCATGACGTCATCATCCGGTATACTTGTTGACGTTTCCAAGTAAGATGCGGTTGTTTTCCACTTAATTTCGAACAAATGAATGTCCTTTGTATATATTTATTTACATAGAGATATCTTGCCATGTGGGTATTTTGATTTAAGTGCCTGTTAGTGTTACGTCGAAAACTAAAGCTACTTTATTTTTCGTCTGCAACATTTAACAATAAAGCTCTAGTTAACATGGCACAGCTATTTTCATGGAAACGTCTATTTCAACCACACGGAATCTATATCAATGGGACTCTCCCAAATGGAACAATTCGAATGTACAAAACCTGAGGTATTCTGTATCTGATGAAGCGTAGCTACGCGAAGAAACCCCTCTCGCCAGACCATTCAATACAGTTCGTGTCATCTCTGACAGTGACGGTTATTCATGTGCAAAACTCGTCAGTTACTACAGACTGTTTAAAAGCGTTCTCCAAATTTCAAAATTCTTTCTTAACAAGTTATTTCCATCTTTACGTGTTGTCAATTTCATTTCCAACATGGCGTCGCGCGATGATCATTTATCGATGTGCAATGAAAATTGCTACGCCATAATTTGTTGCATAATTTCGAAAAAACATTTTTTTTATTAATAATTTAATGTGAAACAATAATTAAATTGTCTCAATATTTCTTATCAATTTGTTGTTTTATCGACTTTTCAATGCTGTGTAGTTTAATAAATTGGTAGAGTTTGCACTATTTTGTCAGCGGTTGTGCTCGAAATCTATATGGTTGTAAAGCGGCTACAGAGGCACCGCACAGGGTAGTAAATGAGACGCTAGAGTAGTTATTGGTCAAAATAATGTTTAATTCTTTAAACAAGCATAAAATAAAAAGAATATTAGTTGATTTCGATGGAAGATCGAATTTTATTTCACGAGTGGTCAAAAGAAAAGTATATTTCTTTTGACCACTCGTGAAATAAAATTCGATCTTCCATCGAAATCAACAAATATCCTCTATATGTTATAGAGGAAATGGTTTCTTAATACAAAAATGGCCCTTTTTTTTAAATTTGGCTTGAAAAAAAATTGAGAAATCTTTTATTGCGACCTAATAATTTAATATCAATATGTTGGCATAATACAATTCAACAATTTGTAAAATGCCTTTCCAAACAATTTTTATTGTTATTTACTTACCATTGCAATATCCTCATTAGGGTGAAGGCCATTCTTTAAAAATTGTTTGCTTGACATAACCCAACCTATTCTTGAAAATGGCCCCTACTAAAAAAAGGTACTTCAAAAACGTTTGTTGAGGCTGCTTATGTATATACATGTAGTTGAAATTTGAATGATCACAAACAGTTATATATCAAAAATATGTACCGCAGGATTAGATGAAAAAACCCACATTTATAGCTGTCCGGAGTATATCTATATATCCTACCCACCCACCTCTAGTTCTTATCTTGCCTAGCAATATAGATGTAAGTATAGATTAGTACTAGTTGTAAATTAGGAATACCGTTCAGGTAAACTGGCAGTAGTACAAAGCTGATATACTGTTGAAAAACAAGGAAAATCTCTAACTCAACTACACTAAGTAACGATTGCAAATACTTGGGTTTGTTACCAAGTAATTTGTCAACCTTTGTGTTTAATGTTTTAACTCACAGAGCGTGGTGCTAGTTTTGCTGATACTAATATTCATTCCAAAATAGTGTGGAGCATTTGTACGAAATTACATGCTTATCTGTTTCTTACAAAAACCAATTTTCATTTCAGGTGGAAGGTACCGGCAAGCAAAGCATTTATAAGTTCATTAAAATTCTTGAAGGTCTCAGAGAATGGGAGATCTGTAGTCCAGATATTACTGCAGCCATTGAGTTCTGTCGTGAAAGAATTGTTGAAATGACTGTAGAAGAATATGAATCGTGGTTTACACAAAGATTTCCTAAAATTACTCGACCTCAGACGGCACCAGCTGGTATGAAAGGCGGAGAGAAGAAGAACGAGAGTTTTAAGTCGCCGTCGAAAACTCTAGCAATTATGAATAAGAGACCAAGTCAATCAGCATTTACACGCAGAGCTCAGCATTAATATCCAACAAATAAGTGTCCTTTTTTTTGTGGCTATAACTCTTACTTGTATTAGTTTTAAGTCAAATCTATGGTACTGAGTGTATGTTTCAACCATTCTTAGAAATGAGAGTTTTATGAACTTACGTATTACTTATATCAGGCATTTGGCACATAACCAATTGTTATTGCTTCCCAACCTAAACTGAGCTTAATTCTAAACCCATGATGTTGCTTTTAGTGCACCCCCCTCTCGCAGAAATGATTCTTATTAGTTTGCCTGATGCTTTAAATCATGACTTGAACACCTGACTGTACATATCTTACAGCTACCAGACTTGTCTGAAGTATTTTGACATTGTTTCATTTAGGTCAGAGTCGTATTTGATTTAAATTTAAAAAATTTAGTCATATTAGTGAAATATAAGTTCAAATATATTGTTATAACATGAACATTAACATGATTGGCTTGCCTCAATGTTGATTTTATTTTTTTGTTCGAGGGGGTGTCATATTTCTGTGGCTCCAAAACTACAGAGGATTTGGAGTGGTGCATGTACAGTGATTTATATTAACCTGTGATACAAGGACTGAATCATCATGTGTGCTATTTTTGTGTTTTATTTTTATTTTGAATGGTATGTGTTGTCGCTTCATTGTTGTTGTTTTTCCACAATCATTGTTTCTGTGTAAGACCATCCTTAAAAAAGATTTTGCATCCCAACCAACCTACAAACTTTAGATGGCATTTCAAATCAGTTTGTTTTTGACTTTTCAATGCTGGATATTTTCTTGCATAACATTTTTAAGAAGTTTTAAAATATGAATTATTTGTATTAGAAAATGATTGACTTACCGACCCATACCAAAAGTTGCAAGTGAAGTACCATAAACACATGCTTTTTTTAAGGATTGTCTAATTTCCAGATTTTTTCTGTATTCTATGAATATCATTTAGTAGATCTCGACTATTTTCTTTGCTATATTACTCAAGGATTTTTTCTACTAGTCTTTTTCTCTTTGGTGCTTGATAACATGGTGATAACCTTGCTCAAATGATAACTACTAGGGTATGTGGTAAATAATGTGTGTTTGCAGACCAGTCTCAGAATGCAGCCCTGCCATTGGTCAATTTTTTAACTCTGCTCAGAACTATCCAATCAGATGCTTGTGTTGTGAGACTGGTTCTCAAATGCAGATTTATACCTCAGACTGAGATATCTACAGTACAAGTGACGATAAAGGGGCCAATGTTTGAGCCAGTTATGTGAACCTTTCTGACCTAGATTATTTTATGAATTTGTACATTTCAATAATACAGTGTAGTAGTAAAACGTAGTTAAAAGTCAAATGTTTGGAATAAATTAGTAAGACCTGACTTGTCATTAAGGGCAATTAGATTTTTTATGAATATTAGCCTTAATTTTAGTATTTGCATTTTACCCTTGCTATGTGAATAAGTAAATATGGTAAAGGTTTATATAAAACTGAAGTACCTACTGTACATGAGTCAGTTATGATAGTTGTAAGACATTCATATTGTATATGGAGTATATACGTATAACCCTGAAACTTGCTTCAGGAACTGTATGGTTTTCGACACAACAGAGGTCAGTGTAATCAATGTCTAGAGTTTGGATAGATATGACTTAGATTTAATATTTCTATTTTGGCTACGTTTAGCTTGCCTCCAAGCTTGATGTTTCTAAAGTTTTGAAACATTAAAAAGTCTATTCTGCATTTTAATTGGATTGAGAACAACATGTGTTGAATGTACATACACATTGTACTTTATTTACTTGTAAAATGTATTGAAGCTACTTGGAAAATATTGTCAAGAATTTGGAATTTTGATGAGGACAATACCATTTACTTGAAAGTTGATCAGATTAGTTCATGCATTTAGGTTACTATTTAATTTTCATGCAACTGACCATAGACAGTTACTTTATTTAGAAATATTTAACATAAATACTGATCTTATTTGATTTAATCTGTTCATAATGATATGTTTCATTATTTAGAAGCATTCATTGTATTTGAAAGGCATTCCTCAATGAAAAATTAATAGAGTAAGTTTAGAGATGTTCCGGACAGTAAAGGAAGAATATGGCTTTTATCTAACATCCATTTCATGAATGTATTGTAACAAAGTCTTTCATTGGTTGATATCAGGACAATAAGCCTAGCAATGGACATCTTGACGAATCAAAATGCTTGATAGACTCTGTAATTGATAACAAATGAAAAAATCAAATGTCAGATAATTGATCAGTCGTGTTTCTTTATAAAATTGCCGTTCTCTAATAGAACAGAACAGAGCAGTTTTTGTTCTGTTCTAAAAGAGATTGTACATAAGATGATATCGAAAAAGAGCTCTGGCTAATTACATCTCTGAAATAGGTATTTTCCTTTGTGATAATATAATTAGTATGTTAACGTCATATTTCTTCACAGTTTTACCTATGTATCAGGCCCCCAGTATGGCCTATTTATCACACCACTGTCCACACAGCATTGTAAGATTTCAGAAGACATTTATGTTGCTGCACATATTTCGCAGGCAGCTTAGCGTTCAAAGAAGCTGTTGATAAGTTCATGTGCATTATTTTACGTCTATTACAATTATTGTGCAAATTTTATTATATGTATGCTTTATTATACATTATTGCATTGATGTTTGAATTTTTTTAGTATTTTTGTGAAATTTTACTATGCAGAAAGGATACGTTACATGTGTCATGCATTGTTCCTTTGAAACACAATGGGATATCAGTTTAAATTTAAGTTATTAGACCCTTAAACTGCACATGAACTGGACAGGTAATGTCATGATAAATAGAATATCAGTCAACTGTCTGACTTGAACAATGGTATAATGGTCAATGATATCGTCCTGGTGATCTCATTGTTTGAAAAGTATAACTTTGTCTGATAACATTATTCTCACCTAGCTGTAGGCAGAGACACTCAAGGTCATGTACTCAAGGTCATGTACTCAAGGTCATGTACTCATGGTCATGTTGTTTATTTGCTTCTGTGTTTTCAATATTTTATGGTTAGATATGTTTTATAAAGTAATCAAACATACTTGAATTACCTCAGTAAGCATGTTTTGTTATTTTATGTAATGAAAAAAAATCAAAATATTTTGTATGTAAACTGGTAAAACCATGTATGTGTTGTAATTTAGGGATTTTTAAGGCCATATATAATCTCATGCTGGTAGAGATGCAAACTCATGACCTCCATAGTCTTGCTTTAAACCCCCTGGCCAATATGTCTCCCTCTGGTGTGCCTCTATAAACACCAAACACTCATTCTCATAAATCAGTGGTCCAACAAATCAACCAAGTGAAATGGTTAGACCAATGCAGTGAGAGAAGTGGCAAGCACTAGGAACTCTTTTAGTGTTTTCTCAAGTCATTCATTTCTGTTGTGTTTGTGTGTTTTGACACTTTTGTTTGTCTTGTGGTGTTTTGGTTACAACTATTCTTTTATGTGTATCTTTGTATAAATGTTTTGTTTTATTTTGATTGAATGAAGTATGTAGGTATCTTCAAATTATTTATCAAGCTCATGAACTTACTCTCTGATAGTGTTAAGCACCTGTTAATTGTCTAGGAAGCTTCCTTATATTTGAAGGTCTGGAAAGAAGAAGTTTAAATGACTTTCTGTGTTTTATAGATAACATCAGTGACAACAAAAAGGGTTATGCAGCTGAACAAATAAAGGTCATTATACAGCCCTTTTGGTATTACTTTGACCTGCTTGGTAAGCTCAATTGGTAGAAAGTTGGGCTGTTATCCGGTAGGTCTGGGTTAGATCTTGGGCAGAGCAGATCATGTCATGTGACAGTAGTTTACGGTCATTTGTCTACCCCTCTGATTTATGTGGGGAAGATGTGAGTTGTTTGCTGATGGGGAAAGTTAGTTTCCATTGATAAATAGTTTCAGGAAAACTGTTTAGGTCCACTGACCGCTATCGTATAAATGAAAAAATGTTGAACACCCCAATAAAAACAAATTGTTACTCTAAAACAACAGTATTTGTGTAATTTGTTGTGGCTTTTCCATAGTAATGTACGAAACTATGACAACGTTGTAGGTGTCATTGTTGTCCAAAAGTTATTTCTACCTCTTTGTAATATATTTTAATTACAATGTGATATCAATGTGTCTGCACTATGTATGAACGGGGTCATGTTTTCTGCTTGGATGATAATTGATTCTTATTAACTAGTGCTTATTATGAAAGGTGAACATGATAATATATAAATATGTATTTTTGATGTTTTATAAACGTATTGTATAGATAGGTATTTATATAAATTTCATAATATAATTAATTATAACTGGTTGTTATCATATGAAAATTTATATTTTATTTGCGTTATTAAATTATTTTTAGCATATAATTATGTTGTGTTGTACTTGTCATCATTATTCTTTGATACGCAATATATACTATAAGGTGCCTCACTACACTCATACACACTTCTGAGGATCCCTATTAGTCAATATTATTTCAATGATAGCTTTCTTCGGTGTATATCCACACTTGTGAATAGGCGAATACTTGAATAAGAACAGCCCTGTGTTCAGTAAAGGTGTTTGCAGCTAACGTTTCGTAACGTTGGCAATTTGGTTCCTGTGTGCAGTGAATATAATAAGGTGTGCCAGGGATACAAAATAGTCATGTAACTTTCGCAACTGTTAGCCGTAACTGAAAGCAGGACAGGTACTCTCGTCACTATAGTACACATCATTTCAGCAGGACTACAACAGGTGACGGCTGCATCACATTAATCGTGGTGGTTTTACTGTCATCTACAGAATCAGAACTGTAAATCTAAGTTGTTCACAGTGTACAATGCATACAACGGTATAAATAAGTTAAATAAGTGTTTATTGAAATGAAGCTTATAACCATTATGTTGAAATACAGCTATATGACATTTATGTTGTTACAATACTAGCATCATTTGTTCTGCGGACTGGAACAGCACAAGCATTCGTGTCAAAATTAATACAATAATGGCATTTTCCTTGAAGGTACAACACTGATACATGAAAATCATCACTACAGTTATCACTTTAAGGACAGTTTATAAAACATTCATCACAAACTGTAAACAATTCAAAAATTGTTGTGTAAACAATAAAACTAAGTTCACCATGGTAAGTTATGTCACTCTGACGGATTCAAAGAAGACAGAATGTTTTCTTAACAAAAAGACACACGACTGTGTGGTTGTAGTAACATACGGTCTGACTACAAGTATGACTGTTCATATGTGTCTAACACTTAGCATTCTGAAACAATGTCCATGACAGAATAGTACTGCTTATCAACGTCTGACATGAATTTAAACATGTTGCTTAGTTCTTTCTTCTTATCGGTTGAGAGAACAGGTACCTTGCCGATATGTCTTGGTACAAGAAGGTTCAAACCATGAATTAATCCACACGTAGGCATTCGTTCAATAGAAAACTTCAGTAAAATTATCATCAGTAAATGACACTTTGTATTCGACATGAAATGGATATGTTTTAGTGTACATGAAGCATTTTACTTCAGAGTATGGTACACCATTATACTTCCGAGCAACAATTGACTTCTAGTTGTCGAAGAAATGGTTCTTTTGCATCTGAATTACTTTAAACGGGGGCTTCCTACGCACTACGTCTTTAGCAATCGTAAACATGATAGCGGACAATAAATGTCAGCATCTCAAGGTTTTCTCATTGCGGGTGTGTATGTATTCTACCTCCTGAAGAGTGGCCAGGACAACTGTACCTACTGTTTGGTAAATAGCCACACTCGCAATTTCATTAGCACCCCTTTCAACTAAGGCTTCTGTCCAAATCGCATTGTGTGCAGTGTTGCCAATGGAACTGTGTGCCGTCAAAATTTGGCGTGTTGCGCAGTGCTGAAAATTGGAGCGGCGATGGGGAGGGATAGGAGGGGTGTCCCCTCCAAACTGTTTTTAAAAAGTGATAAAAAAGGAGCTATTTCTAGGCCTCTTGGCCTTTGAGATCTTTAATCTGTTGAATGAAATTCTTGAATCATCACATCGTCAGTTTTGTAAAATTAGGGGATAATAATGTAAAGAATGAGTCTTTAACATACCTCATCAGAAATTCTGAAACCATAAATGCCCTGAATGAACGCTGTTCTGGTAGCTTTTTACCAAATAAACGTTTATGAAAGTCATGAAGCTGATTTGGTTTATCCATGTTGGCATTTGTAAGACATTACACTTTTATTTGCTTACATGTTTTCTAGCCTGATTAAAAGCAATTATCATATTATATCTGTTCAGGGTGATGCTTTCTGTTAATAAAGATAATATATATATTTCAAAAACATAACCGTCTTTACTAATAATTTCAGACTTCTTTCATCCACTTCAATTCATAGTTAATCTTCCATATCGGTCGTCCGACTCGTCGGTCACCCGATTAGCAGGATAGAAATTAAGTTTGTATCAATCAAACATATCAACACCATATATTTTCACACCATATTAATTAACTATTGGGATTACACTGAAATATACGGTCGCCTTGGAAACGCTAGTCCGTATCCGTCGTTTATTTCGCTGCTCCAATTTGCTTACCACTTTTCGGCAGGAAATGATGAACAATCTCAGTTTTATGATAGGTGCATGACCGTTTCTTGTCGAATTATTGGAGCGGCGGTTGCCGCCATTGCCGCCCCAGTCGTGGCACCACTGCAAATGATATGTATTCAGCTTTCTCATGAAGAAGTTTATTACATTTGCCTTTGGTAGTGTGATGACATTTTCAATATCGTAACAAATCACTGCTTTTAAATGTTACAAATGCTTCTGTCTGAATCCCGAAAATTCGTCATTGTTCAGCAAATCAAGCACTTCTCTAACACTGTAGCGACCCATGGTTTGTATACGGATATGGATATGTCAAAATATCAATTCAAGACCTGTTCCACAAATTCAGTGTTGTCGACGCTTTCTATGAGTGAGAAATGATGGAAAACTATATTTCCAATCGAATATTCGAGTATATTTTGGCAATTTTGTACATCGAGATTAATGTTGCAGCCATCAAGTACGACAAGTGGTTTGTTAAAACACACATTCTGTAGAGTAGTTGATGAGCTCTAGGTGAAACTTTCATACACTTGCTCGCATTTCTGGCAGGTTTTAAAAGATACATAAGATTTGGACATCCATAAACATCTATAATTGTCAGATGCTTGTTCCAACCAATAACCACAGACTTTAAAGTAAGGCTTCACTCAAAATTATTCGAATCTAACTGTCAAACGAGGTCAGTCTAAAGGCACCGTCCATTTCTGGTACATATGTATTTGAAGTAGTACATGACATAATAGTGTTGTAATCTTTCTGCAGTGACTCTAAATTCGGTTAAAATCATTCCTGTTGATGCACACACAATAGTCATAGTCCACTTCTGATCAAAGTATTGACGCAGAATTCATTACTCTGTCAACTTTATTGCAAACTCTACTGACACTAAATAGTAAATGTTGCTGTCCAGTGATGCTAAGTATGTTCATTAACATCTCTTCTTCTAGGCTGCCTAGACCTGGCCTGTGAAAAGAGAAAAATAATGATAAACTGTTTAACAGAAGTACCTGCATACAAAACAAAAATCTAGTTTTTTCAACCAGCCAGGTGTTTATGGAAAATATGCATGGTATGACACTGACTGTCAACAACATGTAAATCATTAAATTATATGACAACAGTAAGGAACTGTTACATTAAGCATTTTATGTATGCAAATCACATCAGCTGTCAGAAATGTGCAACTTAAATGCATGTTCACAATACAAAATGAAGTGCACACCATGCTGCTTCTCTGATGCAGGATGATAGTACTTTTAAAATAAATTGCAAATCAGATTATACATAAGAACTTACATTTTAGTGTGTTTTAACTGGTGTTATTCTTAGACAGAATGTACCACTTTCGTTTTCGGCCAGTGTTGTGGCTGTGTCACGTGACCAAATAGAAGCTTTTGATTGGTTCCTACCATTTTGCAGTGTTCGAACGCTCAATACAGGACTTGGGGCTTTGTGGAACTCTGTTTACCCTATTAACAATACTTCAACATAGATTTCCAAGACGAATCCAACGATACCAATATCTCAATTCACGAAGTTAAAGCGACGTAAGGCCATGTGGAATTAAGCTGACGAAATGACTAGTTGCTGATGGTGACACAAATCAGCCCAGGTTATACTTCCTGGACCAAACCCACCAGTTAGACGAGGATAATGCTATCTTCTGACGTCAGCGTTGCTAAGAGATACCAAACTGCACATCTATTGACGTCTGAAAGAAGAGGTTTCGCACTGTCGATTTTAAAATTATTAACCAGATTACTTCAGTTTTTCAATATTACATGCGAATATATATTAAAACATCGGGAATTGACTGCACAGATACACACTTTTGCTATCCACGACCTAAATGCTACAAAGTAGTCTCCCCTTGGTATACTGTTGATGCACTGACAAATTGCAGAACCAAGGGCACTTCTAGTAGCATAGCGCTTACCGAAGAGCAATGTTTTACAAGGCAAATAGGAAAAAGTCACAGGGGCTTAGGTCAGGGGAATAAGGTGGATGTTCAAGCTGAATAACCTTTTCTTGTTGTAAGAAAGACTGTGCAATTTTACTTTAGTGGGCTGAGGCATTGTCATGAATAAGCTGTATGTCTTTCAAACATAATTTTACATCTACTTGGGCGTTTATTTTCATAGAATGTTTTGATAGATGTAAGTACTTAATTTTATAAAACTTGTCTGTGATGGTTCTACCCTCTTCGCAAGAAATGTGTACAACAGGTTCACTAGAATTGAAGCCAATGGCATATAAAACCTTCTTGTCCTCTTTGCAACGACCGGCATTGTCTGACTTTTACTAAGCCATCGTTTCTTATTTATGCGTCGCTGGGGCTCAAAATAATACACCCAAATGTCATCCCCAGTGAGCAACTTGGACATATTACTAGGATTACAATTTATATATTTTTTCAAAATTTTGTTGGCACAATCGAAACGCTTGGCCTTCTGGTATGGTGTCAACAAGTGGGGGATCCATCTAGCACAAAGCTTCTTTAATTTCAAACAGTCAGTCAGAATATGATCGACGGTCCCTTCTGAAATGCCTAAACTATTAGCAATCTGGCAAATAGTATATCGGCCAGCTTTATCTACCATAAGTCTAACAGCAGCAATGTTTCCCTTTGTTGCTGCAGCAACATGCCTACCAGGATGGTAACTGCAGGCTATACAGACCCCCTTTAAATGTTTAACCCATCAAAATACTGTTCTTATTGTCACCGTAGAACTACCATGTATGCGACACAATTCAGAAAAAAATCTATTTTGGAGATACCCGCAAAGAAACTCGGGCTTTAATGTAAATAAATATCTTGGTCAATTTTAAGCGGATTAAATAAAAATGTCACTGGTGTATTAATAAATAAACATCCACAATCAACTACATTCCCATGCTCTTATGCAACGTGGTTTCTACGGAAGGCCATAAGTGACATACTTTATTGAATGCCCCTCGTATTAAAGTAATATCATGCACATTTGTTTGTTAATTTCTTTACCTAAACGAATATGAAAAATATTTTTCCTGTAGTTAAAACATCGATAAACATGCATTGACAAAGAACGAACTCATAATGTATTGATCCGCATTTGTTGAAGAAAGATGTTTGTACATCGTAAAATTAAAAGAAATGAGCATAATATTACTTTAAGCTGGCGAAGTAGCTAGCTGCTGGTGGAGACAAAAATCAGCCCATGTTATACTTCATGGACCAAACCCACCTTAGACGAGGATGATGCTATCTTCTGACGTCATCGTTGCTAAGAGATACCAAACTGCACATCTATTGACGTCTGAAATAGAGGTTATGCACTGTCGATTTTAAAATTATTAACCAGATTGCTTCATTTTTTCAATATTACATGCGAATATATATTAACACTTCGGGAATTAATTGGTGGTCTGATATATACGAGTTAGTCATGTAAGATGTTTTCGTGCTGGGTTGTATTACATACAACACAAGTTCTGTAGAACTAGCATTCATTTGAGTTTGTCATGTTTCATTTTTATTTTTGTAATTGTTAACTGTGATGTATATTTA
The DNA here is from genome assembly GCA_032209605.1 of Mactromeris polynyma. NCBI lineage: Eukaryota > Metazoa > Mollusca > Bivalvia > Venerida > Mactridae > Mactromeris > Mactromeris polynyma. Next base: position 10,442,249 of record JASFXZ010000007.1, read on the forward strand.
GATGCCGCCTGGTGTTTTGGATTGACTGTTCCCTTTGTATATGGCACTTCATGGTCGACTTCATCTTTTCTTTTCATATCCAGAAACATTAAAATCATAATGCAAAATCATATCAAATATTAAGTTAATTAGACTTTAAATTACTAACGAATTATTTTCGTAGTTTTATGTACTGTATACATCTGTTTTTAAAATCAGACCTATATTAATCCGACAAAGTAAACAGTAATAAATACTGTTTTCTATAGTAAATTGTTGTAGACAAACGGATTTTCAACACAAACTACGGTGAAAATGTATATAATGTTCGAAGAATTCATGTTTGCTTTAAAACAGATAAGAGCTTTCTTTACCAAAATTAAGAGGACTACGGGATAAACTTATATTGTCTAAGCTGTTTACGCCTTCATTGATTTGAGTTTTAATACTTTAATACAGTTTGTCCACTGTTTGTCCTCTTTGATTCTCCTAGTTATTCCTTATGGTCTGCCAGGCCATTCCTTGCGCCTCTGCTCCCTTACGTATGTACCCTTGAGCCTCCTCAAGTGCCTTATGGTTTATGGATTGTTTTTTCCCTGAGGTCTATGTGGGAAAGCACTGTCTTATGATTGTGGCGTTCCCTGTAGGAACTTTTCTCTCTCTTTTAATACATTTATAAAGTTTAAAGTAAACAGCTCTACTAATTACTTATTGTACATCATAGATAGATAGATACCTTATAGATAGAAACAAATTAAAAGCGTAAATATCGTATTAATTAAAATGTTTTTAAAAACATAAACACCTAAGTAGTGAAAAGGCACCAAGGCAATGTCTCTTCAACCGAACAACGTTTGTAACCTTGATGCAGATTGGTTAACCTTTCGATAAAGGGTACGTTACCTTACCGAAATCCACTGAATTTACTGAATTTACTGAATTTACTGAATTTACCGAAATCCTTTTTGGATCTGGAGTAACCGGCAATCGTAACATCCGGGCATTTTTTATGTTGCAGATCTAAACCTTTTCACGATGTTTCTTGTTTGAATTAAGGAAATAAATTTGTCTCAAAGTTTGAAGAAATTCACAAAAAACGTTAAATTAATAGTAAGGCCAACTCCTCTTTAATGCATCTACTGTTACAAATCACATTAATGCGAATTGTGCAAGTTTTCTGTCTGAAACATGGTTCAAAATTAAAGTAAAAGAAGTTTTCAACAGTTATACATGTTTAATGCCGTCATCTGACATTAACAACAGATTTGCACATTTTCATGACTACGATATAATATGCTTAGTTACAGTCGTGTTCCTTCCCACAATATGCTTAATTACAGTCGTGTTCCTTCCCACAATATGCTTAGTTACAGTCGTGTTCCTTCCCACAATATGCTTAGTTACAGTCGTGTTCCTTCCCACAATATGCTTAGTTACAGTCGTGTTCCTTCCCACAATATGCTTAGTTACAGTCGTGTTCCTCCCCACAATGCACTTCGCACTTTGACGTGGAATAAACTTGCCAAACTTGGGAATATACTCATATTCTTGGGAAATAATGGAAGAAAATCATGCAGTTGCGAAAACAGATGACAAAAGAATGTAAACAAACTAGGATCGTATAAAACGAACATGGAGACGTACACCATGCGTTTCGCCAGTCTCTCTAGCCTGATAAACACTTGCCTGTACGATTCGGTGTTTTGTTACGAGCAGCTCATTTAGGCATTGTATTAATGTAGGACTGAATCAATGATAAGGGATACACCACGGATCTCCGTGGATACGTGGATACACACATCACATGAATAACACAAAATGTGGTACTGGTGAGTTCTAATGATTCGAGTCTGAATAATCTTAAATGTGTGCACACCGATGTAACCATGCGTAGTCATTAAATACTGTGAGATATGTTGGTATACAAACTGGTGTAATTTAAGCGGGAAAGTGTTTAAAATGAAGGGATTGTACCCATAAACACTCACTATTAGTATGGTTTTGTACCGTCTATACTAACAGAGTGGCCAACTTGTCACACCCTACTCACTTCCCCTTTCTGTCATTGTGTTTCAACCACTATGTGCCGTAAATCACTGTTGTATGCAGTGTACCATATGAAATGTGAACATTTTGTTGGACTGAACCTCTGGACCCCCTCAACGCTAGCAACAACGCTCTACCAACTGAGCTAGAAGGGCAATTGCCTAACCCCAAACTACTAGAAAAATATTAACTTTGTAAACGCCTTTACATATAACTTATTTGATGCCTGTAATCATGCTTTCACCACGAGTCTTTGTCCACATAGAAGGTCACGAAGGACAGGACGTAAACTGTTTCACGGGTCAGTGTCTTAAGTGGGATAGCAATTATAAAATATCAGATAATAAAGTCATCCGAATGAGTCAAATTAGTGCGGCATAGGGTTTGCTTAATGTATACATTATAAATAATATGTTCATAGTTTTGTTCAACTTCCTGATGAGAAACTAGTCTCGGATTTCGTTTCTGTTTAAATGTCAAATTCAATTATGATCAACTTTTTCAGATAATAACTAAAACATATGCTAACATCCAGGGTAGTTTTGAAACTATGTAAGATAGTTGACACAACAACAAAAGATTCGTTACATTGATTTGATTGGCATGACCACGACAATGCCAAAGTTCTCACATAAAGATACAGGTCGGTACTGGGACTCTAACCCATAGTTCTCAGCGGCATTTTTTGTCGTTTTCTCTTTCTTGCGTCACCGCTTCCGTGGTCTAGTGGTTAAGGACGCTGACTTGTAATCTCAAAATCTATGCTTTAGATCTACATGAACCTCTCGCTATATTTTTATTGAGAATTTGGTCTTTTCTTTTGGATGACAAAAGCCTTGTTCTTAGGAACGATAGCAAGGTAAACTATCGGGGTCAATTTTCAACGTTGAAGAAAATTTCATTTCATGTTACATCGGCTCTTAAGTTTTGTAATATGATTGGTTATTTTCATTTAATATGAGTACATATGCATTGAAACTTGTTCCTGAGCTAAACATATGTTGTCAGTTTACTTACTCTTCAAAATTGAAAGTTTTGTATTTTTGTAAGGCTTGGTTTCATTGGTCCATATTGGATGTCTTACCAAATGAATAGTTTAAGGTATGAAGCTATGCAGTTTTTACGCACGGATGAGATACATGGAGAGTGAGATGGTATACATCTTACAATGTCCCTCCAAGACTGTTGACCAAAGGTATATGTGTACAAGAGCATAAATTATATGCAGTCCTATATTTGGTGCTGCATGTTCGAAACACAAGGGGTTTTAATATGGCCAGTGTATGTAGATGTTTTGTAGATAAACAAGACGGCACGATAAGCCACGGACAGGCGAAAGAATAAAACGAGGTTTGTAATACCAAAATGTTACATACCAGTGCTCGAATGGTGACTATTCATGAGCAGAATAATTGCGCTTTACTTCGGTAAAATCAATTTAGCGGCGATTACTTAATAGTATACTTATTATGCTTTCGGCTCAATACGCGTTACTGGTTTATGATGTGTAATTGGATAAATGCTGTGGGAAAGCAGTCATGGTTTCATTGCATAAGGGTAGAACACCCAAATTCAATAAAATGCATCAAGTGCGTGTCGCCGGGGATAATGTACTTAAAATACAGTATATTCACAATATAAGTGACCATATGGAGAAAATTATGTTTCCTGCTTGCAAATAGTTACATCACATGTTGCGTTTTCTTGAAATTAGGTCACTTACAGAAGAGGTTGTAAATCCCATAGTAGCGCTCCAATATGGGTGATAAAGTCCGACTTTCTCTGTAAAAAGTCTAGTAATTTTCATCCAGAATATCTTGCAAAAACTGTACATCTTGCACAAAATTATGTGGACAATTAAGCTGCCTTCAGTTCAACGAATGTCAATAATTAGGGTATGTTTAGTGTCAATGATCTGACGATATTTGGGTAATTCTACCATAAGCGTATATTTTATGTCCCATGGATTTCAGAATAAATTACTTTTTCACCTTGCACACAAATTTGATTTTTTTCAATGATACAAACATTATGAACCTTATAAATATGAAAATATGATAGTTTTTACTAGGGTATGAGCATTTTGTACAATATTGCATTGTTTGAGTCAGGCATATGCCAAAAGCGTTTTATTGAATTTACGTCAGAAACGTATAAAATACTCTGTCGCAATGACTTTATTCATGAAATTAGACTCTGGTGTTAAAACAACACTTATAACTTACCTTTAGATAACTTACCCTCGCATATCAGTTGTTTTATCTCGTGACCATCTTAATCTCATGAATATTCATATATTAAGCATAGGCTTTTGACATCGAACAGGCGACTGGCCCTCCTAACACTGCAACCACAGTTAAGCTGTCGAAATAAGAAGACTCCGCTCTATTAGTTTGTCTGAAACAATTAAAGAAAAGGCGGGGACAAAATCTGGAAAACAATTAGCAATAAATTGTTCTGTTTAAAATACAGTTGAACCTCGAACATTCGAATTCATCGGGTCCAATTTCAGATGATACCGAGTATTCGAATTGTCACATAAGCGAGGTCCAACTGTATTTGAAAACCATCCACATTCGAACTCGATCTTGGACTCAATATCTCATGGACTAGATGGTCATCACATTGTCTATTTCTACATAGTCTATCATCTCTTTTCGGCTCCAATATCGCATGAGTTTTCTGTTTTAGTAAATTACTTGTGTTTACACGCAATGTGGGTGTATTCAATATATTTGCACCACTTAATCATTCTTATTTACGATCAGTCATTTCTACCGATCGTGTACGCTGTGGGCTTTATTTATCACGTGAGTAATACTACTTTCAATATATATTTACTGTTAAAACAGATATCTACTATAAAGGTTGTTACATCAATTAAAATCACTTTGAGACAAAGTGAACAAACTTCATCCAATGAAAACCTTAATATTACGTGTATGAACACACCGTTTTGTAATCATTGATTTGTTACCAAAAAAATCATTTGCAGACGGATAATTCGATGCATTAAATGATCTTCACAGAGAATAGTAAATATTTGTCAACATAAGTTTTTATGTTTTAAGTGCACAAAACGTATACTTTTAACAGGAATGACTGTGTAAGACTGTGTTCTGACATAACGAGTCATTGCTTCGCATTCGGATGGGAGCTGAAAGATGGTTAAGTCTAATATTAATTGCGTCCTTCAATCAGCAAACGGGAAAAGTATAAAGTTGCTCGATCGCTCATTCTCGGAAAAGGGTACAAATCATATGATTTTCTTGTTAAGCAAAATATGTCTTTGAAAATACTATTTTGTCTACGTAAAGAATTACTGGACTGATCTAATTCGCTTAATTAAGTTCACATCTTTCTTTAGTTAATCTTAAAATAATTAACAAATTTGTTCATTCCTTCGAAAATGTTCGATTGAGCAACTTTATTGTTTGTGACACAAATAAAACAAATGTATAAGTCACCGAACGTCTATTTCACAGCACTTGCCACAACAAACAAAAATGCAATAATATTAAACACTAACTAATGCATGTGTTGAATAATGACAAAAACAAATGATACAGAATAAATATACATGTACATGTATAACTAAAAGAGACATCAAATAATGTATTGAACGAGAGCTTTTGAAACTTTTCGATATCAACATAGTTACTTGTTTTACATATGTATGAAATTACCAATGGGGTAAGGTCATAGAATCGTAGAAAAATGTTTAAAAAAACAACTAAAATAATATACGTTTGGTCCTGATCTAATTGATAAACAAAGAATATTTAAAAAATAGCCCAAATTGGGTATAATTTAACCAAATCTAACTTGAGAACATACAACAACTAAAGTCCAGTGAAAAATAATTATTAAACGTACTGATTTAAAAAAATAACTGTGTTTATGTTTTCAGAAAATCTCCATAGTCAAGTCAAATTTGGCTGAAGAAAGAGTCAAATACTATTTAATCTATTACCAACTTAAGGTATTAAACAATTTACAAACTATATCAATTTTACTACACATTTTACTTCGGTGTATTAACTTGCGTGAAAAGTATTTTTATAAATGTACTTGCATGATCAATTGCTGTCGTCCTAGTAACAATGTTCTACCTTTGTACACTATCAACAAAGCATTGCCATACATTATCAATCGTCAAACGTCTGCATTCGTCATTCAGGTCTAATAACCAGCAATCAATTCGCTTAAACTAAATACTAAAAGATATTACCAATAAGCTTATAAACTACCAGACGTATTCGCATTGAAATCACCAATTGTGGCGTGTAAAAGTTTAAAAAGTGCACAAGGCCATGCAACAGCATCCCAATGTATAATATACGCTACAGTAAACATAATATACTCGCACAAACCTACATACGTGACACGATGTAACTTTCGTTATGCTACAAATGAGTCATTACGTTCTGGGCGTTATACAGGAATCAAGTTTTGACTAACCTTGAAGGCTTCAGCAGTGCTTGTCACGTCAAGTTTATAATATCGAAACTACAACTCCGTATGTTTCCTGTATTATCGTACGAGAGAATTCCACTGTTATTTTGCATGCAATTTTATATGATGTAATGCGCATTCCAGAGTAGCAAGCATTTAGAAATATAATCATTAAAATCATACATTATAATCAGATCGATTTAATGATTTGTTTATTACACACATTTTAAATGTCTTCCTGGATGTCTGATTCAGACCAATTCCATTGCACGGACCAAAATGTGTAAATAATGCCTGTTAAGCTTTTACCTCTTGCAAGACTGGACCCCAGGTTTGTCATTGTCTGATGTATCGAGATGCTTAATGGAGTAGTAAAAGTTATGATTGTGATTTAGTGTAACGCGTTTCTGTGTATTTCTAACTGACGAATTACAGTTAGATCACTAGATATATAACTGTCTACACTACACCTATATTTTAGGAGATGAACGGTCCTTCAGACATTACACATCTACATATATGTGTATAGCTTAATGTCTAAACATGTCCCAGTTTCTTCTGTTAGTTTCCATGTGCAATGGGTATGTAATAAGGTGCTACAGAGTTACTGTGTTTTACAACACCAGTGATGTAACTCCACTTTTTCGCATAAAATCATTAGTGCATTGACAACATCAAAGTACAATAGATGCCCAAGGGCAACATGTCGAGTCCGCTTATTGCCATGAGATTAAGAGAATAGTGTTATATAACGCTATAGCGTGCATATCTATTACACCTATTTTTTACCTTTGACCTCTAAGATAGACATTGACCTTTGAGCTACGGACATGGGTCTTGCAGTCACCGAATCATCATGTCATAAAAAAATATTAGTGTCATGTTTTTTTGAAAATCTCCTTATAAATGAGAGTGTAATTCCGGAAATATCGCATCAGACTCATGGACGCATGCACGCACGAACGCACTCACATCCACCGACCAGCAGTTGTGGCGAATATGACAAGCTCACCGCAAGCGGACTCGACAAAAAAATGTTATCATGACCAAGCGCACAAGTGCAGACAATATAACACAAGCATATATTAGGATATAAACATTGTATTTTCAATACACAATTACAACATTATTTCAACACAAAATATCCCGTTTCCCTTGGCCTGCATTCCCAATACCTCGACTAAAAGGTCATTTTCATGCCAGTAACCGGCCTGTTTCATTTCCTGATTGGAAAACTATATCACTGGAAACAGTTTCTTTGAAATGTGGCCCCTATCAAGATACGGCCTCTATTTCAAGTTTGACTGTGTGGACACACATTTCACAAGACTTGGATTATTGGTAACATTCATACATACGCACATTTAGTGCAACAATCAATTTTTACAGAGAAAACAATTTTAAGTAATAGATCTGGCACGCCAGCATAACAGTCCAAACAAAAAATGTGTAAACACCAGGATTTTACATTCGTGTTTGGCAAATAATACACAAATAAACTGTCAAATCTATTTGCATATACATCATGTTTATTTTGTAATATGCAGATAAATTTACATATTTATTTGAACCTAGCCAACAACATACACATAACCTGGCATTCTTTTCAATCATAAGTGAAATACAGTACACAAACAGGTTTAAAATATATTTGCGATTGCAATAGATGGCTGTTAGATTGACCGCGAACAGGTGTATGAACTTTCAGGACCGATACACGTCAATTAAGGTAAGGAAATGCTTTCATGTGTAAAGCTATATACTTTCTATCAAAACAAAACCGCGGCATTTTCTCCGTCAAGCTTACGGACAAACACGAACGTTTCAATACACCTATTTTGAAATGTAATGGTCCTGGTAATATATTCAAACGTTCGCGGTTAATAAAACCGTACTACATAAATAAATAAATAATTATAAATATATTGAATACACAGAAAACCACAAAAGAAGCTTACTAAAGTATCCCAACACACAATAAAACACACAAGTAAACTCACACATTTAGACATAATATGCATTAGAGTACACAAATAGTTTAAATATGCATTTTTTTCAAACGTAATGCTTGTGCAATAACGAATACAGATAAAACATGCGCATAGATCTACTCGAGTATTGTACACAGTACAGACAGAAAATCAACGCATAAAATACCTACATGCATTTCTTACACATATTTTCACATATGCACTCTAGTAAACAAATCAACAAATAAGAATTCACATGTGAGTGTTTACACATGAACCTCTTAAACAGAATATTTTGCTTATTGGCACTAATACTAGCTCTAATATAATACATGTATTATAAAAATAAACACATGTAGTAACAATATAGCCTTTTAAATAAATATATATGACAGCGTTTTGTACAATTTTGAATTTATAAATTTTAGAGACACAGTTTAACAATTACGTTAACATCTTCAGCACTTAAATTTATGTAACATGATTTACAGAAAAATAACATATTTACATAATTCTGCGCATTCATTAAATATAATAAGAATGTTTATTTATATAAATAATTGAATTAGGATATTTTCGGTCAGCTCTTTTTAAGATATTCATAGTAGTCTTGTTAATTTCCATTGAGTCCAAACATTCTTTATCATTGAATTGACTTTTGGTTATTCCTTTTGGCAAAGTAACAACAATTATCACACATGTAACTTGGTATCACATGAAAACACAAGCTCACATATTCAGCACATTGACAGTGTAAATGACATATCAATTATCATGCAAAAATGTGCAAACAAAATACTGATGTACAAAAAAACCACAAAACAATAAAAAACTAGAATTGCGTCCATAGGGACACGGATACCCCACCCCCCACTTCCGTCATGAAACAAGACTTTGCTCCTAAACAAAACAGTGTCAAGCTTGATGTCAAAATTCATTTGGGTCTATTGCATCACTGATTGCAAAAACCATCATGGGGGCACGAGAACTGTCAGTATGACCCTCAATTGTCCCTTAAAATATGTCCAACCCAACCGGTTTTTGATTCAAAATCCTTAAGTGAACAATTTGTGAGAGATGGCCGTGCAGTTAATCATCAAAGCCTTTACATATTCTTCATAACAATGTGATATTGTTACGTGAACGTATTCTGCTAAAAGGGTCTTACAGCACATTATATCATATAGGAATCAAATCTCTATCATGAATAGTTGTAAACTATAAGGTAAACAATTCAGAAACATAACTTAGAAACAAAACCTAAAAGCACGTGAACAAGTTGACCGTAACATCTTTAAACAACGACCTACTCACATAGTATCCTACGCCAGAAATAATAATCCTAACATAATGTGACAAATGAAGGAAAATCAGATGGTGTAACTTTTTGGCTAATTTCCAGCTTGTAAGTTCCATTCCCATACGCTTATTGTCATTTAAACTTTTTAAAACACTGCAGTTGATCCAGCGGACTCTGTAATATATGTTTCATGTCCAAAACTGACTGCATAAAAGCGTAAAGGAAAAAACCGCATAATCAAATATATTCGTTCTAAAACTATTCGTACTAAAATTATTCGAACACGAACTATTCGTCTTAATGCATTAGAACAACTTCTACCATCATCAGTCTAAATCAAGTTAGTTTTAAACTCCTGGTATCGCGAGGGCGTCGAACATCCTTCGTTCCTTTTAACTTGTTTGATTTTGCTTCGGTAACTTCATCGAGCACGTTTCGCTGAGATGTAGGAATAACCGCGGTGTACATTTCAATACATTTCAAAACTTGATTCGATCGTGGACAGACATTGTATGATTATGTATCGGCAACATTATAGAAAAGTTTCTCAAATATATATTGGAATACCCAAGACAAAACATTTATATAATGCAAATGATTTACTTGCATTGCGCATTATTCGATAGAATGTCAGAAGAATATCCTTCACTTCTCGCGCGTTTCAGTGGTGGCTCGCTTTCATATTGTTCGTCCGACTGTTCTTCTTCATCATTCCAGTACTCCTGATCTTGAGCTTCAGAAACCATCGCTGGAGCAATTCTGAACTGATCATAAGACGGTGGCGGCGGCAATACACCACGAATGTCGAATCCACCCGCAGAAATAGTTCCATTGGAGGTGTAGGGAGCAACGGCGTAATTATGTGTCGGGTAACAAGACGACAAGATATCGTGTTCTGTCGGGATCGGATATGATCGATTCTGAAAGTAGGGCAACGGCACTGAATGCCCAGCCTCCGTTTTTATAACATGTTCGTTACCAGAGGGGTGCGCAATTTGGAATCCGATTTCTGAAACTTGTGGCTGCATGGACGAGAAACCGCCACGATACATTCGTCCGTTCATCTGCACATTGCTGTAAATACAAGGGACCACATGTACGTAAGTAAAACAGTATATCAAGTTAAACATTAATTGAACGTAACGAAAAGTACAAGGACATGACCACTTGATATCAACATACGCCCAGATTGTGAAACCCTGAAACAACATAACGATTTGGACATGTATTCATGTAAACGCAACAAAACTGAAACAGTCTTGGGTATTTAAATACTAATATCAAAACACAAAGGCTATTTCCAATTGACAATATATTTGATAATTTGAAAAATCTGTCGTTTATGTTTATCATTTATGATAAACAGTAAAGCCTGTTATAGTGCTATCCGTAAAATAGAAATAAAATACACGAAAATAGCACGTAATGAATTGCATTTCATGTTCTTGGTAATTTTATTGTGTGAAAAGTTATGATTTGTGTCCATTTGTGATCAATTACATATTACCCGAAAATGCCATACCCACAATCTTGTCTGATTAAGTATCCACAAAGAACAGAACATATCTTTTATTGTTCAAACACAGATAGCAAAACAGTATATTTTGCAATAACATGTAAACATATGATATTGATAAATGCATGAACAATGACGGACATTTGTAAACATAATGATTTGGAGGTGGGGATGGTGATCACACTTTAATTGTTGGTAACATTGAATGGGGCGATATTACGCAACTGTATGATATTGCCATACATGGAAGCAATAAAAACTATTGGTCGATTAAAAAGGATAATGGTGATTGATAAGTCATGTCAAATGTATCAAAATGTATTTATTTATTTAGTTTAAGTCTCATCAATGTACAATCATACAATATATACAATACAAATCATAACAATATTATGGCAATTATAAAGTACATTGCCACTCCATACTGGAGTTACAAGAGACTATATAACAATCAATATATACACACACATATGTACAAACTCAATAACAGTAAAGCTGAAAATATATTTGCTAATCTTGACAATAATGATCAATGATAGATCACCCCATCTTTGTTTAAGCCTAATTGCCACGCGAACGAAACTCACACATGTACGACTTGCGATGGGACGCTACTAATTCAAAGTAAATGTAGGTAAGAAACTATCAAAAAGCATACGCCCTATGATAATGGTCATCATTTAAAATAAACTCATCAATTACAGTAACTAAATAACAAGAGCAACGTGTTGTTTTCCTGTTATTTTTTGTAAAGTTAGAGACAAATCCACCTTTTTCATGAGTGTATTCAAACCTTTGACAAACTTCAGACAACATAAATATTTCCTTCGTAACAACTGAAGTTGATGAAAATATCCCACTTTTCTTAAGTTTTATATAAAGCTTCAGATATATAGCACATAGATCAGGGCCCGGGGGTATAACGATTACTTACACTCAGCACTTAAATCATACATCACAAACTATTCTCTAAGGTAACTGAGAGTGACACAAATTGAGTCTAAAAATGTATATTAATGTCAAATGAGTGCTGAATATACTGTGGGGTCCACTTACTTTGAGATTTAAGTCACCACTTAGCAGGATGTTCATTCTCAGATTCTGATACAAGAATATATAGTTAATATAGTGAATTGGAGCAAGGCAAATTATTCTAAAAGGCAGTCAAATGATTAACCAATCAGTAATGTACTTTTGTTGCGAAAAATGACATAAACAAACACTTGATCCAGACTGCCTACAGTCTGAACGCTCCTAATATTATGAAGTTCAGTTTTTCATCATTCTTACTGTTCCTCGTTTAGTTGTCTGGTATTATCAATCGCTAAACCTTTGATTATTACCGCAAGTTTCACCACATTATCCACCCAACTGTTCTCGCATCATATTTACATAATTCGTGCATTATCGTACCTGTTCTTACCTTGTTCCCGACTGGACAGAATGCATACGAAAACGTCTAATGGTCAACAGTGCACCATTCGGCAATTTAAACTATATATGGCTTCCCACACTTTCCAATCAATATACTGACTGTCTCACGTGTTTTTGCGAAAGATTATCGTCCATTGCGAGGAGCTTTTTAACAGTCTTGACCGAAAAAATCATCCGATTCCGGAGATGAGGGATCCGGACTGAGGTGGATTTTTTCATATGCTACATGGAAGGAACTAAACGGGACCGAGAAAATTCACCGGTTTAAGGAAGTTTCGGACTAGAGAGTGTCCGGATATCCACAAGATTTACGCGCTTCGTGTTCAATTCATGTTTGTCTTCGGATCACTTTTTTTTCGAAAGACATCGCGTTGATAGTACACATATATAAATACTGAAAGATGTTTGTATTTGGATGGACGCCACTTTATATCCGGTTTAGCATAAAACCCGTATCGTTCGGTAATCATGTGTGAGCGTTCGAAGTTAGTAAACATTTGAACCTATGACTGAAACCAATACAAATCGTAATTCTGAACTTACCCATCTTGTGTGTCACGGAATCCTTTGGCGAATGGATTATGATCAATCTTCAGCTGTGTAATCTGGAATATAATAAACAAATACCGAAGTGAGTAAAATGTATCCAGTCGCCAATCTGATTGGTCTCAAATGGATTTCATACGATTATACGAATAGTGCACGATATTGTTCAGTTTCTTACATGTATTTTTGTTTTATTATTATTTTTAGTAACAATTAACAACTGCTTTTTCAGTTTTATATGCATATATGTAAATATGTATTACACAATATTGTGTAATATTTAATATCTTAACGTACCATGTGATATGTTGATGTTTTATTGTAATGCCTATTCTCTTACTAGGTGTGGCTATATACTAATAGTTGTCTCTGTTTTTTATGTTATTGTAGAAAGTATGTACATAGATGAGACGAACATAATGATTAACTATACATGCACATCCTAAAATAGACTTAGATTCAAAGAAAATGAGAATATTATATGAACACTATTGATTATCATCAAACAAGCCTCAGTTTGCACCAAAATGTCGCTAATGTCGAGGTTTGTTTGACCATTTGTTGCACGAAGCCATAGACAAAGACCTTTGCCATAAAATGAATTTTACATTAACAGCTTCACAACCACTGGCAATATCTTTATCAACTGCAAAAGTATTAATGACAGTGTACTTACGTCAGTATTCTGGTAAGCTGTCACAGTGATGAACTGAGTCTCGGGAAAGAAATGGGTCTGTAGTGTTTTGGGGTCTCCTGTCTTGCATGGTCCCACTTCAATCACGTTTATTCTCGGCTGATATTTGTGCATCGAATTCACAACAATCTGAAATACAAAATGCTAGTAAGGCTCCAAGACTCCAATCTATATAAATGTGATTATGCGGGTAGTATGCCATCGCTGCGGGTATGATTCAAATGATACATGTACATAAATGCAAGGATGCGTGTACGTGAGTACTGATGCGTGTATGATAAATGGGTGCGTGTATGATAAATGGGTGCGTGTGTGATAAATGGATGCGTGTGTGATAATTGGATGCGTGTGTAATAAATAGATGCGTGTATGATACATGGACGCATGTATGATAAATGGATGCGTGTATGATAAATGGATGCGTGTGTAATAAATGGATCCGTGTATGATAAATGGATGCGTATATGATAAATGGGTGCGTGTATGATAAATGGATGCGTCAGTGATAAATGGATGCGTGTGATAAATGGATGCGTGTCTGATAAATGGATGCGTGTCTGATACATGGATGCGTGTCTGATAAATGGGTCCGTGTATGATAAATGGATGCGTCACTGATAAATGGATGCGTGTGATAAATGGATGCGTGTCTGATAAATGGATGCGTGTCTGATACATGGATGCGTCAGTGATAAATGGATGCGTCAGTGATAAATGGATGCGTGTCTGATAAATGGATGCGTGTCTGATACATGGATGTGTGTTTCAATGATGGGTACATAATGCGAAGGATTGATTTGTGATAAAGATGTGTATATAAATCCCATGCTTGTTTGAATTGTGTGATATTTATATGAAATCTTTTGCGCATTTGATCAAACCACGCAAAACATCTTCTATTATTTAAGCAAAGTTTAAGGTAACTACACATACAGGCACATATACAGATTCCCTAAAAATTACGCGAAGTACGGCTGCATCGGTAGCCGTATAATAAATCGGGCACATTAAACCTGCGTTTTCAACAAGAGAAACGGCACATTTAAATTGTACATTAAGTTGATTAAGTCGGTAAAATGGCGAGTTTCGGGTTATCATAAAAGCTACAAGAATACTTACATGTCCGCCAGAGTTGCTTTTATTGTTGGTCAGCTTCAACTTATTAAAGATGATGTCTTGTTTCATCCAATGTGCACCAGTGCTCGGGGAATCAGGATGCAGATAAATACGTCCAGCTGAAATCAAAATTTCACTCTTTGGTAAATTTGGTTGTTCTTTAAATTCGGGTAATTAAACAAATATTGCAACCTGCAACATTTTCAGATATACTTCTAGATTAAAATTAAAGAAATAATACGAATATATTTCATTGTTAAAAAGTTATATAACATAAATGTGTATAAATTTAGGGACCGGCGCCTCGTTCAAGAGGTTGCCAGTTCAAGACAAAAGACATAGAGCGGGCTCGAATTACTTAAGTTTTTTAAAAAAATGTTTAGAATTAGATATGTGATATAGTCCAGTTCTGTATTGCTGTTACTAAAATTCTGAAATGATTTCAGAAAAGTCTGTGTCAGTCCTATGTTATTATAGTTCACCGTCATTTAAAATTGTTTCTATACATGTATAGATAGTCCTAAGTACCGCTTGAACGTTTGGTTAATGATGACTGATGTATATCTAACTTGTATATTCTCGCTTAAAGACCGTCTCGGAATTATGACCATCTTGTTATTTTTCTTCCATATTTTAACTCGATAATCAGACTACCAGACAACGTAGACCACATTTCTTCAGAACTAATGGTGATATTTCTATTGAGGTTATAACTTATAACTTACTTTTCGGGAGTTGTTCAGCATCACCAACCGGAATCCACTTTCCGCTCTGAAACTTCCAGTGATGATTGTCGGCAAGAATCATATCCACATACACATTGTACATCTTTCCTGGTGCCAGGCCAGTAAGGCTTAACTCAATGACGGGAAACATCCTCCTGAAAAAATAAAAAATAGTCCGTCAAAAACAAAGTCCCGTCCTACGAACATACGCCGTAAATGAAAGAAGAAGTTATAACAAGCAGTCTCCATATTTTGGCAAATTTCATTTTATACAATTTTGCACCTTGAAAAATATTAAGTATACGCTGATCTTTTGACGTTTTCAATAAATATTAATGTAAAAAATGAAAAATGATATCGATATATGGATATCAGTTACTTCAAGGAAAATATGATTAAATCAAAAGTTGTAGTTTACTTACCTCCCCTGTTTTGTGACAATCATCTCAGTAGTATGGGCATGAAATTTGGACCACAATTCCCGATTACATAGGAACACGCCAGCTTTTCCAGTGGACACAGATAGTTGTTGGTCCCTCACCGCGTACCCACACCATCCGTTGCTGATTTTCGATGGCGAGGTTGCCGTTGCTGATTGTGGCAACACCGGGTATACGTACGGTGAGTCGTGGTGCTTCGGCATCTCGCCGATGCCGTTGAAGACACCGTACTGTGGATACCCGTACGATGGTCCATCAGCAGATGGACTATCTCCTCCGCTTTCGTATTTATCTGCCATATACTGGACTGGATAAGCATTCTGCAATTCGCCATCATGATGATGGTAGTACGTCGGCATCTGCGGTATGTCGTAAGACGTAGCATGGAAGGTATCCTTAATTTCCATAACATTCACTTCCTGTGCTACGTTTCGATAGATATTATTCGTTGAATTCGAGAGATATTTCGTATCGACGGATTCAAGCGTCGCATATTGGCTTCTTTCTCCAGTCGGCGACGGGCTTTCGTCTTTATCATTATCGTCGGTGCTGTACGATTCATCTCCACTAGAGGACTGGGTGTGTCCTTCTGGCCTACCCGTGGCATCCTCTGTGAAGAGCGTATCTTTGCCGGTGTATTGCGGCATGTCGTTCTTATCTTTGGTGGTGTAAAAGCCGGCATGCTCATAGGATGTTTTGAAAATGTCCGATGCCGATAAATTGGAATCTGTCATCCTTGCAGAAGTAACCTGACACTAGTTAGTTAATATGTTGAACATATAATTTATAACAACGCGGCGAATATACGCGCCTTTTTTCAACAACTCTTGCACTCAGTAATATAGCCTATGCAACCAGACTGCTATCCGTAAGCGGTAATATCAAACTTGGTAACGCTTTAACTCATCTAAGGAACCTAATACCAGACATTGCCGGACGCATTCTTATATAGGTAAGGTATACACAATAGGATGGCTTACAAACCATGATTGACAGATGTAAAGCCCTACCTTTTTTGCATAATAAGTGTAGGAAACTTATTGAATCTTCTCTGGGCGATTGGCATAACAAAAGTCACGAAAGGTGCGATAAACTCGCACGCCTTTTTCGATGCTTTCTTTTCATTGGCTGGATGGTCTAACGGTCTATGTAATTTTCAACGTTTGAAGCAATGAAAATAGTGACTCAAGTATTCAAGTACAATTGAATACCATGGACTTGTCATGGACATTTCTGTGAAATAAACACCAATATGAGTTTAATAGTGAACTCGAACTGTGTCAAACTAGGAAGACAACCGTGGTGGCACCGTAGCAAATCGGGATGATCCGTGATGAACCGTGTTGATCCGGCGCGATCCGGCAGACCGTCCCAGATGTTTAACACAACCGGGAGTCACCAGGAGAAATATCAAGAACCGGCGTTATCCGGGCAGGTCCGGCACAACGCCAGTATATACCGGCGCAGGACCTGGTCTCTACCGTGGCTTTTCAGTGATAGTCCGTAGTAATCCGGGGCGGTCAGGAATACTCCATTCATGGTAGTCATACGGTGAACCCCGGAGTTAACGGTAACAGACGGCAACGTTACGGTCAGACAGGGTGTAGTTACGGTTAGCCCGGATAAATTCCCGGTGTGTATAAAGTATCGTGTACATTTAGATTCCCCATCAGTGTAATTTGAGAGCAAGACGATATGATCCAGACAAGCAGCAACATACTCGAGTTGGTGGACTGTCAGCTACAGGATGAACTTGTCCCTGTCCGTATTTACCCTGGCGCACGAACCGCTGGTCTGTGCGGTTAATTTGGTCCTCACGGAGTCGTACCACGTACTGAGGGACTTCACCGCCACGCCTAGATCTGCTGCCTTCTTCTCCCACAATTATTTCTTCTTCGCAATATCTTTGTACTCCCTCTTCCCCTTCATGTACAAATACTCGTAGGACTTTAACCAATCTGCAATTTCCTCCTCTTGTTCATCCGTCAAAATGAGTGGCGCAATCTTCTGCGCTTTTTCGGCAGATCCTGCGTCGGTGATGGTGGCGAGTGGCGCTCATGTGATTGTTCCCTCTGGGGTGGAGGTGTTGGCCAAAGAACAGATTCTTCATATGATGATGGTTCCTCTACTGGTGCCATCTTCCTCACAGGCGGTGGCTGGTTCTTGGTCCTAGGCATTGTCACCTTCTTGCGCCTTTTCTGCCGATTCTGCGTAGGTGATGGTGACGGGTGGCGCTCAGGTGAAGACTCCCTCGGGGTCGGATGTGTTGGTTCACGAATAGATTAGTCATCTGACAGTGAAAGTATGGTAAAATCTAGTGCATTTTTCCTCACATGTTCTTTAACAGGCGGAGGGTTCTTGTTTCTAGGCATTTCTGACGATGTTGCCACTAATCAGATAGATGCTTCTTCTTCGACAGACGATAGAAAACTAATGCTGATCTGCGCTTGTCTCAGTTTATATATATCGGTACTATCCGATTACCACCGGGGGACACCGGGTGTCACCGTGGCACCATCGGCGCGCCACCGGGGTTCTACCGGGATGGACCGGCAGGACCTTAACACGATCGTGGTCTCACCGGTTGGCACCGGGACACGACCGGGAAACACGCCTGTGCGACTTGTCCCTACACAAGAGGTTCCGCCTATTTCGGAGCAGCCAGTGCCGTCGGGGAGCAGTCAACTGGCGGGCCCGCCAGGACGTAAACCGGATGTGTCACCACACTCGTTGGAAGATGAGTAGTTTGACTATAATAGATTTACTCATGACTTTTATGAATATGAGCAGGGACGGAAAAGTATTATAGTGAGGTGTAGGTTAAAGAAACACATACAATTTTGTAGGTCAGTTGGTTCGAGTGATTCTATACTTGACGTTATAGAAAAAGGCTATAAAATACCTTTGTATTCGAAACCTGCAAGAACATTTTGTGAAACAATAAATCTGCTTTGTTAGAATTAGATTTTGTTTCAGAGGCTATTCAAGATTTATTAGATAGAGTGCTAGTATCGGTTTGCGAAAGCCCGCTTTATGTTGTTAACCCTTTGCATGTTTCCATTAAAAATTCTAAACAGAAAAGACTCATTCTTGATTAAAGAGAAGTAAATAAGCATTTGTGGAAACAACCTGTGAAATATGAAGATATTAGAATTACATTGTCATTATTCAAAAGCAATTGTTATCAAATTAAGTTTCATTTGACAAGTGCTTATCATTATGTTGATATTTATGAGCCTCACATATAATATCTAGGGTTTTCTGGGACAAATAGGGAAGGGAAGACTAATTTCTACAAGTTTTCAGTTCTCCCTTTCGGAATTGCCAGTGCCTGCTATCTGTTTACTAAGTTGAAAAGACCTTTGCTGAAAAAATGGCGCGGAGAGGGTAGGTTTGTCACCATGTGTTTAGATGATGGATATGGTTGTTCGCAATCCTTTGATGGAGCAATTAAACTTGGTCAGCATATAAAAAATGATATGTTGTCGTCGGGATTTATGCCGAAATCAACGAAATGTGTCTGGTTACCCACACAAGTTCTGGAGTTTCTAGGTGTGATGCTCGATTCCGGAAATAGTTCGATATTCATCCCTGATCGAATGATTGCCTAAATATGATTTCAGAAATATTGAATAGTATTAAAGTACACATGTACGGCCATTTCATTGTCCAAACGGGTAATTTGTAATAGAAGTAGTTGATTGGTTTGATTTACCAATTAAAAGAGAGAATTAAGTGTCATGTAGGAGTAGAAAAGGTATGTTTGGAAATATTGATTTGAATTTCCGTATGTTGGCACCTTGTACAGAATCGTTTCTATAAAGGTTACATTGTGTGTTTATACTTTGTTTTATGAAAATTGACAATTTTGAAATTGCATAATAAAATATAACTTTTAAAATTAATAATCACAACAGTAAGTTGTAATTAAAAGCGCAAGCAGTGTTGCTGAGGCGTGGTCATAGCTGTAAATTGTTATAGAAATCCAAGGCAGAATTGCCGTGTCTGAAAGCGCAAGCAGTATTGCGGAGGCGCAGTTACATTTGAAAACAGTATAATATAACTAAAGGCAGTATTGCCTTGTTTGAAAGCGCAAGCAGTATTGCAGAGGCGCAGTTATATTTATAAATATTATTAGACAGACGAAATAGAGACAGTATTGCCGTGTCTGAAGCAACACACAAAACAGTCATAGCCCACTTCTGTCAAAAGTATAGACGAAGAATCCATTATTCTGCACACTCTCGTGCAAACTCTAATGACACTAGATAGTACATGTTGACGCCCAACTGGTAGGCTGCTGAGACATGACCTGTGGAAAGAAAACAAAATATCTGTTTAACAGAAGTACATACATGATCTGCATACAAAACAAACATCAAGTTTATTCAACCAGCCAGGTGTTTATAGAAAAGATGCATGGTATGACACTGACACTGTCAACAACATGTTGATCATTAAAGTCTTAGAACTAGCATTCATTTATGTCTGTCACGTTCACTTCTATTTTTGTAATTGTTAGCAGGAACGTTTAATGGATAACAAATCACATGAATAACACAAAATGTGGTACCTGGGAGTTCTAATGATTTTAGGCTGAATAATGTAATACTGTGGATTCATTAATTTTCGTTGAACATTAAATTTCGTGGATTTCGTGGTTGAGCTTATCCACGAATTCAAGTACCCAACGAAAATTTTGTCTTACGATCGTATCCGAAAAGTCTATGTCCGAAAACTAGTACACTCCAGATAAACATCGCCGCTAACACGCGGTTACCTCCCGTGAATTGTGTCAGTTTATAAGCATGTTGGTGTATATATAATGTAAATATTTGATAACAATAAACTATTAATGCTTTTACTATTTATGTTTGTTATATATTCTTCGTCATTATTAAGTTGAGTAGTCAGTTCTGTGATGATGTTGTTGATCTGGTGTGCTATATTTAGCAGCTCTACTTCCAAGTACAGTACACGAATATTTTCATATCGTTGTGATCAGTGTGTTGGAAGTATAATCTCAACGTGTGAAATGTATCGTCGTTATAGCGTAATTATACAGTTTGTGACAGTTATAAAATAAGTGATAAAAAATAACAAACAATCACAGAGAGTTATAAGAAATTTAATTTGTTTTTCACATGTTATTAAATAATAATAGCAAAATAATAATATCATTAACGATCAATCATGATGAATGATGGTATCATTTTTACGCTGAATTAACACAATTCCAGTCACACTGTACAGTCACTTGTAATCATCACACAATAACAATCACTTTTAACAAAGTCCGGCTAACTGAAACCCCTTCACAACTAAATCTCGCCGATCTTCAAATTTCCCATGTGTAGTAATGATCCAATTGGCATGAATGGGTTTGAGCGTTGACATCTTCAGATCCACATTAGCCATGGTATCGTCATCTTCGTCAAATGCTGAGATAATCTTGGAAGTATACCAATCATGAAAGCAGTCCTTCAGACAATCCTTGTATTCCTTGTTGAGTGACAAATCTAAGGGCTGTAGACGATCCGTACAGCAAGCTGGAACGAACAATGGCGTAATCCCGTTTTCCTTCAACTTGGCGATAACTGTAGCACACTGATGAGCACGGAAGACATCGAAAATCGCCACGGCTTGCTGGTCACACTGCGACAGGGGTAAAGTGTCTCTGATCCCATTAACGTAAGGCACAATGATGTTATCGATGTATCTTAGCATACTGTCTTCATTACTCCAGTGGTTTTCAGTGCACGTGACATCCCACGATTCTGGAAATTCAACATTCTTCGGGAGGGATTTGTTCGTCTTTCCTGCGTATATCACTTGTGGGGGGAGAAGTTGTCCAGATTTGGTAACAGCTAACAATAAAGTGATCTGGCGTTTGTCATCTAACCCAGCAATGGTCACTTGCTGGGAACCACACTGGTCCATGGTCCACTGTCCACCTGGTACAAGCTGACATCCCGTCTGATCCCAGTTGATAACAAGCGAGTCAGGAATGTTGTGTCCACTTACAACGTTGCTCACTTTCTCCACAAACGCAGACTTAATCTCATCGAAGTCTAAGGGTAGGTTTTTGACGTTCTTGGTCCCCTTCCTCTTAACAAACCCCATCCTCCGAAGTACGGATCTGGCGTAGTACTTCGTAATTTCTACTGAGCCCCCGAACTTCGTTAATTTCTGGCGGGCGATTTTAGTCATTATTCCCTCCGCACCTGCTTGGACAACCCGTGCGTTAATTACCCCTCCGTGAATTCTTACTCTTCGAACCCAGGCCTGTACGTCTTCATCCACGATACCTAGCATTAATGGTGGACCCCTCGGTGAACGGGGTAACGTTGTGGTATCTTCCCCATTCTTCTTCTTTGCTTTCACATACTGGTCCCTCATACTTCTCACGGTGGTCTCGCTTACTTTTCGACAATACAAAGAGGAGAATTTCCTCGAGGCCTTAGCAACCCCATTATCAATTACATATCTTGCAATTTTAGCCCTTGACTCGTCATCGTAGTGGCCGTAATCTCCCCGCTTTCTTTTTCTGGACTGCTTCTGACTTTCTGATTGTATATCTACGTAGTCGTTGGCTGCTTGAAATGTACGAGCCTCTCTTGGTGATGCAGCATCTTCTGGATTCGGTAACCCCGGAGTTGACGGTAACCGTGTAACGACGTTACCGGACTTTAGCCACGACATCAACATAATTCTATATTTAGCTTGTGTGTAGACGATAGTTTGGTTTCTCAAAAGCGAGTGATTTCGAAGATGATTTGCATTAACTTTTATTGACTGATTGTTAATTCGTTTAGCGCCAGATTAACTGGTGCTTAATTGACATATTTAAATGACATGTGATGTAAACAATAGGTAGATAATTCTCAATATAATGTGTTAATTGACACTTGCATAGTGTGGCTAACTAAGGGAACGGGGCCACACGATGTAACATCGATAACAATGAAAGGTGAGAAAATACCTGTATATCTTTCGGGTCCGTGTCACTGTTTTCTAATTGACATATATATTTTATTTGTTTTGGACTTATAGACTACTTTTTTAATTTATGCTTCAAAAATCAAAAAACCACGAATTCAAGTACCCCACGAAATGCCCATTTTGACAAAACCACGAAATTTGGTACCAACGAAAATTAATGAATCCACAGTAACTGGTGTAATCTAAGCGGGAAAGTGTTCCAAATGAACGGCTTTTACCCAAAATCCCTCAACATTAGTATGGCGCTGTACCGACCCTACTAACAGAGTGGTCAACTTGTCACACCATATACACCCCCCCCTTTGCAGTCATTGTGGCTCGACTACTGTGTACCGTAAACACTGCGTCTGCAATGTATCATTATAAGGGGTAAAAGTGGGCATGTTTTGGGGCTGATCCTCTGGACCCCCTTAACGCTAGTAACAACGCTCTACCAACTGAGCTACAATGACATTTGTCTTACCCTAAACTACTATAGAAATATGAACGTGGTAAACGCCTTAACACATAACTTATTATGCTTTCACCACGAGTATGTGTCCACATAGTAAGACACAAAGAACAGGACGTAAACTGTTTCAAGGGTCAGTGTCTAAGGTGGGATGGCAATTATAAAATATCAGATACACAACAATCATCCAAATGAGCTAAAGTAGTGCAGCATAGGGTTTAATAAATGTATACATAATAATCTGTTCACACTAACAGTTTTGTTCAATTTTCTGATGAGAAATTAAAGTCTCTGATTTCGTTTCTGTTTAAATGTCAAATTTAACTACGGTCAACTTTTTCAGATATATGCCGAAATACATGCTAACATCCAGGGAAGTTTTGAAACGATGTAAGATAGTTGACACAACAACAAATGATTCGTAACATTGCTTTGATTAGCATGTACATAGACCGAGAGTGGCATTCCTCAGTTGTGTTATATGTTCTGTCCAAGGAGGCCAACTCAGCAATAAATTGTTCTCGGCTTTTGAATAAATTTTTCAGGAGTGTTGTACCGCGAAAAACTTTACGTATGCGCTGAAATTTTCACTGCTCCATTTTTAGACACTGCCGTAATGGTTGATATACACAATAACAGCTCGTACCATCTAGATCGTTGGTTATAATACATGTTTAGTATCGGTAGTTTACTTGATCCAGGTATACCAAGAATGGTCCGGTCTAATTGCATCGACAAATGAAGATGTGAAGATAATACTATTCCAACTTGCATCATTGATGATGCTTAAGTTTAAGTCGTTGGTTCATTTCCATACAGCCACAAAATGATTTTTTTTTTGCGAAAATCGGCTTCAAAATTTCAACAGGTTACAATTTATCTTGTACAATTTTCCGTTACCAAATTTAACAAGTTCCCTAAAGAGCGCTATTGTGTGCATTGTGTAAAAGTTTATAAAATAATCTGAAATATTGCTTCTGTAAATTAAAAAAATAATTATTACTATGTGACATATTGTTGTGTTAGTGTGAATTATGTTATTTCCAGCAAGCCACATCGATATAGAGCTGTTTGAACATTACACAAACCATTGAGAATCAAGTTGAGGCAATGTGGAAATAATCATTAAAAGAGATACAAGCAACACATGGATGATTTGTGAATAATATTTATTAAAACAAAACTATCAAACTTTGAAGTTTACATGAAACAAACTTATGTTACAACGCAATATGTTGTTTACAACGTCAATGTACCACGACTAGAACATACATGATCAAAATAATATAAATAAACCATTAACAACTTCGTGTGATTAATATGAAAATAATACATGAACGAAGTCAATAATAACACCTTTTTAAAAAACAAAACAAAGATTCGCTGTCGTTAAGTCACTCACTTATTTACAGATCCGAGAACATAATTACTAAAATGCAGATTAAAACCATTTTGTTGAAATACTGCTGTATGAAATTCATATTGTTACAATATTAGCATCGTCTTTTCTGTGAATGGTATATTTCTTGACGGTACAACACTGATACATGAAAATCATCACCACAATTATCACTTTAATGACAAGAGTTTATTAAAGAAACATCGGTCCATTTCTGACTCAAAATTCGACATAAATCATTCATATTGATACACACACAACAGTCATAGCCCACTTCTGACAAAAGTATTGACGAAGAATCCATTATTCTGTACACTGTCTTGCAAACTCTACTGACACTAGTACATGTTGAAGTCCAGTGAAGCTGAATATGTTCACTGACATCCCAACTGGTAGGCTGCTGAGACACGACCAGTGAAAAGAAAAGAAAATATATGTTTAACAGAAGTACATACAGGACCTGCATACAAAACAAAAGTTTATTCAACCAGCCAGGTGTTTATAGAAAAGATGCATGGCATGACACTGAATGTCAACAACATGTTGATCATTAAAGTCTATGACAACAGGAAGGAACTGTTACATTAAGCAGCCTATGTATTAATATCCAGATTACATCAGCTTTTCGAAATTGGTGCTACTGAAGTACATGTTCACAATACAAAGGAAATGCACATCATGCTGCTGTTGTGATGCTGGATGATAGTACTTTTAAAATATATCGCAAAACAGATCATACGTAGAAAACAACTTAAATGTTTGTGTGTGTTTCTGGTGTTGTTCTTATGCTGATGATATATTCTGACGTCAGCGTTGCTAAGAGATACCTAACTAAATATCTATTGACGTCTGAAAGAAGAGGGTATGCACGACTTTAAAATTATTAACCGGAGTATTATAGTTTTTCAATATTACATGCGTATATATATTAACACTTCGGAAAATAACCGGTGCTCTGATATATACGAGTTAGTCATGTAAAACTGTGTCTGCAATGTATCATTATAAGAGGTAAAAGTGGGTCTGTTTTGGGGCTGAACCTCTGGACCCCCTTAACGCTAGTAACAACGCTCTACCAACTGAGCTAGAATGGCATTTGTCTAACCCCAAACTACTATAGAAATATGAACGTGGTAAACGCCTTAACACATACCTTATCATGCTTTCACCACGAGTCTGTGTCCACATAGTAGGACACAAAGGACAGGACGTAAACTGTTTCAAGGGTCAGTGTCTAAGGTGGGATGGCAATTATAAAATATCAGATACAAAAAAATCATCCAATAAGCTAAAGTAGTGCGGCATAGGGTTTGCTAAATTTATACATAATAATCTGTTCACACTAACAGTTTTGTTCAATTTTCTGATGAGAAATTAAAATCTCTGATTTCGTTTCTGTTTAAATCTCAAATTTAACTACGGTCAACTTTTTCAGATATATGCCGAACCACATGCTAACATCCAGGGAAGTTTTGAAACGATGTAAGATAGTTGACACAACAACAAATGATTCGTGACATTGCTTTGATTGGCATTACATAGACCGAGAGTGGCATTCCTCAGTTGTGTTATATGTTCTGTCCAAGGAGACCAACTCAGCAATAAATTGTTCTCGGCTTTTGAATAAATTTTTCAGGAGTGTTGTACCGCGAAAAACGTTACGTATGCGCTGAAATTTTCACTGTTCAATTTTCAGACACTGCCTTAAAAGACATTAATAAAACTAATTAGACTGATTAGAAAGTGTGCTCTGTGTCTTTATAAGAGCCCACAAAGTCAAACACAAATCATTCGTCAAGATAAAGACTTTCATCAAACGTACACCCACCATCCCAGTATTATTCTGTCGATCCGGTGTAACATTAAACTGTGAGCCCGTTGCAAATTGACCACGACAATGCCAACTTTCTGATGACCAAAGCCTTGTTCCCAGGAACGATAGTAAGGTAAACTATTGGGGTCAATTTTCAACGTTGAAAACGATGTTGTCAGTTTACTTACTCTTCAAAATTGAAAGTTTTGTCTTTTTGTAAGGCTTGGTTTCATTGGTCAATATTTGATGTCTTAACAAATGAATAGTTTAAGATATGAATTTATGTAGTTTACTCACGGGTGGTACAGGGAGAGTGAAATGTTAACATCTTACAATGTCCCTCCAAGACTGTTGACCAATGGTATATGTGTGCAAGAGCTTAAATTGTTGGAAACACAAGGGGTGTTAAGATGGCCTGTGTATGGAAATGTTTTGTAGATAAACAAGACGACACGATAAGCCACAGACAGGCGAAAGAATAAAACGTGGTGTGTAATGCCAAAATGTTACATACCAGTGCTTGAATGGTGACTATTCATGAGCAGAATAATTGCGCTTTACTTCGGTAAAATCAATTTAGCGGTGATTACTTAATAGTATACTAATTATGCTTTTGGCTCAATACGCGTTACTTGTTTATGATGTGTAATTGGGCAAATGCAGTGGGAAAGCAGTCATGGTTTCATTGTACAAGGGTAGCAATGTACAGAATATCCCTACTCCACGACTTTTGTCATACAATTAGACTCTGATGTTTAAATGACGCTTAAATCTGACCTTAGATAACTCACCGTTGCACGTCAGTGATGCTTTATCTCGTGACTCGCTAAATCTCATGAATATTGATATATTAAGCATTGACTTTTGACCTCGTACTGGCGACTGGCCCTCCTTACTCAGCAACCACTCCGCTCTAATAATTTGTCTGAAACAATTATAGAAAAGGCGGTGACAAAATCAGGAAAAAATAACCAATAAATCGTTATGCCTAAATTAATTGAAAACCATCCAAATAAGCCAAATGAGCGCGGCATATTGTTTGCTTCATTTATATATTAATTTACAAGAGAAAGTTGATGCAAGGCATCAAAGTCGCCGGGAAATGTTTAGCAAATAATTGTTGTGAAATACTTGGAGAAATGTGTAAAAAAATGAAACAAAAGTGACAAAATAACACAAACAGAATTTTGCATATATTAAACGTGCAATATTTTTGTGTACGAAATGCACATAATTTATACAGTATTGATGTAAATAACACCAATTGGCAAAATCATCGTTTCCTTAGGAAAAAAATCATAAACAGCCTATAATAGAAATACAATGCACATAAGAAGAAACTACATTCAACATTAGAAAAGTATTATCTTCATTTTTAGCAAGTGGTTCGTCAGAGTCAATTGCTATAGTAGGCGAAATCCGAGGACACTCATCCGATGAACCCTTGGGTTCTGCACCGCCAAATCTACATACTCCTGAAGAAAGTCCCTGTCTAACAAACAATAGCAGTAAGCATTTGCGATATCAGCTAGAAAACGGATTTGAGCTGACATCACTTACGCAAAAGAAATAACTCCAAAGAAACTTGCTGATTAAATATTACAAATTACGGAAAAGAATGTCTGCCTACGCCGCGGCCGTATCAGGCTCATTATTTTTAGGCTCATTATTATTCACGTGAACTTTAACCCGAACAGTCGCGGGAACAAACGTGTTATATATTTCATATATTGTACTTGAGCTATGTTCAGTACTTACCAATAAGAAAAAGCCGGGATCCAGCCTAAGCACGGTTCAAAGGTCACGTGAATAATATGGAGTGTATCGGATTGACAGCGGTGATTTTATACGATTTTGTGATATTTCTATGACAAGAGGACGTTTATGATGCGTATTTTGTGGGTGATTTAAAGACATTAGTGGCATTAATCGACAGGATGCGAGTAATTTGATGTCGCGACTTCTCGATCATCGATGGAGTAAACAAAACTGGCATTATCTGCACGTTTCACGCTGGATTTGTGGATTTTTTTGTGATGTAAACTGCTAAATTGTTATCGTTTATTGGAAGTGTATTGTATTAGCTACACGCAGGTACTTGTGAATCTGAATTAACAATTCATCATGCCATCAATGATTCGTGTAACGTGTACAGAAAGTTCAACTAGGTGACAGTTGTCAACCGCGTAATTATGGGACAGATTGTCGAGTTAGACATGATGATGATGATGATGATGCCAAAACAAATATTTGCTACACTCCACTATACAGGTAAATTTTATGTAAGATTATGATTCTTATAACTCGTCCGAGGTAGGATCAAACGAAATTTATGAATATATTATTCTAAGTAACAATTTCAGTCTGCTAGACTCTAATCAATCATCTTGGATATCTGACTGCAGGCAAATGACATGTACCTGCATCAGGTTCAATTACTCATTTACTGCGTAGTGGGGTGCAGTTAGATGCCGCATGGTTAGCGCAGTTGGTTGGGCGCTGTATACTCTAGCATTTAGGGGGTTGACGGTTCGAGTCCCACATTTGGCACACCTTATCCCTTGGTTTACTACAATAGTGGCAGCGGTATTCGACGGCCCATGGTGGATGAGTCTCAAATGCCGGAAGGGGGAGGAGTGTTATGTTGTTGGATTAGACGGTAGTCTGTAGAGTGCTGTATACTCTAGTGTTTACTATAGGGGTTGTGGGTTCAGGTCGCACATCGGGCACACTTTGTCCCTTGATTTACTTCAATAGTGGCAAAAGTGTTCAACGCCCAATGGCGGAGGAGTCTCAAATGCCTGAAGGGTGAGACGTGACAGCTGCCTGTTTAGCTCAGTCGGTAGACCGCCATACTAGTGTTCAGGGGATTGTGGGTTCTAGCCCCACATCGGGCGCAATTTTCCTCTTGATTTACTCCAACTGCTACATATTTATTGTCAACCAATGTGTTGATACATGTATCTGTTGATACCATACAAAGCTCTTGTACAATCATTAGACTATCCAACATATACTAAACAGGGCTTATTTATCTCCTGTTCTATCATTTACATGTATATGCTGATTGCCAAGTAAGAGAGTTGTAAATACCATTTGTACATCTTGGGCATGACATGGCCGGGATTAAACCAATGACCTCCAGCCCTCTTACCAGACACTACCTCATGAGTGATTTTTTTCAAACACATTTAGGCGTACGTGTTTATTTGGAGTTAACATATGTTTTGTAAGTGTACTGAGAAACAAGGCACTAGATAATAAAATTTTGTTGAAAAATATGTTTTAGCAGTTGCCAGTACAAGAAGATATTATAATTACTTTTACAAATTGTTGACTGATGATAGTTCTTATGTATTACTTCTTTTCTTATACACATCTTCAAAGTTCTTAATTTTTACTTTGTTTGCAGCCATGATTTACAGACCATGTTTTTCAGTCCAGATGAGTTATTATCTACATTATATGAGATCCAAGAATCGCACATTGTAAGTGCATAGAATGGTGTAATGGAACTACTGCTACTGTTTGAAGCCATAATTCTTTGTTGAAACAGCAATGATGGCAACAATTAAAGTATTTCAGGATGACAATCAGGGTAAGTTTGAACAATAAGTTTATCAAATATGTAGAGATGGATAATTGGACAGATTTCATAATCGGTTATCGGGTCGGTTTGAAAACTTATAATCGAATCGGAAATAATCGAAATATTTAGTTTTTTTGTGTAAGTTTAATGGTGACAGTTAATTTCATTTATGCAACTTTATTGATCTCTTGTTGCTACATTTAACACTAGTGGGGTTTTACATTCCTCTTATATCATAAGATCATTTCATCATTCAATAAATATTTCTTTGTATGTTTACTTTGTATATTTGTATTTGACTGAATAAGTTGAATACAATGATGTTCTATTATCTATGTACAGATTAGTACTAGTATAGATGTAAAAAAAGATTTGATCTATAGCTTAGAAGAAATAGATTGACCAAATTTACAGATGTCAAAATATTCTCTGTCTTAACTTAGATAGTCTATACAAACACGTTTTCACAAAATCAAATATTTAAGAATGCTAAAAACTAGTAGCAAACAAATTTGGCAATGATTATTGCTACTGCTAAATAAATAGCTGAGTAACATGACTTGTGACTACTACTGACTAGATGTTTTGTATTGACTAGATTGTTCTAGTGTTATAATTATACAACAAATAGTAACTGTGTTTCACTTCTTTATGAAGATTGATTAAACATAAATGACACCGGTTTATAACTGTCAAATTTGAATGTTTATCCGGGTTTATAACTTAAAAATTTGATTCATATAATATCCACTTATTGAAATAACACTTCAGTCAAAATTTCCGATCATAATCAGTTATTGTAGTTCATAATTGATTGTCGCCATTGTCTGATTTCTAGCGACGATTTTTTTATTGTTTTCGATGATCGCGCCATCACTACAAATATGTATTGAATAAATTCAATAATGTATAATAGTATAACTCATTTGTTTTCATCATGCCAAAAGTGCTGAGCTACAAAGTCTAGGTTTTCCATTTGCAAGTTGTAGGAAAATGAGAAATGGGAAAAATGACCATGCATGTATTTGTGAAATTACTCAAGCATTTTCTGTTTTCTTTTTATTTAGTGACACTGCTGAAGAAAGATTATTGGATGCTGAGAAGAGCTCCATTAGTCTGACTACTAACTGTCATTGAATAATGTGTTGTCTTGAAGATAGGGCAGTTTGAACAATAGATTTACATTGAAGTGCAGCAATGAACATTCTGGAGTGACGGAGTGACTTATGGAAAAATGCAGTTAAATGTATTTGATTTGGCAATCTGTCAGATGGAGTTTACAAAACTGAAACCGAAGTGTGGACAAATTTGTAGATTTATACACAGTATTTTTGTTCATATGAATTATGATACTTTCAAACCCTTGAGATTGTCTACCTTTCAGTATGTGTCACTGCTACCTTACAGTTGCACATTTTGATATGTGTTGTAAATCGTAAACATGTGGCAGAAATCCTTAAATATTTATATGATCGGTCAAGCAATGAAGCAACTTTTAAGACGAAAT
Source organism: Mactromeris polynyma (assembly GCA_032209605.1). Classification (NCBI taxonomy): domain Eukaryota; kingdom Metazoa; phylum Mollusca; class Bivalvia; order Venerida; family Mactridae; genus Mactromeris; species Mactromeris polynyma. Next base: position 10,474,231 of record JASFXZ010000007.1, read on the forward strand.
TTTACATGAATGATGTTTTAGACTTATCAATTAGATATATGATAAGAATTTTAACAATAAGTTAGACTTGTTTATGATACGTTGTAACATAATTTTGAATTGTACCCAAATAAGTTATCTTTGGCCAGAAATGTACATAACAAACTTGGGTTCAGTGATGCATGGTATTTTTGGAAATGACACATTATTGTTTTCTATGGTTAGGCAGCAACAAGGTTTAGAGTATCATTCAATAGATTACACATTGAAGTGGACCGTTGGACTAAACCCAACACAACACCAGTATATGAGAGAATATGTCACTTCTGCAATTGTTTAGAAGATTAGTTTCATTTCTTGTTTGAATGTAAAGTTTATAATAGCTATAGAAACTAATAGATCCCTTTTTATTATAGACAAAACCAAACATACTAAAATTAGGGGAATTGTTACAATCTAGTAACGAAAAGGTAGTGAAAACTAGACAATTTATTTTTTAAGAGCTTTGAATTGAGAGATCAGTCCTTGTAAAGCAAACTAAATGCACATTCATCTCAAAGTATTGAAATCATTGTTCTTGTGTTTTTGTATCTTTAGTCTGTATTACATTACCTCAGTCATTCTAAGTACTTATGAATGCTATAAATTAAATTGTGTTTGACGTACATTCTTTTCTCTCACCACTTATTCCTATATCATGTTAACATGCATATTTTGTATACTTGTTCAATGCGTTGCATATGTTCGTATGTGTTTTTATCTACTTCAGTAATAACTTCAAATAAGGTACATGTATAAAGCAAATGTACAGTGGTATCTATAAGAATGATGTATATCGGTAATTTAAATATGTATTCATGATATTGTTTAGATGACTAGTACATCTTATTTCTTGATTTAACAAAATGTATGTACATGTAGTCATATGACTTGTAATTATGAGTCTGGTTGACTAGACATAACACATTTTCACATAAAATTGTATCATGAAAGCACGAATGTAATGATTTTATTATAGGTATGGAACTTCTCTAAATCTCATATTTCTTCTCAAATAAGCATTTTCAGGTAAACGTCTTAATATTAACAGGGGTAGAAAATAGTAGTATAGCAGAATGTGCCTCTTCTAGAAGTTGGTAATTGTGAGCTGAAACACTGACAAATCATTGAGTCATTTCATGGTCATTATTATTTGTTATTAGCTGTGAGATTTTTTATTGGTTTATGTTAACACAAAACTGCCCATATTTTGCATTTGCGCATACTTTTCATTGATAAGAGGGCTGTTCTTGATACACACTAATAGGAAATTATTTAGTTATAATATTAATAATTATTTCTCCAGAAACTATCAACGTTTTAATAGTTTAAAAGTGGATCGATTTTGTTCACTTGTAGTTGCTGAGCTATTTTTTTCCTGTGGGACAGTAAAAACTTATTTTGCATAATATGTAGAGTCGAGCTTTTAACTCTTGGTGACTGATTCATGGACAGTTTAACTAAATAGCTAGAACATTTATTAAATAAGATTTACAAAATAATGATCTTAGTAGTATTTATGCCTAGTATTTAAACTCCCTCAAACAGTGTTTGTCAATGGGAATACTAGAATCACCCTGTCTGCATGTCGGTCTGTTGGTTGTTCTGTCCGATATACAACATATGTAGTGTGTGTGGCTAACTTCTTCATCAGTTTTGAAGGGATTGCAATTCAATTTGATAATACAAATACAAAGATAATGATGTGTAGATGTGCAAGACATAAATTTGCTGTACATCCATCAAAATGTTTTTTTTAAGTCTATTCCTTTGAACTGAAGTATCTTTTTAGAACACATGTAATAACTTATAGTTTATGTTTTTTTCAAACTACGTTAGTTGTCAATGGATTGCCTTTAAACTTGGCATATAATCAACAGTAAGGTACTGTTTACTTCTTCCCCATCCATCATTCTGACTGTCTATACCAATTCATTGTATACAATCCTGTGTTCAACTCCTATATTATTCAAAATACTGACATAACAAAGTATTCTTGATAGACTATTGTGATAGGTAAATCTACGTCCAAGTGATGTATGTGATCTGCAGTGAGTCCCTTGCTGTCAGCACGTTCAGTGCTTTGATATTCTAAACCCACCTGTGCCTCAGTATTACAGATGGTGATAAATTTATAAATATAACAGTCAGACTAACTTCTGTAGACATATACATACGTCTTTGTATACCCTTGTTACGGAAAATAAAATACAAAATAACCTCAATTGTTAGATCCTATAGAAATGGTCCATTACATCAGCACACAGAGGTGCCCTTTCATAAGCGTAAACTGTTTTTTTTTACAAAAAATATTACCAGCATGTTATGAACATGTTATTCAGAGTTTGCCCACTTCGGCGGTAAACCACGGCATACACAACTGCTAACACATTTACTCACATGACAGACGATTTTAGCTAGTTGATTCCTAATCCTTATCTGAATCCCTATGTTCAATACCGATGATATGGCTAGCGTCAGCAGATTACGTTTGTCGTTGGCCTGATTTATACCACAAGACAGCAGTCAAATATTGCATAATTAAGCTAGTATTTAATATAATCCTAATTTGAAGACTCTGGCTCTGCTCATAGACGTCGCGTATTCGCGACCATTTCCTTCCATGTTACAAATTGCATACATATGTCTCGAGACGAGCGAACAATATCCTCTTAGATGCACGTTTTCCATGTTTATACGAAATCCGGTATGGTTGTCAGTTAATGTATGCCTGTTTCAATTTGACAACTCATTTCGTCGCGTTTTGATAGTGAGAATTGCATCCCATGCGTGCTGGACAGACATGTTTACTTCTGGCAGGACCTTGAATACTACCTTCAATCGCAATGGTATTTAGGTCTGTGTTTCTAACTATCCGGAATCACAAACGGAATGAATTGTTTAATAAACATACCATAGAGATTAACAGCAACTACAAATATTATTTAATATGGGTTTGTCTGAAACAATTACCAATGAATTGTTCTGTTTAAAATACAGTCGAACCTCGATCATTCGAATTCAGCTGGTCCGATTTCAGATGATACCGAGTATTCGAATTGAAAGTTGTCACATAAGCGAGGTCCAACTGTATTTTAAAACCATCCACATTCGAACTCGATCTTGGACTCAATATCTCATGGACTAGATGGTCATCACATTGTCTATTTCTACATATAGACTATCATTTCTTTTTGGCTCCAATATCGCATGTGTTTTCTGAATTGGTAAATTACTTGTGTTTACACGCAATGTGGGTGTATATAATATATTTGCACTTAATCATTTTTAATAACGATCAGTCAATTCTGTCGATTGTGTACACTGTGAACTTTATTTATCACGTGAGTATTACTTCTTTCAATATAAATTTACTGTTAAAAAAGATATCTACTATAAAGGTTGTTACATAAATTAGACACACTTTGAGACAAAGTGAACAAACTTTACCCAATGAAAACCTTTATATTACGTGTATGAACACACCATTTTGTAAGCATTGATTTGTTACCAAAAAAAAAATTTGCAGAAGAATAATTAGATGCTTTAAATGATCTTCCGAGAGAATAGTGAAATATTTGTCAACATAAGTTCTTATGTTTTAAGTGCACAAAACGTATACTTTTAACAGGAATGACTGTGTAAGACTGTGTTCTGACATAGCGAGTCCTTGCTGTCCCAAGACTGTTGACCAATGGTATATGTGTGCAAGAGCTTAAATTGTTCGAAACACAAGGGGTGTTAAGATGGCCTGTGTATGGAGATGTTTTGTAGATAAACAAGACAACACGATAAGCCACAGACTGGCGAAAGAATAAAACGTGGTGTGTAATGCCAAAATGTTACATACCAGTGCTTGAATGGTGACTATTCATGAGCAGAATAATTGCGCTTTACTTCGGTAAAATCAATTTAGCGGTGATTACTTAATAGTATACTAATTATGCTTTTGGCTCAATACGCGTTACTGGTTTATGATGTGTAATTGGGCAAATGCAGTGGGAAATGAGGTAATGGTTTCATTGCACAAGGGTAGCAATGTACAGAATACCCCTACTCCACGACTTTTGTCATACAATTAGACTCTGATGTTTAAATGACGCTTAAAACTGACCTTAGATAACTCACCGTTGCACGTCAGTGATGCTTTATCTCGTGACTGGCTAAATCTCATGAATATTGATATATTAAGCATTGACTTTTGACCTCGTACAGGCGACTGTCCCTCCTTACTCAATACATTTAACCACTCCGCTCTAATAATTTGTCTGAAACAATTATAGAAAAGGCGGTGACAAAATCAGGAAAAAATAACCAATAAATCGTTATGCCTAAATTAATTGAAGACCATCCAAATAAGCCAAACGAGCGCGGCATATTGTTTGCTTCATTTATACATTAATTTACAAGAGAAAGTTGATGCAAGGCATCAAAGTCGCCGGGAAATGTTTAGCAAATAATTGTTGTGAAATTCTTGAAGGAAAAATGTTAAAAATTAAAACAAAAGTGACGAAATAACACAAACAGATTTTTGCATATATATTGAACGTGCAATATTTTTATGTAAGAAATGCACATAATTTATACCTTATTGATGTAAATAACACCAATTGGCAAAATCATCTTTTCCTTTGGAAAAAAATTCATAAACAGCCTATAATAAAAATATAATGCACATAAGAAGAAATTACATTCAACATTAGAAAAACATTCTCTTCATTTTATTCTAAAGCACCTGTGTCTCAGTATTACAGATGGTGATAAATTTGAAATATAACAGTCAGACTAACTTCTGTAAACATATACGTACGTCTTTGTATGCCTCTGTTACGGACAAGAAAATACAACATAACCTCATTTGTTAGATCCTATAGAAATAATCCATTTCATCAGTTCACAGAGGTGCCCTTTCATAAGCATGTTATGAACATGTTATTCAGAGTTTGCCCACCTCGGCGGTAAACCACTGCATAAACAGCTTCTAACAAATTTACTCACATGACAGACGATCTTAGCTGGTGGATTCCTACTCCTTATCTGAATCCCTCTCTCCAATATCGATGCTATGGCTAGCGACAGCACAATTCGTTTGTCGTTGGCCTGACTTATAGCACAAGACAACAGTCAAACATTACATAATTAAGCTAGCATTTCATATAATCTTAATTTGAAGACTCTGGCTCTGCTCATAGACATCGCGTATTCGCGACCATTTCCTTCCATGTTACAGATTGCCATATGTGTCGAGACGAGCGAACAACATCCTCTTAGATGCACGTTTTCTATGTTTTACGAAATCCGGTTTTGTTGTCAGTTAATGTATGCCTGTTTCAATTTGACAACTCATTTCGTTGCGGTTTGATAGTGAGAATTGCATCCCATGCGTGGTGGACAGACATGTTTACTTCTGGCAGGACCTTGAACTCTACCTTCAATCGCAAAGGCATTTAGGTCTGTGTTCCTAACTATCCGGAATCACGAACGGAATGAATTGTTTAATAACACATACCATAGAGACTAACAATAACTACAAATACTATTTAACATGGGTGTGTAAAATATTCTACAGTATTCGTGCGGTAAATTAATGGTCAGAATCCGATTCCGAAATATTGTTACGACTCATTTGCCGAGCGCGTCCAGGTACAAAGTATTTCTTTAGGTCTATAAAAAGTGATTTCGTCAAGTAGGAAATGTTAATGAAAGAAAGCGAAAAAAAAATTAAGAATGAATCGTATTGACGATAGTAACCGCTAAGTGAATTTCCTAGTTCCGCAATATTAACGCATGCGTAAAACGGGCAAATGTTAATGGAAAGGGTTATCGTAACAGAGATAAAAACAATCAAAAGGATTTTTATTCGAATCCGAGCCCCATGAACAAAATGAAAAGGAATAGAAAAATAGAGTCGCCGGCTTCCGGCCTCAGTGGTCTAGTGGTTATGGTCGCTGACTTGTAATCACAAAAGCTATCGCCGCTTTAGATCTACCAATCGCTATCTTTTAATTGAGAAAGTTGGTCATTTCTTACGGATGATCAAAGCCATATCCAACATTCCGTCTTCTCACATAATACCCGATAAATTTAATCGATAACGGAAGCAATCGATCGCTACTGTTCCGTATCTTTCCGGCAATTTCCGAAGATCACCGACGCAAATCGTAAGTCATTAATGAGGGTCATAAAACCCCAGAGTCATAAACACCGGATTAGCAATAGTATTAAGTTATAGTGGTTTTAACGGGATATTTATACATAAGAAAACAGAAGTGTATTTTTATGTTTTATAATTGTCGTTATTTTTATACATTTCAACAGAGACTATATATACCTGTCTTATATCTCAGATTTCAAACATTATATGTCTCTATTATGTAATATATAGCAAACGCTTGTACACATATTTGTACTTGTTATTCCAAGGAACAATGGTAACATAAACTGTCGGGGTCAAAATTTACGCTTCGTAATATGCCTGGTTCTTTTCATTCAGTATGTGTACATGTATATATGCAATGAAACGTGTTCCTGAGCTAAACGGGTGAAAGTTTTGTCTTTTTGTAAGGCTTGGTTTTGTCAATAGTTTATGTTTTAACAAGACTGTTGACCAAAGATAGATTTGTGGAAGAGCATAAATTACATGCAGTCATTACAAGACAGAAAGGCGAAAGAATAAAAAGTAGTTTGTAACGCCAAAACGATATATACCAGTGTTCGAAGGGTTTCTTTTTATTAGCAGAACTATTGAGCTTGAGCTAGTGAGACTGTTAACCAATGGTATATGTGTGCAAGAGCATAAATTGTTCGAAACACAAGGGGTGTTAAGATGGCCGGTGTATGGAAATGTTTTGTAGATAAACAAGACGGCACGATAAGCCACGGACAGGCGAAAGAATAAAACGTGGTTTGTAATGCCAAAATGTTACATACCAGTGCTCGAATGGTGACTATTCATGAGCAGAATAATTGCGCTTTACTTCGGTAAAATCAATTTAGCGGCGATTACTTAATAGTGTACTTATTATGCTTTCGGCTCAATACGCGTTACTGGTTTATGCTACGTAATTGATAAATGCTGTGGGAAAGCAGTCATGGTTTCATTGCATAAGGGTAGAACAACCAAATTCAATAAAATGCATCAATTGCGTGTCGCCGGGGATAATGTACTTAAAATACAGTATATTCACAATAGTATATTGACTTTTGTGATAGAATTGGATCTAAAATATAACAAACAGAATCAAAGACTGGAAAGAAAAGCATAATTATCATACATACCTATGGTAACATAAATATCAGGACTATAATATTTTAGTTGTTTATGTATGTTTGCTCAAACACCTTAAGAATGTATATGTATGATAAACGTTCACAACTATATAATGCGATTTTTGAGGTAATGGATAAGTCTAAAACGTTTGTTTGAAAATAAAAGCTCCTTGAAGAATTATAAAACCAGACGCAGATTTGTTTATGGCTTGTCAAAACGCAATTGACCCTTCCTCAGATATTTGATTGACAGTCCGATTGGCCAATCAGATAACAGGATTTCGACACACACCCTGCAGCTCGCTTACCTTAGACAAACAGGAAGAGATTACTGCGCGATAAAAAATAAGGTTTAATAGATTCCTGATAGCATTGTGAATATATTATATTATGTTAATATGTGACAATGCTGAAAAGATGCAGCTACGGATTGTGTAACTCGGACAGCAGTAATCCGGAGAGAATGAAATATTTATTTATATCGTCTTTACTTCGAGGGGGCAGACATTAGACGTTAATGAAAAGTATAGCCCTAAAAGATGAATAAACACAATGTAACAACTTAAAATATGTTTGTTTTACATACATTTGCAAGCAACAACTGATTTGCTAAATTCTTGCTTAATTATGTTATTCGTATCAATAATAAGAAAGCAGTGAATGTATATTTCAACAAACTATACTTCTCATCTTCTGGTTTTAATAAGTTGGAATTTATATAAATGTCTGATATGATCAATATATCTGCTTGTTGAATGAACATTATATTGTTTTGATAAACTACAATATTTGACTTTTACCAGCATGTAAGTAAGTATTTTGATATTTCATTTGCTTAGGGTGGTTACATTAGTTATAATGGCCTAGTTTGCAATGCAATGAAAATCAATTATAACATCAATAATTATTGAGATAAAAAAATTGTATAACCATAAACATGTATGCAGAAAAAATATTTTTACTTATGTTAATACTAGTGAAAAAATGAAAATACCGGTGATTTACTGGTATTGGTTACTCATTGTTGAGTATTTCTTTTAAAAGTAATTTATAAGAGTTATAAAAGTTCTGATTTCTTTATGATTTCATTTTCACTGGTGTTTACAGTTTATGATAGGGCAGAAATGAGTAATATATCATGTTTAATCCCTTAAAATCACACCAATGTTGAATTAAGTTCTTAAATATTTTTGTTATAACATTCAACACAGACGTACCTGATCAGTGGTCTTTTAGTTAAAGTCTATACAAATATTTATCACTTCTCAACTATACTGTATATATGTGTCAGATGATGACAGGAAACACTGATTGGTTGTATATTGGATTTCAACTGGGGCAGACAAAGAGAAATGCTGATTAGGGGTCTGAACAAGATTGATATCTAGATAGTGCACAAAGGGGACAATATTGTTTATTGCGTAATATTATATAATTTGTCCCAGCCAAAACTGGCCTTGTTTCTTAAGACATAATTTCTGGATTTTTAGAAATATGTGTCAGTGAATGATTTATTGATGATTTGAGAAAATCCTAATATTGTAATGTCTGTCTACTCTCTAAATCATTTATTAAACATACTTTTTTTGTCAAAATCAAAACAAAATATTTACCGCATGGACTTTTAACAAATATTTTTGATGTCAGATTATAATAGACATTACAAAATATCCTTATATTATCCAAATGGGTGATGAAGTCCGACTTTCTCTGTAAAAAATCTTCAAACTTGTGCAATTTGCAAAGTCTAGTAGTTTTCATCCAGAATATCTTGCAAAAACTGTACATCTTGCACACAATTATGTGGACAATTAAGCTGCCTTCAGTTCAAGGAATGTCCATAATTAGGGTATGTTTAGTGTCAATGATCTGACGATATTTGGGTAATTCTACCATAAGCGTATATTTTATGTCCCGTGGATTTCAGAATAAATTACTTTTTCACCTTGCACACAAATTTGATTTTTTTCAATGATACAAACATTATGAACCTTATAAATATGAAAATATGATAGTTTTTACTAGGGTATGAGCATTTTGTACAATATTGCATTGTTTGAGTCAGGCATATGCCAAAAGCACCGTGTCCCCTTCGTCACATGAAAGTATGAAAATATCTACAGATGAAAAGTATATGAGAAAAACCAATGAGTTTTCCTCAAAGAACAACTACTAGAATATTAACATGTACATTTTGAATTGTGTTTTGCTAAAAATTATACAACTTCGTCTAAAAAAGCGCACAGTTTTGGTGTCCAGATATTTGTCCATTCCGTAACGTTTACAATAAACGACTTTTTGTTTACAACATAATCATCTCACTGTGTGGACATATGCTGTATTATGACGTCAAAGTGTATTCGTTTATTTATGAGATTATGATGGTCACGAGATAAAACATCTGTATGTCAAAATTCTTTGATGTATAATCTGAACTAAGCTACGAAACATATTTGCATTTCTTACTTCATTTTGAGTATTTCGATCGTATTAAGTAGATACTAGATCTAAATAGTATGTAGTATAATCATAATTTTATCAGCATTGAACTTCATTTTTCACAAACTTTGTGCGTTGAACATTATCTTTAATATGGAGCGTTTTATTGAATTTGCGTCAGAAACGTATAAAATACTCTGTCGCAATGACTTTATTCATGAAATTAGACTCTGGTGTTAAAATAACACTTATAACTTACCTTTAGATAACTTACCCTCGCATATCAGTGATGTTTTATCTCGTGACCATCTTAATCTCATGAATATTCATATATTAAGCATAGGCTTTTGACATCGAACAGGCGACTGGCCCTCCTTACACTACAACCACATTTAAGCTGTCGAAATAAGAAGACTCCGCTCTATTAGTTTGTCTGAAACAATTAAAGAAAAGGCGGGGACAAAATCTGGAAAATAATTACCAATAAATTGTTCTGTTTAAAATACAGTTGAACCTCGAACATTCGAATTCATCGGGTCCAATTTCAGATGATACCGAGTATTTGAATTAAAGTTGTCACATAAGCGAGGTCCAACTGTATTTGAAAAAACCATCCACATTCGAACTCGATCTTGGACTCAATATCGCATGGACTAGATGGTCATCACATTGTCTATTTCTACATAGACTATCATCTCTTTTCGGCTCCAATATCGCATGAGTTTTCTGTTTTAGTAAATTACTTGTGTTTACAACCAATGTGGGTGTATTCAATATATTTGCACCACTGAATCATTCTTTTTTACGATCAGTCATTTCTGTCGGTTGTGTACACTGTGAGCATTATTTATCACGTGAGTATTACTACTTTCAATATATATTTAAAGATATCTACTATAAAGGTTGTTACATCAATTAAAATCACTTTGAGACAAAGTGAACAAACTTCATCCAATGAAAACCTTTATATTACGTGTATGAACACACCGTTTTGTAAGCATTGATTTGCTACCAAAAAAATAATTTGCAGAAGGATAATTCGATGCCTTAAATGATCTTCCGAGAGAATAGTGAAATATTTGTCAACATAAGTTCTTATGTTTAAGTGCACACAACGTACACTTTTAACAGGAATGGCTATGTTAGACTGTGTTCTGACATAACGAGTCATTGCTTCGCATTCGGATGGGAGCTGAAAGATGGTTAAGTCTAATATTAATTGCGTCCTTCAATCAGCAAACGGGAAAAGTATAAAGTTGCTCGATCGCTCATTCTCGGAAAAGGGTACAAATCATATGATTTTCTTGTTAAGCAAAATATGTCTTTGAAAATACTATTTTGTCTACGTAAAGAATTACTGTACTGATCTAATTCGCTTAATTAAGTTCACATCTTTCTTTAGTTAATCTTAAAATAATTAACAAATTTGTTCATTCCTTCGAAAATGTTCGATTGAGCAACTTTATTGTTTGTGACACAAATAAAACAAATGTATAAGTCATCGAACGTCTATTTCACAGCACTTGCCACAACAAACAAAAATGCAATAATATTAAACACTAACTAATGCATGTGTTGAATAATGACAAAAACAAATGATACAGAATAAATATACATGTACATGTATAACTAAAAGAGACATCAAATAATGTATTGAACGAGAGCTTTTGAAACTTTTCGATATCAACATAGTTACTTGTTTTACATATGTATGAAATTACCAATGGGGTAAGGTCATAGAATCGTAGAAAAATGTTTAAAAAACAACTAAAATAATATACGTTTGGTCCTGATCTAATTGATAAACAAAGAATATTTAAAAAATAGCCCAAATTGGGTATAATTTAACCAAATCTAACTTGAGAACATACAACAACTAAAGTCCAGTGAAAAATAATTATTAAACGTACTGATTTAAAAAAATAACTGTGTTTATGTTTTCAGAAAATCTCCATAGTCAAGTCAAATTTGGCTGAAGAAAGAGTCAAATACTATTCAATCTATTACCAACTTAAGGTATTAAACAATTTACAAACTATATCAATTTTACTACACATTTTACTTCGGTGTATTAACTTGCGTGAAAAGTATTTTTATAAATGTACTTGCATGATCAATTGCTGTCGTCCTAGTAACAATGTTCTACCTTTGTACACTATCAACAAAGCATTGCCATACATTATCAATCGTCAAACGTCTGCATTCGTCATTCAGGTCTAATAACCAGCAATCAATTCGCTTAAACTAAATACTAAAAGATATTACGAATAAGCTTATAAACTACCAGACGTATTCGCATTGAAATCACCAATTGTGGCGTGTAAAAGTTTAAAAAGTGCACAAGGCCATGCAACAGCATCCCAATGTATAATATACGCTACAGTAAACATAATATACTCGCACAAACCTACATACGTGACACGATGTAACTTTCGTTATGCTACAAATGAGTCATTACGTTCTGGGCGTTATACAGGAATCAAGTTTTGACTAACCTTGAAGGCTTCAGCAGTGCTTGTCACGTCAAGTTTATAATATCGAAACTACAACTCCGTATGTTTCCTGTATTATCGTACGAGAGAATTCCACTGTTATTTTGCATGCAATTTTATATGATGTAATGCGCATTCCAGAGTAGCAAGCATTTAGAAATATAATCATTAAAATCATACATTATAATCAGATCGATTTAATGATTTGTTTATTACACACATTTTAAATGTCTTCCTGGATGTCTGATTCAGACCAATTCCATTGCACGGACCAAAATGTGTAAATAATGCCTGTTAAGCTTTTACCTCTTGCAAGACTGGACCCCAGGTTTGTCATTGTCTGATGTATCGAGATGCTTAATGGAGTAGTAAAAGTTATGATTGTGATTTAGTGTAACGCGTTTCTGTGTATTTCTAACTGACGAATTACAGTTAGATCACTAGATATATAACTGTCTACACTACACCTATATTTTAGGAGATGAACGGTCCTTCAGACATTACACATCTACATATATGTGTATAGCTTAATGTCTAAACATGTCCCAGTTTCTTCTGTTAGTTTCCATGTGCAATGGGTATGTAATAAGGTGCTACAGAGTTACTGTGTTTTACAACACCAGTGATGTAACTCCACTTTTTCGCATAAAATCATTAGTGCATTGACAACATCAAAGTACAATAGATGCCCAAGGGCAACATGTCGAGTCCGCTTATTGCCATGAGATTAAGAGAATAGTGTTATATAACGCTATAGCGTGCATATCTATTACACCTATTTTTTACCTTTGACCTCTAAGATAGACATTGACCTTTGAGCTACGGACATGGGTCTTGCAGTCACCGAATCATCATGTCATAAAAAAATATTAGTGTCATGTTTTTTTGAAAATCTCCTTATAAATGAGAGTGTAATTCCGGAAATATCGCATCAGACTCATGGACGCATGCACGCACGAACGCACTCACATCCACCGACCAGCAGTTGTGGCGAATATGACAAGCTCACCGCAAGCGGACTCGACAAAAAAATGTTATCATGACCAAGCGCACAAGTGCAGACAATATAACACAAGCATATATTAGGATATAAACATTGTATTTTCAATACACAATTACAACATTATTTCAACACAAAATATCCCGTTTCCCTTGGCCTGCATTCCCAATACCTCGACTAAAAGGTCATTTTCATGCCAGTAACCGGCCTGTTTCATTTCCTGATTGGAAAACTATATCACTGGAAACAGTTTCTTTGAAATGTGGCCCCTATCAAGATACGGCCTCTATTTCAAGTTTGACTGTGTGGACACACATTTCACAAGACTTGGATTATTGGTAACATTCATACATACGCACATTTAGTGCAACAATCAATTTTTACAGAGAAAACAATTTTAAGTAATAGATCTGGCACGCCAGCATAACAGTCCAAACAAAAAATGTGTAAACACCAGGATTTTACATTCGTGTTTGGCAAATAATACACAAATAAACTGTCAAATCTATTTGCATATGCATCATGTTTATTTTGTAATATGCAGATAAATTTACATATTTATTTGAACCTAGCCAACAACATACACATAACCTGGCATTCTTTTCAATCATAAGTGAAATACAGTACACAAACAGGTTTAAAATATATTTGCGATTGCAATAGATGGCTGTTAGATTGACCGCGAACAGGTGTATGAACTTTCAGGACCGATACACGTCAATTAAGGTAAGGAAATGCTTTCAAGTGTAAAGCTATATACTTTCTATCAAAACAAAACCGCGGCTTTTTCTCCGTCAAGCTTACGGACAAACACGAACATTTCAATACACCTATTTTGAAATGTAATGGTCCCGGTAATATATTCAAACGTTCGCGGTTAATAAAACCGTACTACATAAATAAATAAATAATTATAAATATATTGAATACACAGAAAACCACAAAAGAAGCTTACTAAAGTATCCCAACATACAATAAAACACACAAGTAAACTCACACATTTAGACATAATATGCATTTTTTTCAAACGTAATGCTTGTGCAATAACGAATACAGATAAAACATGCGCATAGATCTACTCGAGTATTGTACACAGTACAGAAAGAATATCAACGCATAAAATACCTACATGCATTTCTTACACATATTTTCACATATGCACTCCAGTAAACAAATCAACCAATATAAGAATTCACATGTGAGTGTTTACACATGAACCTCTTAAACAGAATAGTTTGCTTATTGGCACTAATACTAGCTCTAATATAATACATGTATTATAAAATAAACACATGTAGTAACAATATAGCCTTTTAAATAAATATATATGACAGCGTTTTGTACAATTTTGAATTTATAAATTTTAACAATTACGTTAACATCTTCAGCACTTAAATTTATGTAACATGATTTACAGAAAAATAACATATTTACATAATTCTGCGCATTCATTAAATATAATAAGAATGTTTATTTATATAAATAATTGAATTAGGATATTTTCGGTCAGCTCTTTTTAAGATATTCATAGTAGTCTTGTTAATTTCCATTGAGTCCAAACATTCTTTATCATTGAATTGACTTTTGGTTATTCCTTCTGGCAAAGTAACAACAATTATCACACATGTAACTTGGTATCACATGAAAACACAAGCTCACATATTCAGCACATTGACAGTGTAAATGACATATCAATTATCATGCAAAAATGTGCAAACAAAATACTGATGTACAAAAAAAACCACAAAACAATAAAAAACTAGAATTGCGTCCATAGGGACACGGATACCCCACCCCCCACTTCCGTCATGAAACAAGACTTTGCTCCTAAACAAAACAGTGTCAAGCTTGATGTCAAAATTCATTTGGGTCTATTGCATCACTGATTGCAAAAACCATCATGGATGCACGAGAACTGTCAGTATGACCCTCAATTGTCCCTTAAAATATGTCCAACCCAACCGGTTTTTGATTCAAAATCCTTAAGTGAACAATTTGTGAGAGATGGCCGTGCAGTTAATCATCAAAGCCTTTACATATTCTTCATAACAATGTGATATTGTTACGTGAACGTATTCTGCTAAAAAGGTCTTACAGCACATTATATGATATAGGAATCAAATCTCTATCATGAATAGTTGTAAACTATAAGGTAAACAATTCAGAAACATAACTTAGAAACAAAACCTAAAAGCACGTGAACAAGTTGACCGTAACATCTTTAAACAACGACCTACTCACATAGTATCCTACGCCAGAAATAATAATCCTAACATAATGTGACAAATGAAGGAAAATCAGATGGTGTAACTTTTTGGCTAATTTCCAGCTTGTAAGTTCCATTCCCATACGCTTATTGTCATTTAAACTTTTTAAAACACTGCAGTTGATCCAGCGGACTCTGTAATATATGTTTCATGTCCAAAACTGACTGCATAAAAGCGTAAAGGAAAAAACCGCATAATCAAATATATTCGTACTAAAACTATTCGTACTAAAATTATTCGAACACGAACTATTCGTCTTAATGCATTAGAACAACTTCTACCATCATCAGTCTAAATCAAGTTAGTTTTAAACTCCTGGTATCGCGAGGGCGTCGAACATCCTTCGTTCCTTTTAACTTGTTTGATTTTGCTTCGGTAACTTCATCGAGCACGTTTCGCTGAGATGTAGGAATAACCGCGGTGTACATTTCAATACATTTCAAAACTTGATTCGATCGTGGACAGACATTGTATGATTATGTATCGGCAACATTATAGAAAAGTTTCTCAAATATATATTGGAATACCCAAGACAAAACATTTATATAATGCAAATGATTTACTTGCATTGCGCATTATTCGATAGAATGTCAGAAGAATATCCTTCACTTCTCGCGCGTTTCAGTGGTGGCTCGCTTTCATATCGTTCGTCCGACTGTTCTTCTTCATCATTCCAGTACTCCTGATCTTGAGCTTCAGAAACCATCGATGGAGCAATTCTGAACTGATCATAAGACGGTGGCGGCGGCAATACACCACGAATGTCAAATCCACCCGCAGAAATAGTTCCATTGGAGGTGTAGGGAGCAACGGCGTAATTATGTGTCGGGTAACAAGACGACAAGATATCGTGTTCTGTCGGGATCGGATATGATCGATTCTGAAAGTAGGGCAACGGCACTGAATGCCCAGCCTCCGTTTTTATAACATGTTCGTTACCAGAGGGGTGCGCAATTTGGAATCCGATTTCTGAAACTTGTGGCTGCATGGACGAGAAACCGCCACGATACATTCGTCCGTTCATCTGCACATTGCTGTAAATACAAGGGACCACATGTACGTAAGTAAAACAGTATATCAAGTTAAACATTAATTGAACGTAACGAAAAGTACAAGGACATGACCACTTGATATCAACATACGCCCAGATTGTGAAATCCTGAAACAACATAACGATTTGGACATGTATTCATGTAAACGCAACAAAACTGAAACAGTCTTGGGTATTTAAATACTAATATCAAAACACAAAGGCTATTTCCAATTGACAATATATTTGATAATTTGAAAAATCTGTCGTTTATGTTTATCATTTATGATAAACAGTAAAGCCTGTTATAGTGCTATCCGTAAAATAGAAATAAAATACACGAAAATAGCACGTAATGAATTGCATTTCATGTTCTTGGTAATTTTATTGTGTGAAAAGTTATGATTTGTGTCCATTTGTGATCAATTACATATTACCCGAAAATGCCATACCCACAATCTTGTCTGATTAAGTATCCACAAAGAACAGAACATATCTTTTATTGTTCAAACACAGATAGCAAAACAGTATATTTTGCAATAACATGTAAACATATGATATTGATAAATGCATGAACAATGACGGACATTTGTAAACATAATGATTTGGAGGTGGGGATGGTGATCACACTTTAATTGTTGGTAACATTGAATGGGGCGATATTACG
This sequence comes from Mactromeris polynyma, assembly GCA_032209605.1. Lineage (NCBI taxonomy): Eukaryota > Metazoa > Mollusca > Bivalvia > Venerida > Mactridae > Mactromeris > Mactromeris polynyma. The sequence goes on from JASFXZ010000007.1 coordinate 10,491,413, forward strand.
CAACTGTATGATATTGCCATACATGGAAGCAATAAAAACTATTGGTCGATTAAAAAGGATAATGGTGATTGATAAGTCATGTCAAATGTATCAAAATGTATTTATTTATTTAGTTTAAGTCTCATCAATGTACAATCATACAATATATACAATACAAATCATAACAATATTATGGCAATTATAAAGTACATTGCCACTCCATACTGGAGTTACAAGAGACTATATAACAATCAATATATACACACACATATGTACAAACTCAATAACAGTAAAGCTGAAAATATATTTGCTAATCTTGACAATAATGATCAATGATAGATCACCCCATCTTTGTTTAAGCCTAATTGCCACGCGAACGAAACTCACACATGTACGACTTGCGATGGGACGCTACTAATTCAAAGTAAATGTAGGTAAGAAACTATCAAAAAGCATACGCCCTATGATAATGGTCATCATTTAAAATAAACTCATCAATTACAGTAACTAAATAACAAGAGCAACGTGTTGTTTTCCTGTTATTTTTTGTAAAGTTAGAGACAAATCCACCTTTTTCATGAGTGTATTCAAACCTTTGACAAACTTCAGACAACATAAATATTTCCTTCGTAACAACTGAAGTTGATGAAAATATCCCACCTTTCTTAAGTTTTATATAAAGCTTCAGATATATAGCACATAGATCAGGGCCCGGGGGTATAACGATTACTTACACTCAGCACTTAAATCATACATCACAAACTATTCTCTAAGGTAACTGAGAGTGACTCAAATTGAGTCTAAAAATGTATATTAATGTCAAATGAGTGCTGAATATACTGTGGGGTCCACTTACTTTGAGATTTAAGTCACTTAGCAGGATGTTCATTCTCAGATATAATGTCTAAATTATATTCAGATTCTGATACAAGAATATATAGTTAATATAGTGAATTGGAGCTAGGCAAATTATTCTAAAAGGCAGTTAAATGATTAACCAAGCAGTAATGAACTTTTGTTGCGAAATATGACATAAACAAACACTTGATCCAGACTGCCTACAGTCTGAACGCTCCTAATATTATGAAGTTCAGTTTTTCATCATTCTTACTGTTCCTCCTTTAATTGTCTGGTATTATCAATCGCTAAACCTTTGATTATTACCGCAAGTTTCACCACATTATCCACCCAACTGTTCTCGCATCATATTTACATAATTCGTGCATATCGTACCTGTTCTTACCTTGTTCACGACTGGACAGAATGCATACGAAAACGTCTAATGGTCAACAGTACACCATGCGGCAATTTAAACTATATATGGCTTCCCACACTTTCCAATCAATATACTGACTGTCTCACGTGTTTTTGCGAAAGATTATCGTCCCTTGCGAGGAGCTTTGTAACAGTCTTGACCGAAAAAATCATCCGGATTCCGGAGATGAGGGATCCGGACTGTGGGGGATTTTTTCATATGCTACATGGAAGGAACTAAACGGGACCGAGAAAATTGACCGGTTAAAGGAAGTTTCGGACTAGAGAGTGTCCGGAGATCCACTGTACCATGCTTGCGGTGTATAAAATGAATTTCGCGTTTGAAGTCGAAGATTTACGCGCTTCATGTTTGTCTTCGGATCACTTTTTTTCGAAAGACATCGCGTTGATAGTACACATATATAGATACTAAAAGCTGTTTGTATTTGGATGGACGCCACTTTATATCCGGTTTAGCATAAAACCCGTACCGTTCGGTAATCATGTGTGAGCGTTTAAAGTTAGTAAACATTAGAACCTATGACTGAAACCAATAAAAATCGTAATTCTGAACTTACCCATCTTGTGTGTCACGGAATCCTTTGGCGAATGGATTATGATCAATCTTCAGCTGTGTAATCTGGAATATAATAAACAAATACCGAAGTGAGTAAAATGTATCCAGTTGCCAATCTGATTGGTCTCAAATGGATTTCATACGATTATACGAATAGCGTACGGTATTTTCAGTTTCTTACATGTATTTTTGTTTTGTTATTATTTGTAGTAACAATTAACAACTGCTTTTTCAGTTTTATATGCATATATGTAAATAAATATAAATATTGTAATGCCTATTCTCTTACTAGGTGTGGTATATACTAATAGTTGTCTCTGTTTTTTATGTTATTGTAGAAAGTATGTACATAGATGAGACGAACATAATGATTAACTATACATGCACATCCTAAAATAGACTTAGATTCAAAGAAAATGAGAATATTATATGAACACTATTGATTATCATCAAACAAGCCTCAGTTTGCACCAAAATGTCGCTAATGTCGAGGTTTGTTTGACCATTTGTTGCACGAAGCCATAGACAAAGACCTTTGCCATAAAATGAATTTTACATTAACAGCTTCACAACCACTGGCAATATCTTTATCAACTACAAAAGTATTAATGACAGTGTACTTACGTCAGTATTCTGGTAAGCTGTCACAGTGATGAACTGAGTCTCGGGAAAGAAATGGGTCTGTAGTGTTTTGGGGTCTCCTGTCTTGCATGGTCCCACTTCAATCACGTTTATTCTCGGCTGATATTTGTGCATCGAATTCACAACAATCTGAAATAAAAAATGCTAGTAAGACTCCAAGACTCCAATCTATATAAATGTGATGATGCGGGTAGTATGCCATCGCTGCGGGTATGATTCAAATGATACATGTACATAAATGCAAGGATGCGTGTACGTGAGTACTGATGCGTGTATGATAAATGGGTGCGTGTGTGATAAATGGGTGCGTGTGTGATAAATGGATGCGTGTGTGATAAATGGACGCGTGTAGGATAAATGGGTGCGTGTATGATAAATGGGTGCGTGTGTGATAAATGGATGCGTATGTGATAAATGGATGCGTGTGTAATAAATAGATGCGTGTATGATACATGGACGCGTGTACGATAAATGGATGCGTGTATGATAAATGGATGCGTGTGTAATAAATGGATGCGTGTCTGATACATGGATGCGTGTCTGATAAATGGATGCGTGTCTGATACATGGATGCGTCAGTGATAAATGGATGCGTGTGATAAATGGATGCGTGTCTGATAAATGGATGCGTGTCTGATACATGGATGTGTGTTTCAATGATGGGTACATAATGCGAAGGATTGATTTGTGATAAAGATGTTTGTATAAATCCCATGCTTGTTTGAATTGTGTGATATTTATATGAAATCTTTTGCGCATTTGATCAAACCACGCAAAAAATCATCTATTATTTAAGCAAAGTTTAAGGTAACTACACATACAGGCACATATACAGATTCCCTAAAAATTACGCGAAGTACGGCTGCATCGGTAGCCGTATAATAAATCGGGCACATTAAACCTGCGTTTTCAACAAGAGAAACGGCACATTTAAATTGTACATTAAGTTGATTAAGTCGGTAAAATGGCGAGTTTCGGGTTATCATAAAAGCTACAAGAATACTTACATGTCCGCCAGAGTTGCTTTTATTGTTGGTCAGCTTCAACTTGTTAAAGATGATGTCTTGTTTCATCCAATGTGCACCAGTGCTCGGAGAATCAGGATGCAGATAAATACGTCCAGCTGAAATAAAAAATTCCACTCTTTGGTAAATTTGGTTGTTCTTTAAATTCGGGTAATTAAACAAATATTGCAACCTGCAACATTTCAGACATAATTCTAGATTAAAATAAAAGAAATAATACGAATATATTTCATTGTTAAAAAGTTATATAACATAAGAAATGTGAATACATTTAGGGACCGGCGCCTCGTTCAAGAGGTTGCCAGTTCAAGACAAAAGACATAGAGCGGACTCGAATTACTTAAGTTTTTAAAAAAATGTTTAGAATTAGATATGTGATATAGTCCAGTTCGCGTGTTGTATTGCTGTTACTAAAATTCCGAAATGATTTCAGAAAAGTCTGTGTCAGTCCTATGTTATTATACTTCACCGTCATTTAAAATTGTTTCTATACATGTATAGATAGTCCTAAGTACCGCTTGAACGTTTGGTTAATGATGACTGATGTATATCTAACTTGTATATTCTCGCTTAAAGACCGTCTCGGAATTATGACCATCTTGTTATTTTTCTTCCATATATTAACTCGATAATCAGACTACCAGACAACATAGACCACATTTCTTCAGAACTAATGGTGATATTTCTATTGAGGTTATAACTTATAACTTACTTTTCGGGAGTTGTTCAGCATCACCAACCGGAATCCACTTTCCGCTCTGAAACTTCCAGTGATGATTGTCGGCAAGAATCATATCCACATACACATTGTACATCTTTCCTGGTGCCAGGCCAGTAAGGCTTAACTCAATGACGGGAAACATCCTCCTGAAAAAATAAAAAATAGTCCGTCAAAAACAAAGTTCCGTCCTACGAACATACGCCGTAAATGAAAGAAGAAGTTATAACAAGCAGTCTCCATATTTTGGCAAATTTCATTTTATACAATTTTGCACCTTGAAAAATATTCAGTATACGCTGATCTTTTGACGTTTTCAATAAATATTAATGTAAAAATATGAAAAATGATATCGATATATGGATATCAGTTACTTCAAGGAAAATATGATTAAATCGAAAGTTGTGCTTTACTTACCTCCCCTGTTTTGTGACAATCATCTCAGTAGTATGGGCATGAAATTTGGACCACAATTCCCGATTACATAGGAACACGCCAGCTTTTCCAGTAGACACAGATAGTTGTTGGTCCCTCACCGCGTACCCACACCATCCGTTGCTGATTTTCGATGGCGAGGTTGCCGTTGCTGATTGTGGCAACACCGGGTATACGTACGGTGAGTCGTGGTGCTTCGGCATCTCGCCGATGCCGTTGAAAACACCGTACTGTGGATACCCGTACGATGGTCCATCAGCAGATGGACTATCTCCTCCGCTTTCGTATTTATCTGCCATATACTGGACTGGATAAGCATTCTGCAATTCGCCATCATGATGATGGTAGTACGTCGGCATCTGCGGTATGTCGTAAGACGTAGCATGGAAGGTATCCTTAATTTCCATAACATTCACTTCCTGTGCTACGTTTCGATAGATATTATTCGTTGAATTCGGGAGATATTTCGTATCGACGGATTCAAGCGTCGCATATTGGCTTCTTTCTCCAGTCGGCGACGGGCTTTCGTCTTTATCATTATCGTCGGTGCTGTACGATTCATCTCCACTAGAGGACTGGGTGTGTCCTTCTGGCCTACCCGTGGCATCCTCTGTGAAGAGCGTATCTTTGCCGGTGTATTGCGGCATGTCGTTCTTATCTTTGGTGGTGTAAAAGCCGGCATGCTCATAGGATGTTTTGAAAATGTCCGATGCCGATAAATTGGAATCTGTCATCCTTGCAGAAGTAACCTGACACTAGTTAGTTAATATGTTGAACATATAATTTATAACAACGCGGCGAATATACGCGCCTTTTTTCAACAACTCCTGCACTCAGTAATATAGCCTATGCAACCAGACTGCTATCCGTAAGCGGTAATATCAAACTTGGTAACGCTTTAACTCATCTAAGGAACCTAATACCAGACATTGCCGGACGCATTCTTATATAGGTAAGGTATACACAATAGGATGACTTACAAACCATGATTGACAGATGTAAAGCCCTACCATTTTTGCATAATAAGTGTAGGAAACTTATTGAATCTTCTCTGGGCGATTGGCATAACAAAAGTCACGAAAGGTGCGATAAACTCGCACGCCTTTTTCGATGCTTTCTTTTCATTGGCTGGATGGTCTAACAGTCTATGTAATTTTCAACGTTTGAAGCAATGAAAATAGTGACTCAAGTATTCAAGTACAATTGAATACCATGGACTTGTCATGGACATTTCTGTGAAATAAACACCAATATGAGTTTAATAGTGAACTCGAACTGTGTCAAACTAGGAAGACAACCGTGGTGGCACCGTAGCAAATCGGGATGATCCGTGATGAACCGTGTTGATCCGGCGCGATCCGGCAGACCGTCCAAGATGTTTAACACAACCGGGAGTCACCAGGAGAAATATCAAGAACCGGCGTTATCCGGGCAGGTCCGGCACAACGCCAGTATATACCGGCGCAGGACCGGGTCTCTACCGTGGCTTTTCAGTGATAGTCCGTAGTAATCCGGGGCGGTCAGGAATACTCCATTCATGGTAGTCATACGGTGAACCCCGGAGTTAACGGTAACAGACGGCAACGTTACGGTCAGACAGGGTGTAGTTACGGTTAGCCCGGATAAATTCCCGGTGTGTATAAAGTATCGTGTACATTTAGGTTCCCCATCAGTGTAATTTGAGAGCAAGACGATATGATCCAGACAAGCAGTAACATACTCGAGTTGGTGGACTGTCAGCTACAGGATGAACTTGTCCCTGTCCGTATTTACCCTGGCGAACGAACCGCTGGTCTGTGCGGTTAATTTGGTCCTCACGGAGTCGTACCACGTACTGAGGGACTTCACCGCCACGCCTAGATCTGCTGCCTTCTTCTTCCACAATTATTTCTTCTTCGCAATATCTTTGTACTCCCTCTTCCCCTTCATGTACAAATACTCGTAGGACTTTAACCAATCTGCAATTTCCTCCTCTTGTTCATCCGTCAAAATGATTGGCGCAATCTTCTGGCGCTTTTTCGGCAGATCCTGCGTCGGTGATGGTGGCGAGTGGCGCTCATGTGATAGTTCCCTCTGGGGTGGAGGTGTTGGCCCAAGAACAGATTCTTCATCTGATGATGGTTCCTCTACTGGTGTCATCTTACTCACATGCGGTGGCTGGTTCTTGGTCTTAGGCATTGTCACCTTCTTGCGCCTTTCTGCCGATTCTGCGTAAGTGATGGAGACGGGTGGCGCTCAGGTGAAGACTCCCTCTGGGTCGGATGTGTTGGGTCACGAATAGATTCGTCATCTGACGGTGAAAGCATGGTACTATCTAGTGCATTTTTCCTCACATGTTTTTTAACAGGCGGAGGGTTCTTGTTTCTAGGCATTTCTGACGATGTTGCCACTAATCAGATAGATGCTTCTTCTTCGACAGACGATAGAAAACTAATGCTGATCTGCGCTTGTCTCCGTTATATATATCGGTACTATCCGGTTACCACCGGGGGACACCGGGTGTCACCGTGGCACCACCGGTGCGCGACCGGGGTTCTACCGGGTTGGACCGGCAGGGCCGAAACACGATCGTGGTCTCACCGGTTGGCACCGGGACACGACCGGGAAACACGCCGGCGCGACATGTCCCTACACAAAAGGTTCCGCCTATTCCGGAGCAGCCAGTGCCGTCGGGAGCAGTCAACTGGCGGGCCCGCCAGGACGTAAACCGGATGTGTCACCACACTCGATTGAATATGAGTAGTTTGACTATAATAGATTTACCCATGACTTTTATGAATATGAGCAGGGACAGAAAAGTATTATAGTGAGGCGTAGGTTAAAGAAACACGTACAATTTTGGAGGTCAGTTGGTTCGAGTGATTCTATACTTGACGTTATAGGAAATGGCTATAAAATACCTTTGCATTCGAAACCTTCAAGAACATTTTGTAAAAACAATAAATCTGCTTTGTTAGAATTTGATTTTGTTTCAGAGGCTATTCAAGACTTATTAGATAGAGTGCTAGTATCAGTTTGCGAAAGCCCGCCTTATGTTGTTAACCCTTTGACTGTTTCCATTAAAAATTCTAAACAGAAAAGACTCATTCTTGATTAAAGAGAAGTAAATAAGCATTTGTGGAAACATCCTGTGAAATATGAAGATATTAGAATTGCATTGTCATTATTCAAAAGCAATTGTTATCAAATTAAGTTTCATTTGACAAGTGCTTATCATTATGTTGATATTTATGAGCCTCACACAGAATATCTAGGGTTTTCTGGGACAAATAGGGAAGGGAAGACTAATTTCTACAAGTTTTCAGTTCTCCCTTTCGGAATTTCCAGTACCTGCTATCTGTTGACTAATTGAAAAGACCTTTGCTGAAAAAATGGCGCGGAGAGGGTAGGTTTGTCACCATGTGTTTAGATGATGGATATGGTTGTTCGCAATCTTTTGATGGAGCAATTAAACTTGGTCAGCATATAAAAAATGATATGCTGTCGTCGGGATTTATCCCGAAAGCAACGAAATGTGTCTGGTTACCCACACAAGTTCTGGAGTTTCTAGGTGTGATGCTCGATTCCGGAAATAGTTCAATATTCATCCCTGATCGAAGATTACTTAAGTGCCTAAATATGATTTCAGAAATATTGAATACAAATGTAGTATTAAAGTACACATGTACGGCCATTTCATTGTCCAAATGGGTCATTTATAAGAGAAGTAGTTGATTGGTTTGATTTACCAATTAAAAGAGAGAATTTAGTGGCATGTAGGAGTAGAAAGGTATGTTTGGAAATATTGATTTGAATGTCCGTATGTTGGCACCTTGTACAGAATCGTTTGTATAAAAGTTACATTGTGTGTTTATACTTTGTTTTATGAAAATTGACAATTTTGAAATTGCATAGTAAAATATAACTTTTAAAATTGATAACAGTAAGTTGTAATTGAAAGTGCAAGCAGTGTTGCAGAGGCGTGGTCGTAGCAGTAAATTGTTATAGAAATCCAAGGCAGAATTGCCGTGTCTGAAAGCGCAAGCAGTATTGCGGAGGCGCAGTTACATTTGAAAACAGTATGATATAAATAAAGGCAGTATTGCCTTGTTTGAAAGCGCAAGCAGTATTGCAGAGGTGCAGTTATATTTATAAATATTATTAGACAGACGAAATAGAGACAGTATTGCCGTGTCTGAAGCAACACACACAACAGTCATAGCCCACTTCTGTCAAAAGTATAGACGAAGAATCCATTATTCTGCACACTCTCATGCAAACTCTAATGACACTAGATAGTACATGTTGACGCCAAACTGCTAGGCTGCTGAGACATGACCTGTGGAAAGAAAACAAAATATCTGTTTTAAAGAAGTACATACAGGACCTGCATACAAATCAAAAATCAAGTTTATTCAACTAGCCAGGTGTTTATAGAAAAGATGCATGGTATGACACTGACTGTCAACAACATGTTGATCATTAAAGTCTATGACAACAGAAAGGAACTGTTACATTAAGCAGCCTATGTATTAATATCCAGATTACATCAGCTTTTCGAAATTGGTGCTACTGAAGTACATGTTCACAATACAAAAGGAAATGCACATCATGCTGCTGTTGTGATGCTGGATGATAGTACTTTTAAAATATATCGCAAAACAGATTATACGTAGAAAACAACTTAAATGTTTGTGTGTGTTTCTGGTGTTGTTCTTATGCTGATGCTTTATTCTGACGTCAGCGTTGCTAAGAGATACCAAACTAAACATATATTGACGTCTGAAAGAAGAGGGTATGCACGAGTTTAAAATTATTAACCGGATTGTTCTAGTTTTTCAATATTACATGCGTATATATATTAACACTTTGGAAAATAACCGGTGCTCTGATATATACGAGTTAGTCATGTAAAACTGTGTCTGCAATGTATCATTATAAGAGGTAAAAGTGGGCCTGTTTTGAGGGCTGAACCTCTGGACCCCCTTAACGCTAGTAACAACGCTCTACCAACTGAGCTAGAATGGCATTTGTCTAACCCCAAACTACTATAGAAATATGAACGTGGTAAACGCCTTAACACATACCTCATCATGCTTTCACCACGAGTCTGTGTCCACATAGTAGGACACAAAGGACAGGACGTAAACTGTTTCAAGGGTCAGTGTCTAAGGTGGGATGGCAATTATAAAATATCAGATACAAAAAAATCATCCAAATAAGCTAAAGTAGTGCGGCATAGGGTTTGCTAAATTTATACATAATAATCTGTTCACACTAACAGTTTTGTTCAATTTTCTGATGAGAAATTAAAGTCTCTGATTTCGTTTCTGTTTAAATCTCAAATTTAACTACGGTCAACTTTTTCAGATATATGCCGAACCACATGCTAACATCCAGGGAAGTTTTGAAACGATGTAAGATAGTTGACACAACAACAAATGATTCGTGACATTGCTTTGATTGGCATTACATAGACCGAGAGTGGCATTCCTCAGTTGTGTTATATGTTCTGTCCAAGGAGGCCAACTCAGCAATAAATTGTTCTCGGCTTTTGAATAAATTTTTCAGGAGTGTTGTACCGCGAAAAACGTTACGTATGCGCTGAAATTTTCACTGCTCAATTTTCAGACACTGCCTTAAAAGACATTAATAAAACTAATTAGACTGATAAGAAAGTGTGCTCTGTGTCTTTATAAGAGCCCACAAAGTCAAACACAAATCATTCGTCAAGATAAAGACTTTCATCAAACGTACACCCACCATCCCAGTATTATTCTGTCGATCCGGTGTAACATTAAACTGTGAGCCCGTTGCAAATTGACCACGACAATGCCAACTTTCTGATGACCAAAGCCTTGTTCCCAGGAACGATAGTAAGGTAAACTATTGGGGTCAATTTTCAACGTTGAAAACGATGTTGTAGTTTACTCACGGGTGGTACAGGGAGAGTGAAATGTTAACATCTTACAATGTCCCTCCAAGACTGTTGACCAATGGTATATGTGTGCAAGAGCTTAAATTGTTCGAAACACAAGGGGTGTTAAGATGGCCTGTGTATGGAAATGTTTTGTAGATAAACAAGACGACACGATAAGTCACAGACAGGCGAAAGAATAAACGTGGTGTGTAATGCCAAAATGTTACATACCAGTGCTTGAATGGTGACTATTCATGAGCAGAATAATTGCGCTTTACTTCGGTAAAATCAATTTAGCGGTGATTACTTAATAGTATACTAATTATGCTTTTGGCTCAATACGCGTTACTTGTTTATGATGTGTAATTGGGCAAATGCAGTGGGAAAGCAGTCATGGTTTCATTGCACAAGGGTAGCAATGTACAGAATATCCCTACTCCACGACTTTTGTCATACAATTAGACTCTGATGTTTAAATGACGCTTAAATCTGACCTTAGATAACTCACCGTTGCACGTCAGTGATGCTTTATCTCGTGACTCGCTAAATCTCATGAATATTGATATATTAAGCATTGACTTTTGACCTCGTACTGGCGACTGGCCCTCCTTACTCAGCAACCACTCCCCTCTATTAATTTGTCTGAAACAATTATAGAAAAGGCGGGGACAAAATCAGGAAAAAAATAACCAATAAATCGTTATGCCTAAATTAATTGAAAACCATCCAAATAAGCCAAATGAGCGCGGCATATTGTTTGCTTCATTTATATATTAATTTACAAGAGAAAGTTGATGCAAGGCATCAAAGTCGCCGGGAAATGTTTAGCAAATAATTGTTGTGAAATACTTGGAGAAGTATGTAAAAAAATGAAACAAAAGTGACGAAATAACACAAACAGAATTTTGCATATATTAAACGTGCAATATTTTTGTGTACGAAATGCACATAATTTATACAGTATTGATGTAAATAACACCAATTGGCAAAATCATCGTTTCCTTAGGAAAAAAATCATAAACAGCCTATAATAGAAATAAAATGCACATAAGAAGAAACTACATTCAACATTAGAAAAGTATTCTCTTCATTTTTAGCAAGGGGTTCGTCAGAGTCAATTGCTATAGTAGGCGAAATCCGAGGACACTCATCCGATGAACTCTTGGGTTCTGCACCGCCAAATCAACATACTCCTGAAGAAAGTCCCTGTCTAACAAACAATAGCAGTAAGCATTTGCGATATCAGCTAGAAAACGGATTTGAGCTGACATCACTTACGCAAAAGAAATAACTCCAAAGAAACTTGCTGATTAAATATTACAAATTACGGAAAAGAATGTTTGCCTACGCCGCGGCCGTATCAGGCTCATTATTTTTAGGCTCATTATTATTCACGTGAACTTTAACCCGAACACTCGCGGGAACAAACGTGTTATATATTTCATATATTGTACTTGAGCTATGTTCCGTACTTACCAATAAGAAAAAGCCGGGATCCAGCCTAAGCACGGTTCAAAGGTCACGTGAATAATATGGAGTGTATCGGATTGACAATGGTGATTTTATACGATTTTGTGATATTTCTATGACAAGAGGACGTTTATGATGCGTATTTTGTGGGTGATTTAAAGACATTAGTGGCATTAATCGACAGGATGCAAGTAATTTGATGTCGCGACTTCTCGATCATCGATGGAGTAAACAAAACTGGCATTATCTGCACGTTTCACGCTGGATTTGTGGATTTTTTTGTGATGTAAACTGCTAAATTGTTTATTGGAAGTGTATTGTATTAGCTACACGCAGGTACTTGTGAATCTGAATTAACAATTCATCATGCCATCAATGATTCGTGTAACGTGTACAGAAAGTTCAACTAGGTGACAGTTGTCAACCGCGTAATTATGGGACAGATTGTCGAGTTAGACATGATGATGATGATGATGCCAAAACAAATATTTGCTACACTCCACTATACAGGTAAATTTTATGTAAGATTATGATTCTTATAACTCGTCCGAGGTAGGATCAAACGAAATTTATGAATATATTATTCAAAGTAACAATTTCAGTCTGCTAGACTCTAATCCATCATCTTGGATATCTGACTGCAGGCAAATGACTCATTTACTGCGTAGTGGGGTGCAGTTAGATGCCGCATGGTTAGCGCAGTTGGTTGGGCGCTGTATACTCTAGCATTTAGGGGGTTGACGGTTCGAGTCCCACATTTGGCACACCTTATCCCTTGGTTTACTACAATAGTGGCAGCGGTGTTCGACGGCCCATGGTGGATGAGTCTCAAATGCCGGAAGGGGGAGGAGTGTTATGTTGTTGGATTAGACGGTAGTGCTGTATACTCTAGTGTTTACTATAGGGGTTGTGGGTTCAGGTCGCACATCGGGCACACTTTGTCCCTTGATTTACTTCAATAGTGGCAAAAGTGTTCAACGCCCAATGGCGGAGGAGTCTCAAATGCCTGAAGGGTGAGACGTGACAGCTGCCTGTTTAGCTCAGTCGGTAGACCGCCATACTAGTGTTCAGGGGGTTGTGGGTTCTAGCCCCATATCGGGCGCAATTTTCCTCTTGATTTACTCCAACTGCTACATATTTATTCTCAACCAATGTGTTGATACATGTATCTGTTGATACCATACAAAGCTCTTGTACAATCATTAGACTATCCAACATATACTAAACAGGGCTTATTTATCTCCTGTTCTATCATTTACATGTATATGCTGATTGCCAAGTAAGAGAGTTGTAAATACCATTTGTACATCTTGGGCATGACATGGCCGGGATTAAACCAATGACCTCCAGCCCTCTTACCAGACACTACCTCATGAGTGATTTTTTTCAAACACATTTAGGCGTACGTGTTTATTTGGAGTTAACATAATTTTTGTAAGTGTACTGAGAAACAAGGCACTAGATAATAAAATTTTGTTGAAAAATATGTTTTAGCAGTTGCCAGTACAAGAAGATAATTACTTTTACAAATTGTTGACTGATGATAGTTCTTATGTATTACTTCTTTTCTTATACACATCTTCAAAGTTCTTAATTTTTACTTTGTTTGCAGCCATGATTTACAGACCATGTATTTCAGTCCAGATGAGTTATTATCTACATTATATGAGATCCAAGAATCGCACATTGTAAGTGCATAGAATGGTGTAATGGAACTACTGCTACTGTTTGAAGCCATAATTTGTTGAAACAGCAATGATGGCAGCAATTAGAGTATTTCAGGATGGCAATCAGGGTAAGTTTTGAACAATAAGTTTATCAAATATGTAGAGATGGAAAATTGGACAGATTTCATAATCGGTTATCGGGTCGGTTTGAAAACTTATAATCGAATCGGAAATAATCGAAATATTTAGTTTTTTTGTGTAAGTTTAATAGTGACAGTTAATTTCATTTTTACAACTTTATTGATCTCTTTGTTGCTACATTTAACACCAGTGGGGTTTTACATTCCTCTTATATCATAAGATCATTTCATCATTCAATAAATATTTCTTTGTATGTTTACTTTGTATATTTGTATTTGACTGAATAAGTTGAAAACAATGATGTTCTATTATCTATGTACAGATTAGTACTAGTATAGATGTAAAAAAATATTTGATCTATAGCTTAGAAGAAATAGATTGACCAAAATGGCCGCCATTTCATGAACACTTGACTAGTGTTTCTGTAACCATTATTACAATTACGTGCACACAGATATTGATTTTAATGTGTGTGATAACTTATATACAGATACAGAGCTCTCTAAGGAACTCCCTGTCAATGTCACAAAAGGTCATGGTCAAGGTCATTTCAAGGTCAAAATGTAAAAAAGTGTTAAAAACGCGTTTTTACCCAATATTGTTTAAATTCATCTGCACAGTTTTCACCATAGACATGCAAAAGGTATGTTTTCAATACTTAGTATCAATATGATTTACAGCAAAACTTATTTCATGGTAATAAGTTGAATAATTATATAATTAGAAGGAATTATGTGACACCACATCAATCTGCAATTTTCTGTAGAATACGCGCGTTTGCTTGCATGAAATGAGTAAGCACAGTTTCTGTATGTATGTAAATGTATTTTCTACTCACAGACAAAAAGAAATTCAAGGTCAAAATTTCCATCGGACTATGGTCAGCAAAGGTCAAGGTCATTACATGTTGAAAATGAAAAAAAAGATGGTGAGAATATGTTTTAATCTTGTTAAAAGTTCAGTAGTATTAGTGTTTCTTAGGTTAGACTACCAGTAAGTAGTTTGTCTTTACCTGTGTTCCATGCAGTTTTTAACAAAATTTAATTGATGGTCTTTATGTGAATAATCGTATAATTAAAAGGAATTTCCTGGCACGACCTCTATCTATATTTGAGCGCCGCTATACAATTTCCAACCTCTTCTTTAAGTGACGTCATTTCCAGAAAACGTCACAAGTGACGTCACGATGTACTGACCGTAAGCTTTTATAAAAGCTAGAAAGTTTAGTCCCAACGTGGCTTGAATTGGCATGTTCTTGAAGTTGCTACAGGGAACGCCACATACATAAAACAGTGCCTCTCCACACAGACCGCCGGGGAAAAAACAATCCATAAAACATAGGACACTTGAGGAGGTTCAAGCGTGCATACGTAAGGGAACAGATGCGCAAGGAATGGCCTGGCCGACCATAAGGAATAACTAGGAGAATCAAAGAGGACAAACAGTGAAGGTTTTAAACAGATAAATTAAAACGACATTGGGTTTTTTACATTTTGACCTTGAAATTACCTTGACCATGACCTTAAGTGACCTTGACAGGGAGTTCCTTAGAGAGCTCTGTATCTGTACATAAGTTATCACGCACATTAAAATCAATATCTGTTTGCACTTAATAGTAATAATAGTTACAGTGACACTAGCCATCTTGGTTTCCATGGAAACTGACATGATGCCAACTGTCCACCCTCGCTAAAATTGAACTTCAGGCATCCCTCTACACAAATATACAAAGAAATGCTCTGGACTAAAAATTCACACAAATAAGTCCAGGGACTGTACTATTGCTGTCAGCACGTTCAGTGCTTTGATATTCTAAACCCCCACCTGATCCTCAGTATTACAGATGGTGATAAATTTGAAAAAATAACAGTCAGACTAACTACTGTAGACATATATATATATGTCTTTGTATACCTTTGTTACGGAAAATAAAATACAAAATAACCTCAATTGTTAGATCCTATAGAAATGGTCCATTACATCAGCACACAGAGGTGCCCTTTCAAAAGCGTGAAATGTTTTGTTTACAAAAAATATTACCAGCATGTTATGAACATGTTATTCAGAGTTTACCCACTTCGACGGTAAACCACTGTATCAACAACTTCTAACACATTTACTCACATGACAGACGATTTTAGCTGGTTGATTCCGAATCCTTATCTGAATGCCTCTGTTCAATACCGATGCTATGGCTAGCCTCAGCAGATTACGTTTGTCGTTGGCCTGACTTATACCACAAGACAGCAGTCAAATATTACATAATTAAGCTAGCATTTCATATAATCCTAATTTGAAGACTCTGGCTCTGCTCATAGACATCGCGTATTCGCGACCATTTCCTTCCATGTTACAGATTGCATACATATGTCTCGAGACGAGCGAACAATATCCTCTTAGATGCACGTTTTCCATGTTTATACGAAATCCGGTATTGTTGTCAGTTAATGTATGCCTGATTCAATTTGACAACTCATTACGTCGCGGTTTGATAGTGAGAATTGCATCCCATGCGTGCAATCGCAATGGTATTTAGGTCTGTGTTCCTAACCATCCGGAATCACGAACGGAATGAATTGTTTAATAAACAGAACCATAGAGATTAACCGTAACTACAAATATTATTTAATATGGGTGTGTAGAATAGGCTACAGTATTCGTGGTCAGAATCCGATTCCGAAATATTGTTACGACTCGTTTGCCGAGCGCGTCCAGGTACAAGGTATGTCTTTAGGTCTATAAATAGCGATTTCGTCAAGTAGGAAATGTTCATGAAAGAAAGCAAGCAATTGTTAATATATGAATCGTATTGACGATAGTAACCGCTAAGTGAATATCCTGGTTCCGCAATATTAACGCATGCGCAAAACGGGCAAATGTTAATGGAAAGGGTTATCGAAACAGAGATAAAAACAATCAAAAGGATTTTTATTCGAATTCGAGCCCCATGAACAAAATAAAAAGGAATAGAAAAATAGAGTCGCCGGCTTCTTTATAATTTGCATGATAAATGAATTTTGAAAGGTTTATCAATTCAATCTTTGAGTCAGTGCTTAAATAAAGACAATGTATTGTTATGTGTGTTGACTGTGTTACGTAATGACGCGTGCTCGCTTAACGAGGTGATTAACAAGGTGAGAAGCCGCTGTAGCAGGTGATTAGATAAGATGATAAGAGTTTTACAAATATGCAATTTGCCTACAATAATTTGACAGAGAAATGAAGGTCTATTATGTGACACACGTGTTTAAGCAAGGTATTAACATCAAAACGATGCGTATTGACTACACACTCGAATTTATAAACACGAAATCGCGATTTAATGATAATTATTAATTTATATATATTCTCTTTTATCACCAATTTTGATTAGAGTAATAAAGGGGGGAACAAATTATATAGAATTTGGAAACACGATGTTCTCATTAATATCAGACTTATCATTTGATATAACAACTACGTAATGACTGCCTATATTTTTAAATTTCAAGTGTTTGACATACTTTTTTGGCAAGAAAACTGATATAAAATTATAAAATATAACTTATATCAATTGGTTTCTACTTTTCTCCAAAGTTTAATAAACATGCTTTGCTTATATTCTGTAATCTGTATAACATCATAAAGTTGTGTCTATTTATATTGACTATTTTCTCTGTTGCTCTTGTAATCTCACTGATATAATTTAATATGCCTTGTTGTATTCATTACTACTGTAAGATTTTCATACTCATGCTTTCATATATACATGAACTGAGCTTAGTAAAATAAACTTGTAAAATAAAAAATATTAGCCTAGGTGTGACAATTCAATTAATTAATGTTAACGCACTTCGAATAGTGCGATAATTAAATTAGTCGATAGATATGCACATTTGATTTAATCAACACCTATTATATTAATAGGTGTTGTATAAACTGATCAGTTGCGTATATTGCTATTTATTTTTGTCCTGTTCTGTTTCATGCAAAGTCGTAGTGTAAATTATGATAATTTTATAAATCGAGTAATAACAATAATAAATATATATATTTTCATATATTTGATTAAAACGAACTTAATGGATAGTGCCGTATTTTCTGTTCTGTTGCTAACTTTTGGACAAATAATGAAAAAAACTTTAATTGATACGCTTTCAATATAAAATGTTCTTACTATAGCTAGCAGGTTGTCCACTAAGATAGTAAAAGAATGTTTAAGATATCTTAAAACATAAAGAAGTTAAGAGGGGTGGCCGTGTTTTCCATTTTGGCCGTATTTTTTTCAAAAAACGGTCAGACTTTTAGACCAAAATTTTATAAACTTCTAATTCAAATAATTTCAATTTAAAACTTGTTTAGGAAAGCTACGAGGGTGCCCTCTAATATGCAAAATAATTGTTTAAGATATCTTAAAGAATGAAGAAGTTAAGGTGGGGGCCGCGTTTTCCTTTCCTTTTTGGCCGCAATTTACGACTTGGCCGCGTTTTAAACCTCCCCATTATTTGACAGAGAAATGAAGGTTTATTATGTGACACAAGTGTTTAAGCAAGGTATTAACATCAAAACGATGCGTATTTTTTTGTGTATATATGTAAGTATATAAGTATTCATTTTGGAATGTAAATAAACTTAAAAAATTAATCTTAAACAACGTGTTTGTCAACATTTTCCAGGTAACAAATGTGATAATTGTCCAATTAAAAACATATTCGAGGGGTTGAAAAGTCTTGGTTTATTAGGGGTTGAAAAGTCTTGATTTTAACAGGGGTTGAAAAGTCTTAGGCTAATTAGGGGTTGAAAATGACAGTGGGGTTGAAAAGTCTTGGATATTTTACATTAGGGGTTGAAAAGTCTTGGGGTTGAAAAGTCTTGGGGTTGAAAAGTCTCTATACCAATGAAACGTGTTCCTGAGCTAAACGGATGAAGTTTTGTCTTTTTGTAAGGCTTGGTTTTGTCAATATTTTATGTTTTAACAAGACTGTTGACCAATGGTAGATTTGTGGAGGAGCAAAATTACACACAGTCCTACTGCATGTTCTAAACCCAAGAGGTTTTTAAATTGCAGGTGTATCTAGGTGTTTTGTAGTTAAGAAAGACGTCATGACAGAAAGGCAAAATAATAAAAAGTAGTTTGTAACGCCAAAATGATATATACCAGCGCTCGAACGGTTACTTTTTATTAGCAGTATTATTGAGCTTAAAATCAATTTAAGGGTTAATACTTAATAGTATACTAATTAGGCTTTCGGCTTAATACGCGTTACTAGTTTATGCCATGTAATTGATATAATGCTGTGAGAAAACAGTCATGGTTTCATTGCATAAGGGTAGAACACGAATAAAGTACGAATGAAATGCATCAATTGCGTGTAGCCGGGGATAATGTACTTTAAATACAGTATATTCACAATAGTATATTGACTTTTGTGATATAATTGGATCTAAAATATAGTAAACAGAATCGAAAAGCTGGAAAGAAAAACATAATTATCATACATACCGATGGAAACATAAATATCATAACTATAATATTTTAGTTGTTTATTTATGTTTGCTCAAGCACCTTAAGAATGTATGTGTATGATAAACGTTCACAACTATATAAAGCGATTTGGAGGTAAAAGATACGTCTAAAATGCTTAGGGTATGTTTAGTGTCAATGATCTGACGATATTTACGTTACATAAATTAAACTAAATTTGCACATGTTACAGTAGAAAACAATATGCAATCCTAAAATGACACTTTAAAGGTCATTTATATGTGTGCAACGTATCTTACATTAAAAGTTTAGCGTCATATTACACTTTTAGCATTTATTTTTTACGTTACCGTCTTCTTAATTTTTACGTTACCGTGTTATTTGAAATGTTGTTCTTTCTTTGATGTTTTAACTTAATGATTAATACTCGCCGGCGGTGTTTTCTGATCGATCTAATATATAAGTTTAAAATTGAGATGTAATGTCGCTCTACTTTAAATTTATCCTTTTAAATTTTACCTCTTATAATCATAACGGATATTAAACTGTACAGATATACGATGTTAGTACTTCCTGATACTATTAGATGTCTTAAATTTATACTTGTATGTCAAAATATTCATGAAAGTGAGGATTAGTTTTTTCTGGTATTAACTGATATTTACGTAACAAAAGATGTACCTTACTTCTGACAGATGTACTTGAGGAATATTTCATAGAGATACGATCTTTAAATTTGAAGTGAAATATTAACCTTGATATTTATTGTTCAAATACATATTTCTATCTGCATTTCCTTCTAAAAAATGAAAGTCTTTATTACATGTTTCGAATGTTGTTAAAAGTTATACAGTTCCATAAAACTTATAAATGTTAAAAACATGTGAAGAGTGGACACTCTTACGTTGACACTATAAAATAATGACCGAAATTCTTCTTTGATGTATAATCTGAACTAAGCTAGGAATCATTTGTTGCATTTCTTACTTCGATCGTATTTAGTGGAAACTAGATCTAAATATTATGTAATAAATTTAACAAAAAGAAAAACGTTCGCCATTTTTTAATTTTGATTATATTGCATTTGTTTTGACATGATCCAGCAAGAAATGAAAAATCATTATCGAAACATAATTTTATCAGCATTGAACTTCATTTTTCACAAACTTTGTGCGTTGAACATTATCTTTAATATGGTGCGTTTTATTAAATTTACGTCAGAAACGTATAAAATACTCTGTCGCAATGACTTTATTCATGAAATTAGACTCTGGTGTTAAAAGAACACTTATAACTTACCTTTAGATAACTTACCCTCGCATATCAGTGATGTTTTATCTCGTGACCATCTTAATCTCATGAATATTCATATATTAAGCATAGGCTTTTGACCTCGAGCAGGCGATTGGCCCACCTTACTCTACAGACCCATATAAGCTGTCGAAATAAGAAGACTCCGCTCTATTAGTTTGTCTGAAACAATTAAAGAAAAGGCGGGGACAAAATCTGGAAAACAATTACCAATAAATTGTTCTGTTTAAAATACAGTCGAACCTCGATCATTCGAATTCATCGGGTCCGATTTCAGATGATACAGAGAATTCGAATTGAAAGTTGTCTCATAAGCGAGGTCCAACTGTATTTGAAAACCATCCACATTCGAACTCGATCTTGGACTCAATATCTCATGGACTAGATGATCATCACATGGTCTATTTCTACATAGACTATCATTTCTTTTTGGCTCCAATATCGCATGTGTTTTCTGTTTAAGTAAATTACTTGTGTTTACACGCAATGTGGGTGTATTCAATATATTTGCACTTAATCATTCTTAATTACGATCAGTCATTTCTGTCGATTGTGTACACTGTGAGCTTTATTTATCACGTGATTATACTACTTTCAATATATATTTACTGTTAAAAAAGATATCTACTATAAAGGTTGTTACATAAATTAGACACACTTTGAGAGAAAGTGAACAAACTTCATCCAATGAAAACCTTTATATTACGTGTATGAACACACCGTTTTGTAAGCATTGATTTGTTACCAAAAAAATCATTTGCAGAAGAATAATTCGATGCTTTAAATGATCTTCCGAGAGAATAGTGAAATACTTGTCTACATAAGTTCTTATGTTTTAAGTGCACAAAACGTATACTTTTAACAGGAATGACTGTGTAAGACTGTGTTCTGACATAACAAGTCCTTGCTGTCCCAAGACTGTTTACCAATGGTATATGTGTGCAAGAGCATAAATTGTTCGAAACACAAGGGGTGTTAAGATGGCCGGTGTATGTAATTGTTTTGTAGATAAACAAGAAGCCACGATAAGCCACAGACAGGCGAAAGAATAAAACGTGATTTGTAATGCCAAAATGTTACATACCAGTGCTCGAATGGTAACTATTCATGAGCAGAATAATTGCGCTTTACTTCGGTAAAATCAATGTAGCGGTGATTACTTAATAGTATACTAATTATGCTTTTGGCTCAATACGCGTTACTGGTTTATGATGTGTAATTGGGCAAATGCAGTGGGAAAGCAGTCATGGTTTCATTGCAGAAGGGTAGAAATGTACTGAATACCCCTACTCCACGACTTTTGTCATACAATTAGACTCTGATGTTTAAATGACGCTTAAAACTGACCTTAGATAACTCACCGTTGCACGTCAGTGATGTTTTATCTTGTGACTCGCTAAATCCCATGAATATTGATATATTAAGCATTGACTTTTGACTTCGTAGAGGCGACTGGTCCTCCTTACTCAACAACCACATTTAAGCTGTCGAAATAAGCAGACTCCGCTCTAATAATTTGTCTGAAACCATTATAGAAAAGGCTTGGACACAATCTGGAAAAAAATAACCAATAAATCGTTATGCTTAAAATAATTGAAAACCATTCAAACAAGCCAAATGAGTGCGGCATATGGTTTGCTTAATTTATACATTAATTTACAAGAGAAAGTTGATGCAAGGCATCAAAGTCGCCGGGAAATGTTTAGCAAATAATTGTTGTGAAATTCTTGAAGGAAAAATGTTAAAAAATAAAACAAAAGTGACGAAATAACACAAACAGATTTTTGCATATATATTGAACGTGCAATATTTTTATGTAAGAAATGCACAAAATTTATACCTTATTGATGTAAATAACACCAATTGGCAAAATCATCTTTTCCTTTGGAAAAAAATTCATAAACTGCCTATAATAAAAATATAATGCACATAAGAAGAAATTACATTCAACATTAGAAAATCATTCTCTTCATTTTATTCTAAAGCACCTGTGTCTCAGTATTACAGATGGTGATAAATTTGAAATATAACAGTCAGACTAACTTCTGTAAACATATACGTACGTCTTTGTATGCCTCTGTTACGGACAAGAAAATACAACATAACCTCATTTGTTAGATCCTATAGAAATAGTCCATTTCATCAGTTCACAGAGGTGCCCTTTCATAAGCATGTTATGAACATGTTATTCAGAGTTTGTCCACATCGGCGGTAAACCACTGCATAAACAGCTTCTAACAAATTTACTCACATGACAGACGATCTTAGCTGGTTGATTCCTACTCCTTATCTGAATCCCTCTCTCCAATATCGATGCTATGGCTAGCGACAGCACATTACGTTTGTCGTTGGCCTGACTTATAGCACAAGACAACAGTCAAACATTACATAATTAAGCTAGCATTTCATATAATCTTAATTTGAAGACCTCTGGCTCTGCTCATAGACATCGCGTATTCGCGACCATTTCCTTCCATGTTACAGATTGCCATATGTGTCGAGACGAGCGAACAACATCCTCTTAGATGCACGTTTTCTATGTTTTACGAAATCCGGTATTGTTGTCAGTTAATGTATGCCTGTTTCAATTTGACAACTCATTTCGTCGCGGTTTGATAGTGAGAATTGCATCCCATGCGTGCTGGACAGACATGTTTACTTCTGGCAGGACCTTGAATTCTACCTTCAATCGCAACTGCATTTAGGTCTGTGTTCCTAACTATCCGGAATCACGAACGAATGAAATGTTTAATAACACATACCATAGAGACTAACAGTAACTACAAATACTATTTAACATGGGTGTGTAGAATATTCTACAGTATTCATGCGGTAAATTAATGGTCAGAATCCGATTCCGAAATATTGTTACGACTCGTTTGCCGAGCGCGTCCAGATACAAGGTATTTCTTTAGGTCTATAAATAGCGATTTTGTCAAGTAGGAAATGTTTATGAAAGAAAACGAACAATTTTTTATGAGCCTCAGTGGTCTAGTGGTAATCACAAAAGCTATCGCCGCTTTAGATCTACCAATCGCTATCTTTTAATTGAGAAAGTTGGTCTTTTCTTACGGATGATCAAAGCCTTGTACTTGTCATTCCCAGGAACAATGGTAAGATGAAATGTCGGGGTCAACATTTACGCTTCGTAATATGCCTGGTTCTTTTCATTCAGTATGTATATATGCAATGAAACGTGTTCCTGAGCTAAACGGATGAAAGTTTTGTCTTCTGGTAGGCTTGGTTTTGTCAATATTTTATGTTTTAACAAGACTGTTGACCAATGGTAGATTTGTGGAAGAGCATCAAGAGGTTTTAAAATTGCAGGTGTATCTAGGTGTTTTGTAGTTAAGCAAGACGTCAAGACAGAAAGGCGAAAGAATAAAAAGCAGTTTGTTACGCCAAAAGGATATATATACCAGTGATCGAAGTGTTTCTTTTTATTAGCAGAATTATTGAGCTTAAAATCAATTTAAGGGTTAATACTTAATAGTGTACTAGTTTATGCTATGTAATTGATATAATGATGTGGGAAAGCAGTCATGGTTTCATTGCATAAGGGTAGAACAACCAAATTCAATAAAATGCATCAATTGCGTGTCGCCGGGGATAATGTACTTAAAATACAGTATATTCACAATAGTATATTGACTTTTGTGATAGAATTGGATCTAAAATATAGCAAACAGAATCAAAGACTGGAAAGAAAAGCATAATTATCATACATACCTACGGTAACGTAAATATCAGGACTATAATATTTTAGTTGTTTATGTATGTTTGCTCAAGCACCTTAAGGTATTCCACCCATAAGTGAAATTCCTCATTTCCATTGTATATGTATGGCTCAGTAATCAAAATATAAAACTTATTAGAAAAATCAATATCAAAATATTATCATTTAAATTGTTTTTGAATTAGAACATTCTATTCAAATTTGCTTCAATACGTTTTTCTAAAAACAAAAAAAAATTCATAGAGGGAGGTAATAAAGTGATATTATATTGAAAATATAGTGAAAATGTTTAAAGGTTATTAAAAGACCAAAATATACCATGATTTTGTTGCGCATTCAATATTATTATGTTTTACAACAACACTAAGTTAAATTTTACAGAAAAAATCTAATTATTTTGTGAAAAAGCAAACAAAACCACTTAAAAGTGTTTAACTTACTTTTTCTCAGAGAAATGTGCACGTCATTCTGTTCAAAATGCGATTGTGCTGTAACCGGACTGTAAAAGTCTCTGAAAGTTTGATTAATTCTGTGTTAGATAATGTCAATAATTTTTATTACAGACAATTTGATGCCTCATTGATACATCAATTTAGTTTAGGTCATCTGCTATTAACAATATTTTAATTTTGAAAGGAAATTTGCCCATTTCTTAAATGCTATATGCATAAATGTAAAAAACAAAAACATTTTCTTTGAATTTCTTGTAGCTGTTTCTTACATTACTTTAATATACATATCTGATTAGTCAAATATGCTTTCCTAAACAAGAAATATTACAAATGAGAAGTGTAATGTTAATTTTCCATTTACTGGTCATTTTTGAACGGCGAACGTTTTCAGGAAGGAAGTTTCCAAAGAAAAAAGGTCATAACTTTTTTTTAAGAACGGTAAAAATTTATGAAATTTTAAATTTTTATCCGCATCATAGTACAGATTGAATATATACAAGTTTCATTTTATTTTGGAGAAATGTCCATTATGGGTGGAATACCTTAAGAATGTATATGTATGATAAACGTTCACAACTATATAAAGCGATTTTTGAGGTAATGGATAGGCCTAAAACGTTTGTTTGAAAATAAAAGCTCCTTGAAGAATTATAAAACCAGACGGTGATTTGTTTATGGCTTGTCAAAACGCAATTGCCATTTACCAATTATGGAAAATAACCATACATGAGGTCGTTAGGACTGTTGTACATAACGAATTAAACTGTTGTATTTCGTCAATAAGTGATTGAGGAAAACATCTATGTAAACTTCATTAAGTCTTCTCGCTCTTTGTTCTTGAATATGGCCCTCTCGTGCGGATGAAATGAGCGCCACTGTACGATTTCCAACCTCTTCTTTAAGTGACGTCATTTCCAGAAAACGTCACATGTGACATCACCATGTACTGACAGTAAGCAATGTTTGCCCTATATGGCAATATGAAAACGAAGTGACCATATGGAGTAAATTATGTTTCCTGCTTGCAAATAGTTACATCACATGTTGCGTTTTCTTGAAATGAGGTCACTTACAGAAGAGGTTGTAAATCCCATAGTAGCGCTCCAATATGGGTGATGAAGTCCGACTTTCTCTGTAAAAAGTCTAGTAATTTTCATCCAGAATATCTTGCAAAAACTGTACATCTTGCACAAAATTATGTGGACAATTAAGATGCCTTCAGTTCAACGAATGTCCATAATTAGGGTATGTTTAGTGTCAATGATCTGACGATATTTGGGTAATTCTACCATAAGCGTATATTTTATGTCCCATGGATTTCAGAATAAATTACTTTTTCACCTTGCACACAAATTTGATTTTTTTCAATGATACAAACATTATGAACCTTATAAATATGAAAATATGATAGTTTTTACTAGGGTATGAGCATTTTGTACAATATTGCATTGTTTGAGTCAGGCATATGCCAAAAGCACCGTGTCCCCTTCGTCACATGAAAGTATGAAAATATCTACAGATGTAAAGTATATGAGAAAAACCAATGAGTTTTCCACAAAGAACAACTACTAGATTATTAACATGTAAATTTTGAACTGTGTTTTGCTAAAAAATATAGAACTTCGTCTAAAAAATCGTACAGTTTTGGTGTCCTTCAAATATTTGTCCATTCCGTAACGTTTACAATAAATGATTTTTTTTTACAACATAATCATCTCACTGTGACGACATATGCTGTATTATGACGTCAAAGTGTATTCGTTTATTTATGAGATTATGATGGTCACGAGAAAAAAACATCTGTATGTCAAAATTCTTTGATGTATAATCTGAACTAAGCTACGAAACATATTTGCATTTCTTACTTCATTTTGAATATTGCGATCGTATTTAGTGGATACTAGATCTAAATATTATGTAATATAATCATAATTTTATCAGCATTGAAGTTCTTTTTTCATAAACTTTGTGCGTTGAACATTATCTTTAATATGGAGCGTTTTATTGAATTTACGTCAGAAACGTATAAAATACTCTGTCGCAATGACTTTATTCATGCAATTAGACTCTGGTGTTAAAATAACACTTATAACTTACCTTTAGATAACTTACCCTCGCATATCAGTTGTATTTCTCGTGACCATCTTAATCTCATGAATATTCATATATTAAGCATAGGCTTTTGACATCGAACAGGCGACCGGCCCTCCTAACACTACAACCACAGTTAAGCTGTCGAAATAAGAAGACTCCGCTCTATTAGTTTGTCTGAAACAATTAAAGAAAAGGCGGGGACAAAATCTGGAAAACAATTAGCAATAAATTGTTCTGTTTAAAATACAGTTGAACCTCGAACATTCGAATTCATCGGGTCCAATTTCAGATGATACCGAGTATTCGAATTGAAAGTTGTCACATAAGCGAGGTCCAACTGTATTTGAAAACCATCCACATTCGAACTCGATCTTGGACTCAATATCTCATGGACTAGATGGTCATCACATTGTCTATTTCTATATAGACTATTATCTCTTTTCGGCTCCAATATCGCATGAGTTTTCTGTTTTAGTAAATTACTTGTGTTTACACGCAATGTGGGTGTATTCAATATATTTGCACCACTTAATCATTCTTATTTACGATCAGTCATTTCTACCGATCGTGTACGCTGTGAGCTTTATTTATCACGTGAGTAATACTACTTTCAATATATATTTACTGTTAAAAAAGATATCTACTATAAAGGTTGTTACATCAATTAAAATCACTTTGAGACAAAGTGAACAAACTTCATCCAATGAAAACCTTAATATTACGTGTATGAACACACCGTTTTGTAATCATTGATTTGTTACCAAAATAAATCATTGGCAGACGGATAATTTGATGCCTTAAATGATCTTCCGAGAGAATAGTGAAATATTTGTCAACATAAGTTCTTATGTTTTAAGTGCACAAAACGTATACTTTTAACAGGAATGACTGTGTAAGACTGTGTTCTGACATAACTTCGCATTCGGATGGGAGCTGAAAGATGGTTAAGTCTTATATTAATTGCGTCCATCAATCAGCAAACGGGAAAAGTATAAAGTTGCTCGATCGCTCATTCTCGGAAAAGGGTACAAATCATATGATTTTCTTGTTAAGCAAAATATGTCTTTGAAAATACTATTTTGTCTACGTAAAGATTTACTTTGTCATAGTTCAACCAGTGTTAAAAAATTACTGCACTGATCTAATTCGCTTAATACGGTTCACATCTTACTTTAGTTAATCTTAAGATAATTAACAAATTTGTTCATTCCTTCGAAAATATTCGATTGAGCAACTTTATTATTTGTGACACAAATAAAACAATTGTATAACTCACCGAACGTCTATTTCACAGCACTTGCCACAACAAACAAAAGTGCAATAATATTAAACACTAACTAATGCATATGTTGAATAATGACAAAAACAAATGATACAGAATAAATATACATGTATAACTGAAAGAAACATCAAATAATGTATTGAACGAGAGCTTTTGAAACTTTTCGATATCAACATAGTTACTTGTTTTACATATGTATGAAATTACCAATGGGGTAAGGTCATAGAATCGTAGAAAAATGTTTAAAAAAACAATTAAAATAATATACGTTTGGTCCAAATCTAATTGATAAACAAAGAATATTTAAAAAATAGCCCAAATTGGGTATAATTTAACCAAATCTAACTTGAGAACATACAACAACTAAAGTCCAGTGAAAAATAATTATTAAACGTACTGATTTAAAAAAATAACTGTGTTTATGTTTTCAGAAAATCTCCATAGTCAAGTCAAACTTGACTGAAAAAAGAGTCAAATACTATTTAATCTATTACAAACTTAAGGTATTAAACAATTTACAAACTATATCAATTTTACTACACATTTTACTTCGGTGTATTAACTTGCGTGAAATGTATTTTTATACATGTACTTGCATGATCAATTGCTGTCGTCCTAGTTACAATGTTCTACCTTTGTACACTATCAACAAAGCATTGCCATACATTATCAATCGTCAAACGTCTGCATTCGTTCGTCATTCTAGTCTAATAACCAGCAATCAATTCGCTTAAACTAAATACTAAAAGATATTACGAATAAGCTAATAAACTACCAGACGTATGCGCATTGAAATCACCAATTGTGGAGTGTAAAAGTTTAAAAAGTGCACAAGGCCATGCAACAGCATCGCAATGTATAATATACGCTACAGTAAACATAATATACTCGCACAAACCTACATACGTGACACGATGTAACTTTCGTTACGCTACAAATGAGTCATTACTTTCTGGGCGTTATACAGGAATCAAGTTTTGACTAACCTTGAAGGCTTCAGCAGTGCTTGTCACGTCAAGTTTATAATATCGAAACTACAACTCCGTATGTTTCGTGTATTATCGTATGAGAGAATTCCACTGTTATTTTGCATGCAATTTTATATGATGTAATGCGCATTCCAGAGTAGCATGCATTTAGAAATAGCATCATTAAAATCATACATTATAATCAGATCTATTTAATGATTTGCTTATTATACACATTTTAAATGTCTTCTTGGATGTCTGATTCAGACCAATTCCATTGCACGGGCCAAAATGTGTCAATAATGCCTGTTAAGCTTTTACCTCTTGCAAGACTGGACACCAGGTTTGTCATTTTCTGATGTATCGAGATGCTTAATGGAGTAGTAAAAGTTATGATTGTGATTTAGTGTAACGCGTTTCTGTGTATTTCTAACTGACGAATTACACTGTTAGATCACTAGATATATAACTGTCTACACTACACCTATATTTTAGGAGATGAACGGTCCATCAGACATTACACATCTACATATATGTGTATAGCTTAATGTCTAAACATGTCCCAGTTTCTTCTGTTAGTTTCCATGTGCAATGGGTATGTAATAAGGTGCTACAGAGTTACTGTGTTTTACAACTTCAGTGATGTAAGTCCACTTTTTCGCATAAAATCATTAGTGCATTGACAACATCAAAGTACAATAGATGCCCAAGGGCAACATGTCGAGTCCGCTTATTGCCATGAGATTAAGAGAATAGTGTTATATAACGCTATAGCGTGCATATCTATTACACCATTTTTTTACCTTTGACCTCTAAGATAGACATTGACCTTTGAGCTACGGACATGGGTCTTGCAGTCACCGAATCATCATGTTATAAAAAAACATTAGTGTCATGTTTTTTGAAAATCTCCTTATAAATGAGAGTGTAATGGTCCGGAAAAATCGCATCAGACTCATGGACGCATGCACGCACGAACGCACTCACATCCACCGACCAGCAGTTGTGGCGAATATGACAAGCTCACCGCAAGCGGACTCGACAAAAAAAATTATCATGACCAAGCGCACAAGTGCAGACAATATAACACAAGCATATATTAGGATGTAAACATTGTATTTCAATACACAATTACAACATTATTTCAACACAAAATATCCCGTTTCCCTTGGCCTGCATTCCCAATACTTCGACTAAAAGGTCATTTTCATGCCAGTAACCGGCCTGTTTCATTTCCTGATTGGAAAACTATATCACTGGAAACAGTTTCTTTGACATGTGGCCCCTATCAAGATACGGCCTCTATTTCAAGTTTGACTGTGTGGACACACATTTCACAAGACTTGGATTATTGGTAACATTCATACATACGAACATTTAGTGCAACAATCAATTTTTACAGAGAAAACAATTTTAAGTAATAGATCTGGCACGCCAGCATAACAGTCCAAACAAAAAATGTGTAAACACCAGGATTTTACATTCGTGTTTGGCAAATAATACACAAATAAACTGTCAAATCTATTTGCATATACATCATGATTATTTTGTAATATGCAGATATATTTACATATTTATTTGAACCTAACCAACAACATACACATAACCTGGCATTCTTTTCATTCATAAGTGAAATACAGTACACAAACAGGTTTAAAATATATTTGTGATTGCAATAGATGGCTGTTAGATTGACCGCGAACAGGTGTATGAACTTTCAGGACCGATCCACGTCAATTTAGGTAAGGAAATGCTCTCATGTGTAAAGCTATATACTTTCTATCGAAACAAAACCGCGGCTTTTTCTCCGTCAAGCTTATGGACAAACACGAACATTTCAATACACCTATTTTGAAATGTAATGGTCCTGGTAATATATTCAAACGTTCGCAGTTAATAAAACCGTACTACATAAATAAATAAATAATTATGAATATATTGAATACACAGAAAACCACAAAACAAGCGTATCCCAACATACAATAAAACACACAAGTAAACTCACACATTTAGACATAATTTGCATTAGAGTACACAAATAGTTTTAAATATGCATTTTTCTCAAACGTAATGCTTGTGCAATAACGAATACAGATAAAACATGCGCATAGATCTACTCGAGTATTGTACACAGTACAGAAAGAATATCAACGCATAAAATACCTACATGCATTTCTTACACATATTTTCACATATCGAGGGTTCAGTGCAAGACTATCCTAACTCCTATATAAATACATAGGAGTTAGGATAGTCTTGCGCTGAACCCTCGATATGCACTCCAGTAAACAAATCAACAAATATAAGAATTCACATGTGAGTGTTTACACATGAACTTTTTTTTAAACAGAATATTTTGCTTATTGGCACTAATACTAGCTCTAATATAATTCATGTATTATAAAATAAACACATGTAGTAACAATATAGCCTTTTAAATAAATATATATATGACAGCGTTTTGTACAATTTTGAATTTATAAATTTTAGAGACACAGTTTAACAATTACGTTAACATCTTCAGCACTTAAATTTATGTAACATGATTTACAGAAAAATAACGTATTTACATAATTCTGCGCATTCATTAAATATTATAAGAATGTTTATTTATATAAATAATTGAATTAGGATATTTTCGGTCAGCTCTTTTTAAGATATTCATAGTAGTCTTGTTAATTTCCATTGAGTCCAAAAATTCTTTATCATTGAATTGACCTTTGGTTATTCCTTCTGGCAAAGTAACAACAATTATCACACATGTAACTTGGTATCACATGAAAACACAAGCTCACATATTCAGCACATTGACAGTGTAAATGACATATCAATTATCATGCAAAAATGTGCAAACAAAATACTGATGTACAAAAAAACCACAAAACAATAGAAAACTAGAATTGCGTCCTTAGGGACACGGATGCCCCCCCCCCACTTCCACCTTTGTCATGAAACAAGACTTTTCTCCTAAACAAAACATTGTCAAGCTTGATGTCAATATTCATTTGGGTCTATTGCATCACTGATTGCAAAAACCATCATGGGGGCACGAGAACTGTTAGTATGACCCTCAATTGTCCCTTAAAATATGTCCAGTCCTACCGGTTTTTGTTTCAAAATCCTTAAGTGAACAATTTGTGAGAGATGGCCGTGCAGTTAATCATCAAAGCCTTTACATATTCTTCATAACAATGTGATATTGTTACGTGAACGTATTCTGCTAAAAAGGTCTTAAAGCACATTATATGATATAGGAATCAAATCTCTATCATGAATAGTTGTAAACATAAGATAAAGTAAACAATTAAGAAACAAAACTAAGAAATAAACCTAAAAGCACGTGAACAAGTTGACCGTAACATCTTTAAACAACGACCTACTCACATAGTATCCTACGCCAGAAACAATAATCCTAACATAATGTAACAAATGAAGGAAAATCAGATGGTGTAACTTTTGGGCTAATTTCCAGCTTGTAAGTTCCATTCCCATACGCTTATTGTCATTTAAACTTTTATTAAAACACTGCAGTTGATCCAGCGGACTCTGTAATATATGTTTCATGTCCAAAACTGGGTGCATAAAAGCGTAAAGGAAAAAACCGCATAATCAAATATATTCGTACTAAAACTATTCGTACTAAAACTATTCGAACACGAATTATTCGTCTTAATGCAGTAGAACAACTCCTACCATCATCCGTCTAAATCAAGTTGAACATCCTTCGTTCCTTTTAACTTGTTTGATTTTGCTTCGGTAACTTCATCGAGAAAGTTTCGCTGAGATGTAGGAATAACCGTGATGTACATTTCAAAACTTGATTCGATCGTGGACAGACATTGTATGATTTTGTATCGGCAACATTATAGAAAAGTTTCTTAAATATATATTGGAATACCCAAGACAAAACATTTCTATAATGCAAATGATTTACTTTCATTGCGCATTATTCGATAGAATGTCAGAAGAATATGCTTCATTTCTCGCGCGTTTCAGTGGTGGCTCGCTTTCATATCGTTCGTCCGACTGTTCTTCTTCATCATTCCAGTATTCCTGATCTTGAGCTTCGGAAACCATCGGTGGAGCAATTCTGAACTGATCATAAGACGGTGGCGGCGGTAATACACCACGAATGTCGAATCCACCCGCAGAAATAGTTCCATTGGAGGTGTAGGGAGCCACGGCGTAATTATGTGTCGGGTAACAAGACGACAAGATATCGTGTTCTGTCGGGATCGGATATGATCGATTCTGAAAGTAGGGCACCGGCGCTGAATGCCCAGCCTCCGTTTTTATAACATGTTCGTTACCAGAGGGGTGCGCAATTTGGAATCCGATTTCTGAAACTTGTGGCTGCATTGACGAGAAACCGCCATGATACATTCGTCCGTTCATCTGCACATTGCTGTAAATACAAGGGACCACATGTACGTAAGTAAAACAGTATATCAAGTTAAACATTAATTGAACGTAAAGAAAAGTACAAGGACATGACCACTTGATATCAACATACGCCCAGATTGTGAAACTCTGAAACAACATAACGATTTGGACATAGGCTAGATGTACTCATGTAAACGCCACAAAACTGAAACAGTCTTGGGTATTTAAATACTAATATCAAAACACAAAGGCTATTTCCAATTGACAATATATTTGATAAATTGAAAAATCTGTCGTTTATGTTTATCATTTATGATAAACAGTAAAGCCTGTTATAGTGCTATCAGTAAAATAGAAATAAAATACACGAAAATAGCACGTAATTAATTGCATTCCTTGTTCTCGGTAATTTTATTGTGTGACAAGTTATGATTTGTGTCCATGTGTGATCAATTACATATTACCCGAAAATGCCATACCCACAATCTTGTCTGATTAAGTATCCACTAAGAACAGAACATATCTTTTATTGTTCAAACACAGATAGCAAAACAGTATATTTGCAATAACTTGTAAACATATGATATTGATAAATGCATGTACAATGACGGACATTTGTAAACATAATGATTTGGAGGTGGGGATGGTGATCACACTTTAAGTATTGGTAACATTGAATGGGACGATGTTACGCAACTGTATGATATTGCCATACATGGAAGCAATAAAAACTATTGGTCGATTAAAAGGATAATGGTGATTGCCAAGTCATGTCAAATGTATCAAAATGTATTTATTTATTTAAGTCTCATCAATGTACAATCATACAATATATACAATACAAATCATAACAATATTATGGCAATTATAAAGTACATTGCCACTCCATAAATATATTAGCTAATCTTGACAATAATGATCAATGATAGATCACCCCATCTTTGTTAAAGCATAATTGCCACGCGAACGAAACTCACACATGTACGACTTGCGATGGGACGCTACTAATTCAAAGTAAATGAAGATAAGAAACTATCAATAAGCATACGCCCTATGATAATGGTCATCATTTAAAATAAACTCATCAATTACAGTAACCAAATAACAAGAGCAACGTGTTGTTTTCCTGTTATTTTTTGTAAAGTTAGAGACAAATCCACCTTTTTCATGAGTGTATTCAAACCTTTGACAAACTTCAGACAACATAAATATTTCCTTCGTAACAACTGAAGTTGATGAAATATCCCACTTTTCTTAAGTTTTATATAAAGCTTCAGATATATAGCACATAGATCATGCCCCGGGAGTATAACGATTACTTACACTCAGCACGTAAATCACACAGCACAAACTATTATCTAAGGTAACTGAGAGTGACTCAAATTGAGTCTAAAAATGTATATTAATGTCAAATGAGTGCTGAATATGCTGTGGGGTCCACTTACTTTGAGATTTAAGTCACTTAGCAGGATGTTCATTCTCAGATATAATGTCTAAATTATATTCAGATTCTGATACAAGAATATATAGTTAATATAGTGAATTGGAGCAAGGCAAATTATTCTAAAATGCAGTTAAATGATAAACCAAGCAGTAATGAACTTTTGTGGTCAAAAATGACATAAACAAACACTTCAGTGTGAATGCTCATAATATGATGAAGTTCAGTTTTTCATCATTCTTACTGTTCCTCCTTTAATTGTCTGGAATTATCAATCGCTAAACCTTTGATTATTACCGCATGTTTCACCACATTTGTCGACCCAACTGTTCTCGCATCATATTTACATAATTCGTGCATTATCGTACCTGTTCTTACCTTGTTCCCGACTGGACAGAATGCATACGAAAGCGTCTAATGGTCAACAGTACACCATTCGGCAATTTAAACTATATATGGCTTCCCACACTTTCCAATCAATATACTGACTGTCTCACGTGTTTTTGCGAAAGATTATCGTCCCTTGCGAGGAGCTTTGTAACAGCCTTGACCGAAAAAAATCATCCGGATTCCGGAGATGAGGGATCCGGACTGTGGGGGATTTTTTCATATGCGACATGGAAGGAACTAAACGGGACCGAGAAAATTGACCGGTTAAAGGAAGTTTCGGACTAGAGAGTGTCCGGATATTCACTGTACCATGCTTGCGGTGTATAAAACGAATTTCGCGTTTGAAGTCGAAGATTTACGCGCTTCATGTTAGATTCATGTTTGTCTTCGGATCACTTTTTTTTCGAAAGACATAGCGTTGATAGTACACATATATAAATACTAAAAGATGTTTGTATTTGGATGGACGCCACTTTATATCCGGTTTAGCATAAAACCCGTACCGTTCGGTAATCATGTGTGAGCGTTTGAAGTAAGTAAACAGTAGAACCTACAATAAAAATCGTAATTCTGAACTTACCCATCTTGTGTGTCACGGAATCCTTTGGCGAATGGATTATGATCAATCTTCAGCTGTGTAATCTGGAATATCATAAACAAATACCGAAGTGAGTAAAATGTATCCAGTTGCCAATCTGATTGGTCTCAAATGGATTTCATACGATTATACGAATAGCGTACGGTATTTTCAGTTTCTTACATGTATTTTTGTTTTGTTATTATTTGTAGTAACAATTAACAACTGCTTTTTCAGTTTTTTATGCATATATGTAAATATGTATTACACAATATTGTGCAATGTTTAATATCTTAACGTACCATGTTATATTTTGATGTTTTATTGTAATGCCTATTCTCTTACTAGGTGTGGCTATATACTAATAGTTGTCTCTGTTTTTTATGTTATTGTAGAAAGTATGTACATAGATGAGACGAACATAATGATTAACTATACATGCACATCCTAAAATAGACTTAGATTCAAAGAAAATGAGAATATTATATGAACACTATTGATTGTCATCAAACAAGCCTCAGTTTGCACCAAAATGTCGCTAATTTCGAGGTTTGTTAGACCATTTGTTGCACGAAGTCATAGACAAAGACCTTTGCCATAAAATGAATTTTACATTAACAGCTTCACAACCACTGGCAATATCTTTATCAACTGCAAAAGTATTAATGACAGTGTACTTACGTCAGTATTCTGGTAAGCTGTCACAGTGATGAACTGAGTCTCGGGAAAGAAATGGGTCTGTAGTGTTTTGGGGTCTCCTGTCTTGCATGGTCCCACTTCAATCACGTTTATTCTCGGCTGATATTTGTGCATCGAATTCACAACAATCTGAAATACAAAATGCTAGTATGACTCCAAGACTCCAATCTATATAAATGTGATGATGCGGGTAGTATGCCATCGCTGCGGGTATGATTCAAATGATACATGTACATAAATGCAAGGATGCGTGTACGTGAGTACAGATGCGTGTATGATAAATGGGTGCGTGTATGATAAATGGATGCGTGTGTGATAAATGGATGCGTGTGTAATAGATAGATGCGTGTATGATAAATGGATGCGAGTATGATAAATGGATGTGTGTGTGATAAATGTATGTGTGTGTGTGATAAATGGATGCGTGTATGATAAATGGGTGCGTGTATGATAAATGGATGCGTGTGTTATAAATGGATGCGTGTGTTATAAATGGATGCGTGTGTTGTAAATGGATGCGTGTGTGATAAATGGATGCGTGTGTGATAAATGGATGCGTGTCTGATAAATGGATGCGTGTGTGATAAATAGATGCGTCAGTGATTCAGTGTGTTTCAATGATGGGTGTATAATGCGAAGGATTGATTTGTGATAAAGATGTGTGTATAAATCCCATGCTTGTTTGAATTGTGTGATATTTATATGAACTCATTTGCGCCTTTGATCAAACCACGCAAAATATCATCTACTATTTAAGCAAAGTTTAAGGTCACTTTATTTACAGGCACATATACAAATTGCCTAAAAATTACGCGAAGTACGGCTGCATCGGTAGGTCTATTTCCAGAGAGCCGTTTAATAAATCGGACACATTAAGCCTGCCTTTTCAACAAGAGAAACGGCACATTTAAATTGTATATTAAGTTGATTAAGTCGGTAAAATGGCGACTTTCGGGTTATCATAAAAGCTACAAGAATACTTACATGTCCGCCAGAGTTGCTTTTATTGTTGGTCAGCTTCAACTTGTTAAAGATGATGTCTTGTTTCATCCAATGTGCACCAGTGCTCGGGGAATCAGGATGCAGATAAATACGTCCAGCTGAAATCAAAATTTCACTCTTTGGTAAATTTGGTTGTTCTTTAAATTCGGGTAATTAAATAATTAAACAAATATTGCAACCTGCAACATTTTCAGACATAATTCTAGATTATAATAAAAGAAATAATACGAATATATTTCATTGTTAAAAAGTTATATAACATAAGAAATGTGAATACATTTAGGGACCGGCGCCTCGTTCAAGAGGTTGCCAGTTCAAGACAAAAGACATAGAGCGGGCTCGAATTACTTAAGTTTTTAAAAAAATGTTTAGAATTAGATATGTGATATAGTCCAGTTCGCGTCTCGTATTGCTGTTACTAAAATTCCGAAATGATTTCAGAAAAGTCTGTGTCAGTCCTATGTTATTATACCTCACCGTCATTTAAAATTGTTTCTATACATGTATAGTTAGTCCTAAATACCCCGCTTGAACGTTTGGTTAATGATGACTGATGTATATCTAACTTGTATATTCTCGCGAAAAGACCGTCTCGGAATTATGACCATCTTGTTATTTTTCTTCCATATTTTAACTCGATAATCAGACTACCAGACAACATAGACCACATTTCTTCAGAACTAATGGTGATATTTCTATTGAGGTTATAACTTATTTATAACTTACTTTTCGGGAGTTGTTCAGCATCACCAACCGGAATCCACTTTCCGCTCTGAAACTTCCAGTGATGATTGTCGGCAAGAATCATATCCACATACACATTGTACATCTTTCCTGGTGTCAGGCCAGTAAGGCTTAACTCAATGACGGGAAACATCCTCCTGAAAAAGAAAATAGTCCGTCAAAAACAAAGTTCCGTCCTACGAACATACGCCGTAAATGAAAGAAGAAGTTATAACAAGCAGTCTCCATACGTAATTTGGCAAATTTCATTTTATACAATTTTGCACCTAGAAAAATATTCAGTATGCGCTGATCTTTTGACGTTTTCAATAAATATTATTGTAAAAAAATGAAAAATGATATCGATATATGGATAATAAGCAAAATATTATTAAATCAAAATTTGTGCTTTACTTACCTCCCCTGTTTTGTCACAATCATCTCAGTAGTATGGGCATGAAATTTGGACCACAATTCCCGATTACATAGGAAAACGCCAGCTTTTCCAGTGGACACAGATAGTTGCTGGTCCCTCACCGCGTACCCACACCATCCGTTGCTGACTTTCGATGGCGAGGTTGCCGTTGCTGATTGTGGCAACACCGGGTATCCGTACGGTGAGTCGTGGTGCTTCGGCATCTCGCCGGTGCCATTGAAGACACCGTACTGTGGATACCCGTACGATGGTCGATCAGCTGATTGACTGTCTCCTTCGCTTTCGTATTTATCTGTCTTATACGCATGGTGAATACTGACTGGGTAAGCATTCTGCGATTCGCCATCATGATGAGGATAGTAAGTCGGCATATGCGGTATGTTGTAAGATGTGGCATGGACGGTATCCTTAAATTCTATAACATTCACTTCCTGTGCTACGTTTCGATAGATATTATTCGTTGAATTCGGGAGATATTTCGTATCGACGGATTCAAGCGTCGCATATTGGCTTCTTTCTCCAGCCGGCGACGGGCTGTCGTCTTTATCATTATCGTCGGTGCTGTACGAGTCCTCTCCACTAGAGGACTGTGCGAATCCTTCTACTCTGCCAGTGGCATCCTCGGTGAAGAGCGTATCTTTGCCGGTGTATTGCGGCATGTCGTTCTTATCTTGTGTGGTGTAAAATCCGGCATGCTCATATGATGTTTTGAAGATATCCGATGCCGATGAATTGGAATCCGTCATCCTTGCAGAAGTAACCTTACACTAGTTCGTTAATGCGTTGAAAATATATTCTACAGTTTATCTCAACAATGCGGCGACTATTCGCGACTTATTTTGTCAATAAGTCCTGCACTCAGTAATATAACACATGCAACCAGACTGCTATACATAAGCAGAAATATCACACTTATATTGTACACCTCGAAAAACTTGGTAATGCTTTAACTCATCTGAGGAACCTAATATCCGTACATTGCCGGAGGCATACTTATAGGTAAGGTAAACACAATAGGATGGCTTACAAACCATGATTGACAGATGTAAAGTCATACCTTTTTTGCATAATTGGTGTACGAAAACTTATTGAATCTTTGACCGTGGGCGATTGGCATATTAAGAGTCACGAAAGGTGCGATAAACTCGCACGCCTTTTTCGATGCTTTCTTTTCATTGGCTGGATGGTCTAACGGTCAATGTATTGTTGTTGATACAATGCTGACATCAAGAAATAACTGTGAAAAATTAATGACGACTCGTCGAATGACTGTTTAAGTTTTGATTACATGATCAATATGTCACTTTCGCTTGGGCGTTTAATTAGTCCACAACAGAAATGGAAAATCGTTTTATTCGACAGGTGTTCTAAGATGTCCCGCTGTGCTGCCAGTTTTACTCATAATTTTTAATCATATATCAAAATTCGATGCACATGTGTATTATATTTCTGGATTGATTTGCTTTTCGCTTAGGCATTTGATATATAACAATCAAATTACTGTTGGAAGGTGATTTATGACAGATGTCAACCTCAATTCAAATAAACAGTAATTATATCTTGGACATATAAACCATATATGTACGTCCGTGATTTTATCAAGTAAATTTTAATATATATTTATGAAAAACATGTCAAAAGATCAGTAATAGACAGAATTAATTTCCACCCGGCCTGTGTACCACACCGATTAATAAATAAAATATATATGAATTCAATTCAATTCAGTTTATTTCATGCAATACATGATAGATTGAAAATAATATCGGCGAAAGATGTTCACCTTCTCGGACTCCAATATTACATTTAAAATAATTTGATTTCTGTCCATCTTTTGATGCGCATCACTTTGCTTGGTTGTTCATACTTTTAATTACATTAAAAAAAGTTCCATTTACATTACAATGAACAAGCTTTGACCATAACCCATATCTCCAAACAGTATCAAAAGCTTGTCTTAAGTCAATAAAAGCGCAGAATAGTTCCGTTTTGCTATTTCTTAAAAGATTCATCAACGTATGAAGAATAAACATATAATCTGTACTAGTATTTGAGAAACCTGCACGGAATCCTGATTGATAATCGTTTAATATATCATATATCGTGACAAAATGGACGGCCGTGAACAATTTTCCAAGGCAGCTTAATAATGTAATTGGTCGATAGTTCGAAGGATCAAGAGCATCTCCTTAATTTGTATATATCGGATCTGGAACACACTATAACGGCCCTTGATCGGATTAATGATACATATGGTCCAATTATCAGGGATAATTCCAGGGTCAAACACAATATTGAACAGTTTTTCATGTACATGCTTCTTATCAAAGGACTGTTTGACGGCTAATTGTTTATTCAATTGTTTTAAGGACAATGCGCAAATGCAGTTGCGAATAAGGTGTGAAATGACCAATGGGATTAAGTGCATGCGGTTGTTTAATGGATTATTTAACTATCTTGTTTACCTGTCGGATCTGGTTTAATGCGGTCACTGGTCACGTTATAGAAAAGTCGTTTAATAGATACTATTCATATAGTAAAAACACGGGCGGGAATTTAAGTGGCCGTTTAATAAAAAATCACTTAATACAGGTGGTCGCTCGAGCAATGTCTACTGTAGTTAAATGAATGAAAAAATATCACTGTATGAGTTTCCATTTTCAAACACATACTTGTTTCCGTGTAAAATTTTGACCGTAAAAATGTCGCAACTGTATTGTCAACAAATATTGAAATTATTACAGCGGTCCTTCCAAATATATTTTCTTGGCAAACCTTTTTAGAGGATAATTATATTTTACGATATATTATTCATTTCTCCATTACAAGACAGCTCTATGT
Organism: Mactromeris polynyma; assembly: GCA_032209605.1. NCBI lineage: Eukaryota > Metazoa > Mollusca > Bivalvia > Venerida > Mactridae > Mactromeris > Mactromeris polynyma. The sequence goes on from JASFXZ010000007.1 coordinate 10,533,019, forward strand.
CAACAATAATAATACAAATGTATATATTAGTATATGTTGTCCATACTCTATCTGTGTCTTTGTTTCTGTACTATGCGTCTTTGTTTCATGTTGAAATGCTTTATAAATGTCTATGTTTGTAAATGTAATATTTGCATGCTTTTCTCCTGTCTCATGTTTTATCGCCATCTTGTCATTACTAAATTGTAAATAGCGATAAACTTGTAAAAGTTTATGCTAATAAATATACATGTATGTATGTAATCTATCAGAATTGAAAGATTTTCTCACCTAGCACTGACCGAACTTAATAACCGACTGTTAAAACGACTGATATAAGAACAAGCAGTTGTCGTAATTAGAGCCAACTACAGTTAATCATGTCATAATAGAGGATATGAACAACAACACAGTGTATGCTCCTCAGACATGATATGGCGTTAACAAATCGTACATTTACAACACTTGACCATGACCGGTCAAGGGAGGTAACTTTTAGTGTCAGTACGCAATTTAAAATGTCGTTTCTAGTGGAACAGAGTTGTCGTTCCTGGGCGGAAATTAAGTTAAAAATTCAGGAGAGGAATTTTAAATGTCGCTCAAAGATTGTAAAACTAAATTGATCATGCAAAATCGTTCTTCGGTTTATTGCATTTCTAATAACTTAAGAGCTTCTTTTACATGTTGAATAAATTCTACCTTATCATTGGAAGTTAGAAGTTGTATAAATTTGTGCATTAGTGCATGTCTATAATATTTGACTCCTTCCTAATGTCGGATTAAGAGAAAACATATATATAACGTGATATTAATCTTCAATGTCTAAAGGTGTTACACGAATTCCATATTTCACGAATGAATTCTTGGAATAGTGCCTTACTGTGAGAGTAATGACGAAGTGCGAATGTCACCACCCGTCTTGCATATGTTGATGGTTTTACTAGACGTTAATTTGAATGACATCCTCTCGCTACTTTTTTTCGATGCGGGTTGTAAATGTCATGGCCTCTCACCGGCCACCTATGGTTTTTATCTGTCTGTGTAAAATTCAGCCATGGATCGGATAGAGCGGATACATGTAGCTACAAGTACACATGTCTTGGATTATTACGTTAGTAACGGAAATACTATATTCAAATGTATGAGATAATAATTATAAAAAGCATAATCACTTTGTTTTAGCAAAATTCACTCCTATTTCATTTCTTTCTGAACAAGCCTCGTATAAACAAGTATTATTATGTGCAATATGAGAATATGGATAATTACAGCATCGACCTTGGCATTTTAGAAATACCAATTTTGCTAAGCAATGGTTTTGTGTTGGATGAAATTCTAAGAGATTGTACACTTTGGTAAACCTGAAAATGAACACTTGTGACAAATTGGCGGTTACTGATGTTTTGAATGTGATGATATTTTTTTAAGTGGTGTTACTTTCACAAATATCAGACTTAAATTACATTATCTAACAATTAGCATAATTTGACCCATTTGCAAGTGTCTGTTGTTCTTTCGTATCAATCAATTAAATGTACTTATACGTATGTAATGTAGCACTATCATTAGCTTCATAAATGTTACAAATCAAATTAACAACTGAACAATTAACAATTTATTTAATGTGAGTATACTGTTGTAGCTCGCCGTTTCGTAGATTTACGACACGTGTCACTTGTTAGACACAGTGGCGAATGGCAGAGCGTTTGACTCCTGATCCAAGGGTGTGAGTTCGAATCCCACTTTGGGCGGGGATTGACCGCGAACTTCTCAATCCATGAATGAGACGCTAGTACTGGTTTTACACTCAATCATGTTGCAAACTTGTGTCACAATTCATGTACATAAATAAGTAAACTACACCAGTCAGTAATACTCTGCAAATGTGTGAGATACTATTTCGAAGCGGAGCAATGCAATACGATTTCCGGCAGTTAACCATCAGATACTAGAAAGTTCGATCTTTTTTGTCGTGGAGATATTTTCCGGAATAATGTATGATTCTATATTTCCCGCCCGGCGGGTTTCATCCCCAGGCGCGACATACCAAAGTATGTAAAAGTAGCTCACTTGCCTAAGGTTGGCTTTAAAAGGACTGAAAAGTTGTGTGCGGGACTTAACCCAACCATTCGTGAATTTCATATACCGGAAATCCAATGGAATTTGCTGTCAAACAGATGACCGCCTGCGAGTTATTGTATAGACATGTTAGTATTATTTAAGACTTATGTTAAACAAAGACTTCAATTTGTTGTTTGAACTCCATGAGGCATACAATAAGTTCATTAGCGCATACACCTGCTAAGTATTCAAAGAGCGCACAAACTTGCTAAGTTCTGATTATGAGTCAGTACTGGGTTGCCCTTCCACAAGCACCTGACAACTTCCCGCATGAATCATGGAATACGGGGTTCCAATCTATGACCTCCTGGCGGCGGCGCTAACAGTCTTGTTCTGTTATTCTGTTTATCAATCTTAGTAAACTTGTTATACTGTACACGAATTGTTAAAAGATGTTAAACTTAAAGAAAAACAACATATTAGCGGCTGTGAGAGTGTTAATAAGTTTGTCACACGAAGTATTTGGTGAACATCCATCAACGCACACGTTGGACACGATGTTAAGGTTAATGATTAACAGATAGAAAAGTCTTACAGCCAATTAGCATTTCTACTACATGTAATACATTTCGACAACAAACTCTCATACTACCAATAACATATGACAGTCCAAAGCGACTGGTCTGTTGAGAAAACACAATATTTATCATTAAGATATTTTGTGTTTTAGACTATATTCAACTTGATTTTAGGTATATGGAGATTATCAATTTTGATCACAAAATTCAATTTGTGTCTGGAATACAATAAGAAAGTAGTTTAGGATATTCAATAGAATGTAAGTGAAACAGGCGCCCAGTGTATACCAAAGTCAACAAACTTTGTGGGGGGTTGTTTTTTGCTTTTCTTTTAACATCCTTTATCTTTATCTATTGAATGTTTTGAATCATATTCTATTTCGTTGCTAAGTGCTAAGTTCCTATTTTCTTCAAACATACACAAGTCAATAAAATCTTTATATTTATATACAGTAAAACCTCACTTAAAGACCACCTCAATATTAAGGCCACGATTTTAAAAAGTCCATTTTATCTGTTTCGCTCTTTATTCAACCTCAATATTACGACCACCTCAATATTAAGGCCACGATTTTCAAAGTCCATTTGAACTGTTTCGCTCTTTATTCAACCTCAATATTAAGACCATCTCAATGTTAAGACCAGTGTTCAAGGGTCCCAATGGAGGTTGTACCGTAAATCAAGAATGACTGGCTTCAAACATGTCAAGTTTCGTTCAGTCAGTGCAAATACCTCAATAGTTCGCTGGTTCTTGACATTTACATACTTGTATATTACAAAGCACGTTAGATAGTACGCGATGTCTGCTTAATATGTCTTTTTATCGAGGTTTTACTGTGTATTTATTTATAACAGTTTCGTTTGTTTCATCGGGTTTAACGCCGTTTCTCAACGATATTTCAGTTATATACGGCGGCCGGTTCACCTAACCAGTTTTTCCTGGACTGAATTCTTACCAGTACTAACTTACCCTTCCACAAGGAGCCGGCAACTTCTCCACATGTGGAGGAAAATCGACATTTTTGTCATTTTCATGGAAGGGTATGACCTGCCGCGACCGGGAATCGAACCCAGATCGCCGGGTTACAATTCCAGCGCACTAACCACTGGACCACGGCCGCGGCTTTATTATAGTCTCATCAGCAGGGATCAATAAAAGTACATACAATGAACCAACACACTACAACATAGCCACTCAAACATGAGTTATAAGAGACGTGACTAGAGATATTTCTAAGCTGTAAAAACATTATAAATTATATGCATCTATTAAAACCCTCTCGTTTATCTCTGATATTTAGAAGCTATACCAAAAGTTGGAATACATTTCTATTAGAATAAATGACCACATACCTAATTATGAAGGCATACAGCAATGAATACATCCTATCATATACATATAGCTGGGTACTACTACTACACGGGAGTGATTTAGAAGATATAAACATACTGTATTGTCCTAAAGGCAAATTTTGTAATATACAATTTTGGAATGAAAATTATCTAAAAGATCACAGGAAATGACGTATTAGGGTCACAAGGGTGGTCTTATTATTGAGATTTTACTGTACAATATTTCATTTTCTACATTCTTACATTTACAAACAGGACAAGACGAAACATTTCTGGTATATTCACATACCTTCCCGTTTCTAATTAATGTTGGCTACCCCAGATCTTAATTTAGTTAGTGCAGATTTATATTCAATATGCATAGAAGCTTTAACTTAACGTTCAGTTACAAATTCATGTTTGAACATATTATTTTTATTTATTTATTTAAGTCTCATTAATATACATATACAATATTAACTACAACAATTATTTCGTTAAAAAATGTATATCACTACTCAACTTGAGTTATAAGAGACTACATAAAAAATAAACACACACATTATTTAACCATTCAAATAATGACATTACTCTCAAAAACATAAAATGTCATACAATATATAAATATATATTGCACGTACCTACTATCTACACATATAAAACCAAGGTGCAGTCGTTAATCTTTATTGTAAAAACGAATTAAATGCAGATAATAAAAAACTGACTTTCAAAACAGGTACTAATGCACGATTAAGAAATTACTTAAGATATCATTTATCATCCCGGTCAGACCGTAGATGAACTGATTAACAGCTGCTCCTTGTATGAATATAAAACTTATCACACAGTAGCTATAAGAATAATTCGGACATTATTTACATACTGGTAAATTTTTCTACTATTCAAAATATCATGACTGGTTTTGGCACAATTTCTAATGACTGTCTGATTGGTAAGTACAAATTTAAGTTTTTCTTCATCAGTAAGATTATCAAAATGTTGATTAAGAGATAAAGCCTTCTGTACAAGGGGCGTACGTATACTACTATATAAGTTGCAATGAAACAAAACATGAATTTCTGTCTCAATTTCACCACAGAACGGACATTTACGATCAGATATACTTAAATTTTCATATCTGCCAGTTTCAATTCTAATTGGTGGAATAGTTCCTTAACTTATTGCGACCTCTTCCGGATTTGCTGTCAACCCTAGAGATCGATACATTGCAATCAGTGATGTTAACGGACATTAAATTATCAACAATATTATCACAAATTAGATTTGTTGGCACATATTTGTCTAAATAAATAAAATTCAAAATATTACAATTGCACAATTGTCTTTTTACTAAAAACATCCAATTTGTACAGCTATTGCTTGATTTGCCGTTTGCCCAGATTGCTGCACGCTTATTTATTCCAGACTCTGTATTATTACAAATTCTTGCTAAAAGCTTGCCACAGATTTCCATTGACGGATGGAAGGGGGTACCCACGCCAATTCCCCAGCCAGCGCTGCATTTGGCGTGTACCTTCCAACCCCCCAAAAAAATCTCATAGCACGATTTTGAACATTATTAATGCAAGAGAACGATCGAACTCCCCAAATTGCTGTACCATAATTAATGACGGGCCAAACTAAAGAATCATACAATTTTGTACAAACGTTTCATGGCATACCACCAACTACTTTACATTTAGCAATTAAAAGACCTAAAGCACGGCTAGCACTCTATGCAACGGCATTTACTGTAACATTATAATCTAGATATTGATCAAGAACAAGACCTGAGTATGTATATTTACTAACAATAGACAAAATACTATTACCACAAGTAAAACTATATTCAGAACAGTGTACAGAAGGTGGGCGAAAATGCATTATATTACTTTTTGAACCATTAACTGTCATGTCATTATGAAAACACCAATCATTTAAAGCATTCAACAATAATTGTAAATCATGAGTATTTTCAGCTAATAAAACGATATCATCAGCGTATAGTAAAATTGATATTTTCATTTGCTAACTCAATTCCAACATTCAAACTTTTAATATATATTGCTAAGTTATCAATGTACAAATTAAACAACATATGGCAATTCCTCAGTATATTCTACCTCTATCAGAACAGAACAGAACAGAACAGAACAGAACAGAACAGAACAGAACAGAACAGAACAGAACAGAACAGAACAGAACAGAACAGAACAGAACAGAACAGAACAGAACAGAACAGAACAGAACAGAACAGAACAGAACAGAACAGAACAGAACAGAACAGAACAGAACAGAACAGAACAGAACAGAACAGAACAGAACAGAACAGAACAGAACAGAACAGAACAGAACAGAACAGAACAGAACAGAACAGAACAGAACAGTGTGAGCATATGTTTTCTACACATTGACAAACTTATTAATTATGTTATTTCATGCACGTATCCTTTCGCGTGATTATAATAGGTTGGGTTGAGGTCATTTTGCTAACGTGCATTAAACCCAGAGAACTATAGATAGATTCTAAATGTTAAATACGTGACATATACTACGTGGTTTCTCATGTCTTTTATAACCAATGGACTAATACGCAACTAACATGGTAATACATAAATTTAGTAAACAAAACATTAAAGCTTACTTCATCTAAAATCCCAGCTGTACCATAAATCCACATTTTTACAATCATCAACAGTTTTCTATACTACGTTACATTAATATTATTGTAAAATGTGTAAAATGTGTTCCACGTGCAATGTTTTAAAATATTTCATTCATTAAATTGGTAAAATCACCAGGCCATACGAATTGTTTATGTAAGGTTGATCCTATGCAGTGGATCCACGTGCTACATGATTCTATCTTAGTTTTGAAAAATGTATTTATTTCTGTAGCTCGATTTTATTATCTATTCAGTAACAACAACAACAACAGAAAAAATCCATTGTAATACTAAATTTAGTACATATTGTTATATGAACCTGTTGTATATACATTAAATATGTTATATTGTTTGAAGTACAAACAGTATATATGTCCCATAGATACCTTCCAATGATTTTTCATAATGATTTTTCCTACACACTTTTTTTTTTATTCTTTTTTTTTTGTAAAATTTTATATGGAATCGCAATCCACACCAAGTAAAAAAAACAACAACAAAAACCCAAATTTAATCACCATCCAATAAACAAAATTGTAACGCCATTACCTATACCATTGTGTAATTATGTTATTTTATGTACACATGTCATTACATTTGTAATCTGTGTGAAATGTAAAATAAAGGAATTGTTCTGTTCTGTTCTGTTCTGTGAGACCTATCTTATAATCATACTGAAGAATGCAACTTCTACGACGGTTGTTACTTCCCCTGTTTATTAAGACCACCTACTAAAATAAGTTGTCTCCCTTTACACCGATTGACTTGACATGGATCAATATTGGAGATTTCCCGATTTTGGATCATTATTGGATTTTCCAAAGATCTAACCAATAGAGGCCTGATTTCAATATCGATTATTTAGGGCAGCTGACATGACGCTTTATACAATGGGCCAAAATGTGTATGATAATGGTCATTATGCGCAATGTGCGTTTTGCTTTATTCGCCTGTCATAGGTGAAAAGGTGCCAAAAAGTGAAATTAGTAATTGCTGTCGGGAAATATTAAATAGCAACGTATAATTTTATCTTTATTTCTACTGTATAAAATAACAAGCACAATATATCAATAAATATCATGATTGCCATTTTTGAGTAAAACAGCATTTTATTCAGTGATCAGTATGCAGTTTTGTTGAATGTTTATTCTATCATCGTTTTATAATGATTAAAAACATTCGAACCATCCCAAAACAAGAAATATCTTGAAAAAAGATGGTCGGCGCAATTTGAAGGTTAAGATTTGTTAAAAGTGACTAACTTTTTTTAAATTTTCTGGGCAATAACCCTGGGAACTTTGTTTTTCACAATATCTTCTGTTTGGGGGAACGTGGTAATAGAAGCAAACATCAAAGACGTAGGTAAACGAGATTGCATTCTTGAGAAATGCAGTGATTTTGTGAATGTCACTAGTTTTTGGACGGTACCGCTCAGGTACCGTCTATAGTATTGGCAATTTTGAGAGGCATACAACAATTGGTTCCCGTATTTCAAAACGCAAAACAGACTGAAAGCCGGTAATAAGTCAATTTTTATACACATTGACCCAATTACTTAGCGAAAAGTAGTTCCAAAGTTTACCGACCCTGATAATATCATAAACGTTTCAATAAAATGAAATATTGAAAGGTGACCTGCTAAAGTGGTTTTTGAACTAATTAGCTGTTTCTGTGGAGATCTGATGGGTTTAAAGCAATGTTTTAATACACACTAGTTTGTTTATAGTTTTGGATTTATCGTAGATATGGTGTCATCTTTCTACGTACAGCTCACTCTGTGCTTGGAAAATTAATTGGAAAATACCCCACTTAAGGCGACACCAAATTGATCTCACGTTCGTCGGATTTTCCACACCAAATTATCAGAATTTGAAAAACAAATATTTTAATTTGCGCTGGGTCGAAATTTCCCGGTACGAAAAAAAGGTGAATTGCGTATTAATTTGTCGGGGTTTTGTTTGTTTATTATCATCCGCAAATGGAAGAACATGATCCCGGCGACTAGCGCTTTATCATGTCGGTAGGCTGGCTGTCTTGCAGACCTGTGGCAACAGTTTGTTCGGTTAAAACTTTGTAATATTCGATCGCATTTAAAATCAAGCAAAGTTCAAGATGGCAGCGCCCTAGCTTGGATATCGTACAAATACTGAAAGATTCATGCAGTAGCGAAAACGGATAATAGGAAATGAATCAAATTCGGACAGAAAAAAGCGAGCATGGAGCTGTATAATATGTGTTTGGTCTGTCTATAATTCTGATCAACACATACGTGTACGATTCGATGCTTCGTTATAAACGTCTTGATTGGGAAAATGCATTAATCTAGGATAGCATGGAAGAATAGCTACACAACAAGAATTTAGAACAAACAATGGTAAGCCCCCTTATTTAGTTTTAGTTTTACAGTGTTCAGAATCACCCTGTATGTCAGTGGTTGTGTCCAGCTATAACATACATGTATTTAGTTTAAGGCAAGAAATACTTAATCAGTTTTCAAGGAAATGTAACTTGGTAAACAGAAGCTATCAGAAGTGTAGATTATGTAAGCTATCTTTGAGGCATATCCACCGGTTTCCAGTCGTACCGTAGTCAAGTCGTGCCGTAGTTAACTCGTACCTACATTTGTTAACAGTAAGTATTAACAGTTATTCTTTATGAAATTAAGTATAGTACATGTATTACTATACTGGTAATGTGTGTCAGTACTTATTATGCGGCAGCTAATACCAGTTGGTCAACTCGTACTCAAAGTCATATCCAAGTCATACAAACACTTATTAATAGAGTTAATATGATTAAAAGCAAGCTTTTCCTGTATTGTGTGGCTCAATTGTGACCAGTATAAACATATCAAACTTTCACAGTATCGTTAATCATTACTTAATAGACGGCATATAACGCCTGTTCGTCAACTCGTACCTTCGGAATTCAAGTCATTTTTTAACCATACAAAATATTTAATTAATCTTATTGTAGAATCCTGTGTTATGTTTTGTTACTTAATTGTTGGTACAGTTATGTAAAACGAGTTGACCGGTTACCTATCCACCAAGGCATTAAGGAGTAATGACCCATTAACAGAAACTAGTTTGGCATCTCATGGTAACATTCAAGTCTAAGTGGGTGGCTCACTGATGTCTAGTTTTAAGTTTGCAGCCAGCATTGCTCAATGTTTGTGTTACTCAATAAATGGAAATAATTGGAGAAAAAAGCACTGTCAGTGAAATTTTGAGAAATATAAGAAAAGTAAAATGATAAATAAAGACCTGCCGCCTGTGAAATTTTGAGAAGTAAAAAAAATACAAATATGCATACATATATTGCTCGCTCGCCCCATTGTTTTCTTAAAAAAATCTTAAGAACTAATGATCAATTTGGTGTGGCCAAATGGGCTTTTATTAAAGCCAGTAAAACACTTATGACTTAACACATTTATAACATATATACGGAAAGGCTAATTAGTTTCAAACGTATATACAGGCATAATAAATTCTATAAAATTTACCTTTATATTGTCATTTGTCGCGTCTGTCTATCATGTTTAAAATTTTGGCACTTAATTATCATCATGATATCTAGTCAGTTTGTGTGGTTATCCTGTTGTATAGTTTCTATTACCCTTTTCAGCTTCATACTGATATCATAATATACATTTTTTTTCGCTCGCTCGAATAAAATAGTTTGAAAACATATTTTTTTTTTTTTTTCGCTCGCCCCATTTTTGGGGGGAAAAAATCGGTAGAACAAAAATATTTGGTGTGGCCCTACAACAAGATAACTCAACACCTATGACAAGCTAGTGATATCATAACTTTATGCCCAGGTATACTGATTTTACTCTTAAGTTAGTGCTGATATAATTTAATATGTCATTTTTTAATTAAATATTCACGGACGTTACATAAAGGGTCTGATATCTTTATATTTAATTTATTTTCAATTGTGACAAACATTTCACTTGTTTTACAATTATAAGGTTCTACCATTATTACTGACCATTTTTCTTCATTTCGGTTTGAAAATCTAGCATTTCTAGGACAAGTCAATTTGAAGATCTCTTGGAAAAAATGTTTACTATTTTTCAATAATTTTTTTTCGCATTTCTGTCTTATGTTTTCGTTTTGTTTCATATTCCATGCAAACCATCTTACCTATATACACATACTTTGATATTATAAAACTGTCTAGTTACTAAACGGAAACTTGTATGCAACGAGTTGCCAGCTTGGCTACAGAGACGAGTGGTACCGTCCAACAGCACTTTTGTGCTTTGATTAATGTACAATGTTCTCTGTACTTGACTGACATCAAGAACATGACTGAACAAGTATGGTGATCATCATCGTGTTGTTCTGAAGCTGTTTATCGATCGTAGTTTCTGTTGTTTTGCCGTACTAACATGGCTTTGCTATTTGCATGTTAGTGTTGTGTAACACAGTCAAGTCTTACGTTAACCACCAAGGCAGTTTCTCTTCACCCGAACAATGTTTGTAACCTGTACGCCGATTGGTTAACCTTTCGATAAAGGGTACGTCACCTTACCGAAATCCACTAAATTTCGGTGAATTTTCCTAAATCCATTTTGGATCTGGAGTGAGCAGCAATCGTAAGTACTAACATTTGCTGTTTTATTTCGTGATTTCAAAGAGCTTGTCATTCAGTTTGCCTCACTTTGTAGTGATAGTGTTGTTTATAAGAAAATATAGAGCGTATGTTTTAACAGTAGTAGTAGTAGTAGCATCTTTATTTTCATCTCATCATTGCACATACACACTATCACATAATATATGAAAATAACATTTAAAACAGCACAATGCCATTCCATACGGAATTATAAGAGATGGACAATAACATATCTAAAAAAAAACATTTAACACAATCTGAGCACAATGCTCCAGTATCATTGAAGTAAAATTATACTTACTATACCAGCTAATAGGTATGAATGTTAAGGAAAGTAAGTGGTTTAAAAAATAATAATAATAATAATATCCTGTACGTATTGTTAAAAGACTTTATCTACAAAGTAAAAAACGACGTCTATCTAAAATATTACGACAGGTTTTGGCACAATATCTAATCAAGGATGAATCTTGGTTGGAAAACAGTGAAGCATATTTTTCAGAATCCTGCAAATCCCTAAATGAATCGTTAAACAGTACCGCTCTAGAGTTAATTCTTCTCTAAAATCATCATAAGCATATCAATTCAACATAACATGTAATTCACTTTCTACAGAAGTGTCATTACAAAAAGGACAAACTCTATGTTCTTCATTCAAGCCCTCATAACGTCCAGTCTCAATACGAATAGGGGCAACGCCTAATCTAAACTAACTGAAAGCTGACCGATGAGTAGGTGGCAAAATCAGTTTACAATAATGTTCAGTTTTATAGTCACATTCAAAAGACCTGTACAGTCTTAGTTTATTACGATCGTGTCCAGACGGACCTGTTATATTCTGTAAACTAGTATGCCATTCATTTAAAAAGTTATTCAGTGACACAGTCTCGACATTTTGCACAAACATATCAGCAATGCGATTTTGTAAGCATATGTATCTACATGTATTTAGACTGTTTACATTTAAAAACGACTTCACATAATGATACCAGTTTTTACATGTATGACTTGCCTTACTGTAAGCCCAGAGTGCATTACGTTTGGTAAACCTGGATTCTTCCATACGTGCTAACTTTGACCAGTATAATGCAATCAATTTCCATTGACGGACAATTGGAGGCTTCCAGCCCAATTCACCATCCAGTCCAACATTTGGTGTATATTTACCAACACCTAAGAACAATCTGTGTGCCCTGTTGTGTACTGCTTCAATACATGCGTATGAGCGGAATCCCCATAGAGGAGCACTATAACTTACAACAGACCATACAACTGCATCTTACAATTTCGTAAATACATCGTAAGGAAGACCATACTTTTACATTTTGCAATAAGTAAACCTAATGCACGACTTGCACTCTAAGCCATAGTCCTAACAGTAAAATTGAGATCAAGATGTTTGTGAAAAACAACACCTAGGTAAGTATATCTATCAACAAATTGTAATTGACTGGAACCACACATAAACTGAGACGTTGTACGTGCTACGGAGTTAGGTATAAAATGTCCTATATTGCTTTTAGTTGAATTAAAATGCATGTCATTTATAGAACACCAATCACATAAGGCGGTCAATAATAACTGAAGCTCATCTGCGGACTCGGCCAACAAAACGATGTCATCAGCGTACAACATTATACAAACTTTGTCATCGTCAACAGGCACACCAATACCAAGTGCTCTAAGATAAACTGATAAATCGTAAATGAAACAATTATATACATAATAATATACAGCCTTGTCTTAGACCACAGTCTACATCAAACCAGTCTGTTCTATGTGAATTTACGGTAACACATGATGATACAGAATTATAAGGGACTTAATAGCCACAAGCATTTTACCACCCATACCTAATTCAGACAGCCTATTCCATAATATATTTCTATTTATAGTAGCATAGGCCTTTCAGCCTTTTCTAAAATCAATAAAAGCACAAAATGTAGATTTACAAGACTTTTTTCTAGTGTCAAGAATAGTATGCAAAGACATGATATGATCAGTTGTAGACTGAAGTTATTTAGTGTGGTTTCATTGTCCACAACCTCTCCAATACCATATCGTTCAGCTTAACCATTGTTTTACATAGGAAACCATAACGCACTCTGTCACGCTGCATTGTAGTATTAATTTCACTTGCTTTATTTTGTGGCAGTAAATGTCAAATTACCGATTAACTGTATTTTACATAATATACGACAACACGCACGTGGACCAGCTTGGTCACTGTTACATGTGCAATATAAACTGTGCAAATACACAACAGATTGAAAGACAATAACCCAACCACAGTGTACTACAATAAATCAAAGGACTTAAGATCCTGGGAGACGCTTCGAAGGCAAGACTGCACGTTTTCCATACTATTGTATTAGAAATTAATACGCGACTATTCGGGTAAACTTATTCGTCAAAAAGTATACACAAAAAAACAACAGAAAAGCCGTTTATACCAAGATTCCCGCCATTCCACAATTGATATACCCCTGACAATTCAGCCATTATACTCGTCAAATCTAAAATAAAAATCAGAGAACTTTACATGCACTATTTTTTGAGACGATGAATATGGCGGTACTTCGAGTAGACCATCCGGGTTACGATGATAGCAATGCATACCTAAATAAAAGTATACTGCCACTCATACAATGAGTTATACGAGATTCCTAAGTATACACATAAAACTGATATATCAAAGTATCTACATACATTTATACATAGACTAAACATTATTATCACAGAGCACACTGTACTTATATATCACACATATCAACATGGAATAAAGTTGAAGAAACCTTGCTAATCAGTTGAACTAAAAATTGCCATAAAACATTGATAAGATATATAATGATGATTGCCATTCTATGACATTCGAAACTTTTCGAAACAGTCCGGTCTACTCGAAGTACCGCCATATTCATCGTCTCCAGAAAATAGTACACGTAAAGTCCTCTGACTTTATTATAGATTTGATGAGTATAATGGCTGATTAGTGAATGGCGTGAGTCTTAATTAAACGGCTTTTCTGGATTATTCGTGTCATTTTTGGCGAATGAGTTTATCCGAATAGTCGCGTATTAATTTCTAATATGATAATATGGAAAACGTGCAGTCTTGTCGTGGAAGCGTCCCCCCAGGACCTTCAGTCCTTTGATTATTTATTGCTATCATTTACGGTATTATGTTGATTTAATAAGTAGTAAAGTTATATGTATGCGGTCATGAGAATATTAACCTTGATGAGTGATGTTACTCCGATTGGCGTTAAAAGAGTGGAATATATTATGCTACATGTTACGAAGAATAGCATATTTTAAGTATACTAATTATATACCATGCATGGTTCTACAATACATTTCAACATCGGCGAATTCACTGATAATTACTGCTCGTCACTAATTTTCCTCAAAAATGCAAAGGAAAATAACGGAAATAAGAAAGAGACTCCTTCCGATTTATGATTGGACACTATAGAACCAAAGTAAATATTCGAAGCATCTCGGACAAATTACCATGAACACAGCTTCCGTGACAACAAAATGAACCTCCGGTGGAAATGATGCAAGTAATTGCATGACCAGTCATAACTGACGGAATGTTCAAAATACGACCCATAGGAGAGATTTAACTGTGTTTTGAAAACGAGATTTAAGATATTCTTTATTTGTAATTAAGTACAGGGCACCATCGCCAGAGCGGTCCTATTGAGTAAAGTTCTCTCTCTAACGTCATCATGTTTCGCTGAAATAGGATTTACCATCAGTTCAATGCTCTTTGTAACTCGCGTTCGTCATTTCTGATGTAAAACAATGTCCAAACTGTCGAAAATGACCAAATGTTTGAAGAGTAGTTATCGCAGTACTAATTCATTGACGTAGTATTATGGAGTGGTCTAAACGTTTTTTCACTTACGGCACTTAGGGCGGAAAAATTAGCAACGTAGTCAACGGTGAGATGTTTCGTTACAATGAGCTATCAACATTCAGAAAAAATTACTATCGCGAACATTGTCTAATGTAACAAATTGGCATGGTAACGGTTGTTTTGCGATTCAAACGGGAACATACTCGTAGCGATTGGGTTCTTAAAGACGTAATAATATGGCCGTTTTTTTCTGACGCAGAGATTTCCTTTAAACTTTGTATATTTGATCAGTGTAATGTATCTAACCACAATATGAAATAAAAATGATAGGTCACCTTGCTCGAGTTTATGATAAATGAAGATTAAAAAGTAGAAATATTTATTTGATGTAATTGTAACTTATTTGAAAATAAATTCACATATATAATGTGGCTGAAAATTAGTGCATAAATCGTATTGCGTATTATGTGCAACAATTTAACATTCATACAGTAAATCGTTTCATAAGTTCTACATTTACAAAAACAATTTGCAAAAATTGTTACAATACATTGTTCTCACATCTACAATATTTACCTCCCTTGTTCTGAATTGTCAGCCATTTTGATAGGCACATTTCCTTTAAGTTTATGAGAAATATAGATGTAAACGATGATAAACTAATCCGATATATAAAATAACTTATTCATTATGCTCATGTGGGCATTTGGCTCAGCAAGTTGAAGAAAATGTGGTTGTCACATGCACATTATTCAGGTATTTTATCAATTATCACATATTTGGAAATAACTCATATAAGGGCTTATCAGTTTTGCCTATCAAAATCGCCGACATTTAAGACCAGGGGAGCTAAATATTGAACTATGTATACCACCCCCTAACACTTAAAGGTGTAATACTTGTAAGAACTGTTTAGTGTACATACAAAATTATCAAATATGTATTACTTCATAATTTAAAGAGCCAATTTGGAAAACATTTCTCCACTTTTGCATTAAATAACAAAAAAATGACGATATAAATATAAATGCTTTCGATAAAAAGTTCAACCTTCATTTACAACAAGTTATCCAATACTTTTAGTTAAACTTTCTACAAAATCCTTTAAAGCTTTTTACATTTTTTTTTTAAATTGTCAATATGATATTTTAGACATGTATTTGATTCAGATAGATAAAACGAATAAACAAAGAATGAACATTGATATTGTGTTGTCTTGGTTTGTTTTGTCTTTTAAACTTGAAATTGCTACAAATTTGCGCCGATCATCTGTGTACAAGGTTTTTCTTGTTAGCGATGTATTGCAGCTTATTACGCGAAAATCCACGTTTGCTACGTTGTGCAGTGCGCGATAATATCCAATAATTCTTGCCAGCAGCCCATTCTGTCAAGAAAAGATAAGTATTGTCAGCCCTAAACATTAAGCACTTTTATTGTAATAAAGTGTATCACTTTCAGAAACAATTTTTGTGTGGTTGCAAAATGGCTTCTATGAAAGTAAGACAATACTATTTACCATTTAAATAACAACGCTTTTCTGTACACGGCATATTCTATCACATGGGAATTTTCTTTTTGTTTCCGAAAATATACTTTTTTTTGTTTTAAAAGCCTCACCCAGCTCAATCATTGGAAAATCAGGTTTACTAAACCCAGTCGACTCCAGTGACACTGGATTTTGTTGGTAACTTTTTTATATTCAAAGCTATGGTTCAAAATTTGAAAAGCATGCTATACATAATTATGTACAGTAAACTTGACCTCAAATATAAGACCACCCTTGGTACCCTTGTAGATGGTCTTCTTATTGAGATGGTCCTAATATTGAGGTTGAATCAATATCAAAACAGTGATAATGGACATGTTGTCTTAATTTTGAGGTGGTCTTATTATTGGGGTGGTCTTTAGGTGCGGTTTTACTGTACTTGCTAATGAATAAAACTAGACTTGTTTCAGTGGGGTTCACGCATCAGTAAATACTCGGTTGTAATTTGACTTATGTAAAGTTACACATATTGCCATTATTCTTAATCCATTTCCATCTAATATATTTGTATTTAGACACATTGCGGGGTGAATACTGTACATGGTCGAGCTATTAATGTTCGACTTTCCGCCGGGAAAATCTCATTTCCATGTCTTAAAATGCCTGAATTTCATGCCTCTAACCCACGTGACCCAGCGTAATGTGATGTCGCATCTGACGATGCAAATTATATAGTTACTATGGGAACGGTATATCGGACCATGGAGATTCACTCACCTTCCTGTCTAGTCTTGAGTGATCAAGACTATTTTCTCTGTCCTCATAAAAACACACTAGCATGTATGCATAGCATGCTCGTATAGCATGATTCAGAATGTAAAGCATCCTATATTTACATAACATATGCATAGTTAGTTTGTTGCAAGGATTTTACATTTTGTTTTTGACGCAACCGACATTCATATCTATATACATGTAGGTAGCTAGCGAATAAAATGTCTTCACAAGGATGCTACATGTGTACTTGACCAATTATAGTCAATTTTATAGACTTCAATGTGGTTGAAAAGATCATATCAAATGCAAACACTTTGAAATATTGCACAAAGCACAAATATCTCCATCGACCGTGATATGCCTCGTGAAATTTCAGATGCCCGTAAACGTTTATGGTCACTGTTTATGAACACCAGAGACAAACATCCGAAATCGGACGTCCGTATTGCATATCCAGCAAAACTTACATGTGACGGTAAAGTTATCCAGGACGAATTCCCTGACTGGTACGATGTTATGAGAAAGAGCAGACTGGTTCAACTCGATCAAATACAGGAGTTTTCAGAACCCACGCCAATACCTTCTGTACCTGAGCATTTCATACTCAATAACCCCGAAAAACAAGCATTCAACCCTGTTCTCAGAAACAACCATACTGGCGACTCTCAGCAAACACCGAGGGACGCCCGTGATGAATCTGCTACATGAGGCACTCGATTTGAACCCCAAACAGCACCAAAGGACACCACAAACAATACGCATAACAATGAGAACTTAACGCAACAGTGCGAACAATAAAATAAACGTGTTTTTCTCCTCATTCAAGGTAAACATCAAAACAATCGATCCAAAACTAACGATCCCAGAACGCACTCCACGACAGACAGAAGCACCGACTGTCAAACTGAGTTGGACACTGCAAATACCTACCAGTGAATCCGATGATGAACGGCCCGGTCCGGCTTTGAGCCAGTCCGAATATACAAGGTAACATGTTCAAGAGAATCTGCAAGTTAGACAATTTTTGAAAACAATGACACTGTAATATTCATAGAATCTGGGACCAATCTTCGCGAATTGTTTCGTGTTAACCACTTAATTATTACGATAAGTATCTAGCTATATAGTTAATATTCGTGATACGTTTCGGTAAGATAAATATCATACAACTAGAAACAGGCTTGAAAGTGCCCAGAACTGCCACCTCTTACATTTTTATGATGTATTACACTACATTTAAGTGGTAACACGAATCTCATCTAGTTGACCACTTAATATGTTACTTTATAACTCAAATTCGCAAATTTCACTTCAGATTCGTGTTACCACTTATTTACAAATGCATTTTTGGCTTCTACATCTAAGTGGTAACACGAATCTTATCTAGTTGACCACTTATTATGTTACTTAATAACTCAAATTCGCGAACAATAACTAGATAAATAGTAACACGAATCTTAAGTGAAATTCGCGAAAATGTATCACGAATATTAACTAGATAGCTAGATAATTGCACATGCGTAATAGAACACATTATACACATTATTTAAAAGTTCTGTCCAATTAAGTCATTGACAATTAACACTTATTAGCACACAAAAATTATCACTAGATCCAAACTTCTTTGATGTTCCCTTGTTATGAAATACTTGTTAAAGCATTTGTTTTAAGGCATATATCGCAGTAAACTTTCCCCATTATTTTTTACCTGTTTAGATAAAATACTAACAAATATTTGATTTAATAGAAAAAGATAATAAAAATATAAAGGAATAAATATTGGACCTTTGGAATCTTCCAAACTTCCCCCTTTGTGAGGGAAGGGGATAATAATGTCCTAGTTAACACAACCATATATAGGGGCTTATCATTAGCGGTTCCAGGGGGGGGGGGGCTCCCAACCTTACATGATGCATGGGTGAAAGTTTTCCGTCCGTCTTTTGATTCCTACCCTAGAGTCATTTTCCCAAATCGTGTAAATCCGTTCAGAAAGTTGGGGGGGGGTAGGCCATAGCAGACCTTTCAACCAGCTGAAATAGGTCAGGTAATCCACGGGTTACATCCTTTGCCTGCTTAAACCGTCCGTTTCGAACATATTATTTTCGGAAAACCGTGTATTTTCGACGGAATTTTCCATGTCGGTCTATAATAATTATACATTGAAACGCTTGTACGTGGCTCGCGCGCAAAATATAACACACGCTTGCCAAAAACAATCGAAGGCGGTGCTTGTCGCTTGTCACCTAAACCACTTCACTTTTCAGTCAATCAGATCACGTCCCGCGTACCCGACACATGTGATAGACCTGTGAAGCGCTTAATAATAACACTCCAGAGAACTAAATTAACAATTCTGATCACGAATGTGTGCAAAACGAAGAAGGGTGATGAAACAATAATTTATAACGTAAGTTGCACGTGTTGTTGGCACAAGTCGTCGGTCGTTTATTTCTCAATCTGTCGCAAAAAGTAGTTGTGTGTCGGCTTGTTAAAATATTAAGCCGGCACGAAATGTTTGAAGTGCTGCGAGGCAAAATTGTTCTTGCAGACTTCAAAGGCGCCGCGTCTCGACAGTAGTCGGCGCATTGTTTGATACGAAAGACGTCGAAAATTTTGTACTCGCAGATTTCAGAGGCGCCGCGTCGTCTTTTAATTTCCGAAGTCGACCGACGTGAGTGGTGATTTTGTCAATGAAATACGACCGGGCGTGGTGCAAAACTGTAGGCCATCGCATTTTTCACTGGTGATTGACACAATCAACAGTTTTACGCGATGGATTATCCTTCTGTTCTGGCGAATTACGGATAAATAATGATAGGTACGAAAATATAATTAGACATAATTATTAAATTACATGTAGTTGACAATTGCAATCTGTAATTTTCACTTGCATTCTGCGAGTGCGAGCGTTAATTTCGAGCCTCGACATTAACGTTGTTTTAGTAAATTGTGTATTTAATGAACATACATGACATTTAGGTTTAGATGCTCGAGTCTACGGGAAAACGGCATACATAGTCTGCTGAAATCGAACCGTTAACGGGGTCGCATTGAGGTTGCAATTTGACTTACTTTTTCTAAAGGATCGTCATTTTTATGTAAGCTTTGGTGACAGTGGGCAAATGTGACATGTTTTACTGAAAAACAATGTTTTTAGGCCTATTTGAGAAAAGCCCGTAAAATGCGACGCGTCCGTTCGCGTTAATTAGGAGAAATTCGCGTAAGAATAAGTTCTATGAAAAGTGTGTATTGATATATGTACATGTGTACAGTTATTATGCAAGGAAATTCCCTAAATGAAACCTAAAAATGTTTCATTGGTATTCATTTCATTACATCATTCAGTTAAGGCTTCATCAAGGTGTCAATTTTGCTTTCTTCAAAAAGCTTCCGGGGGGCTTCGCCCCCCCCCCCCTGGTCCCCTACCAGAGATTCCCCTGGATCCCACCAGGAAACAGTTTTTCCACTTTTTCAAACCTTCACCCATGTACATGTATGTCTGAGTATAAATAGAAAATATACAGAGATCTATAATTAAAAGATTTTCAAATAAGCGATTATGTATTGGTTTTATGTTCAATTACTTAAAAACAAAGAATAAAACACAGTCATTGTCGTTTCATAAGGCTTGAGCAAAACCCAAAAATGACCAAAACGTTACGCCCCCCTACGACCAAATCCTGGGTCCGCCCCTGCGTAATGTCCTATGTTGAAGGGGCTAATGTCCGCATGTGCAAAATAATAAAGGGGCTAATGTCCGCATGTTCAATATCATGAAGGGGCTAATGTCCGAATGTGCAAATTTAAGCTTAGGGGCTAATGTCCTAGGGGCTAATGTCCTAGGGACTAATGTCCTAGGGGCTAATGTCCTAGAGGCTAATGTCCTAGGGGCTAATGTCCTAGGGGCTAATGTCCTAGGGGCTTATGTCCTAGGGACTAATGTCCTAGGGACTAATGTCCGTCTACCACAACAAGTACAGTTTCAACTAAGCTCACAAAGACACAACGTTATTAAGCACATATATAAAGCTAGAGACAATGTTCCACACAGCTTCTCACTGAGTATTCTTAAGTTACACAAAGTAAATAGTATGCTCAAAGCTAATGTTATGAAAAATTGAATGTCTCTCGGAATGTTACTGATTCTATTTATACAATGTGACAAGGAAGTGTGAGATTTCAGAATTGATAATAGGTGAGTTAATTTGATCATAAGCTGAATAAGGTGTTAAATATATCATGGAAGTCTGGAAGACAAGTGACATTATCGGGCGGATGTCTTACTTAGCATGGTTACAAACAATGATAATAACACCAAGCTTACCCTATGACATATTAGAATACAGATCATTATCATAACGAGTATTTAAACAGAAATGGTTATTCTTAAAATAAAACAGTTCAAATATGATTAATAATAATGATTATTGATCCAAAATTACTGAAATAGAAAATCACAATAATAGCTACATAATAGTACGACGAGCTTCACGAATTCGTGCACTGTGGTTGGCGTATTTTCACTAGAGACTGTCCTCTATAGCGGCAAACTGTAATACTGGTGACAAGACTGTGCTTTGTTTGTTGTATCAAAGACATCACCTAAGACAAAACACCGGATCCGTGGCTTATCAGCATATGGTCTCATAAATCAGTTTAAATGGGTCAATTTGTAAGGAATGTTATTGCCCCGATACACATTTGTTTAAACATCAACATTGCCCAGCTTGACGTATATGTCATTAAACCTCTCTCCTCCAGCACGACACAGCGGGAACCATTGTACAGCGTGTTGGACGTTTGCCAACTTTCCCAGACCGATGTAGATAGACTTTGAACAGTTAATCTGTACCCTACATGACTCATTCAAGACAGACATTATTCCTGAAGTAGTTTCGTCAATCTGCAATTTGATAAGAACAATTGGATAACTCTCATCAGGTAGTGTTTTTATTTACTTTTTATGTAACAATGCAAGTTAATGTTGTTTACTTACTGATAAGCGTGTTTACATGACAAGTGTTATGATGTCTGTATCTTATTCCATGTGGTTCCATTAAACCATGTACAATTGCTGCACATTTACAGCTAGTTAAAGACAATTAGTATGCTTGTATTTCAGTTGATTAAATTGACTTGAAAATAATAAGATGTTTAGATAATTATCACAGATGATGCAGTTTTTTTTTTCTGGATGAATGTTGTTTCAATGCGCATCAATTGTCCAAAAATATAGACGTAGCTCTATAATGCTTGTCACTTACACCTTCAGTTTATTGTTATTATTTTTTATTTATTGTCAAGCTTTGTCGGTAAATAATAAACTGAAGTGAACGCGTCGACAGCTTGTTTCATCGAGCGCGCGTTCGACAGCATTTTGAAACGTTAAGACACAGGTGGCCGGTGAGTAGCCATGACATTTAAAACCCGCATTGAGAACATTTTGAGGAAATAACCTTTGACAGGCGCAAAATCCATCACTTTTAAAATGACATTTATTCATACATGAATATGTGCACGGACATGGTTAAATATGTCCGTGATATGTGTAATTTTGTAAAAAAAACACTGGACTTTCAGGGATATATTTTGGAACATCAATTTCAAAGTCTACTTTCATAATGGAGATTCAGAATATGTATTTAATTTGTGTCTGTGTGCACTGTTAAAATACTTTGTGTGAGTAAATGAGATTATCGCCATGTAATTGATCGTCAAGTTAATGTAATTATCATAATTTTAAGATTCACAACAATGCCAATATAAATATACTTGTCACTTGGTTAGTATGCTTCCGTTCATACCTTCATTAATCCGCCGACCGTTTTCACACCCTAGATAGCAGTCAGGGTACTAGCGACGATCCCTGTCTGGTAGCGATGATAACACTTTGTCATGCGTATTAAATATCTTGGCTGAATGCCAATACATTATGTGACTGGTTTTGACTAGTTTAAGATACAGCTGAGAAGTAGGGGTCATCAAATGTCCGCGGCCCCATTGCCGTTGCCAGCCAGAATATTGGGCCGCGGCTCCTGCGACCCCAGCTCCTACGCGCATGGACATACATGTAAGGTTGGGGAATTTGGCGCGCGCCGTGTGCGACCCCCCCCCCCCCCCCCCCCTAAATCCGCTAGTGGCCATAACGTTCTGTGTTTATCCAAATTTAGTATTTTATTCTATACTCCTATTTGATGCACATTAATTTCACGTTTTTGTCAAATTATAGCGCACTTTCCGGTTTACCCATTAAATCGCAGTTTTTTGTTTTAGTCGCATAAATATACGACGTCTGTTTGTGATTTTTTACGATTTTGTCATTTTCTGGCATTTAGTTCAGGCGATATACGATATACCGGTATGCGATATTTTACGAAATGACATAATAACATCTTTATTTTAACGCGCGATGTTCGAACAACAAACTTATGAAAACATTCTATAAATAAAAGGAACCATATTACTGTAGCATTGATGAATACTGTACAGTCACCGTGTTCCTTTGTACATGCTTATAATTTATTTCTTATCATCATCTCGGATGTGTTTTTTCGGCTAGTTTATATATAGAAATACTTACACAACTCGGGAGTCTTACTATCTGAAGACAACAATCTTAACATGTGAATCTCTGTGCACACATAGTGAGGAGCTGTACCCAGAAAACGACCTTATATTGTATACCTTATACAGAACGCGGTCATTCCGATGTCAGTGTTACAACATGATCGCTGTCGTACGCGAAGTCGAAAAGACATACAGCTAATACCGCAAATTATCTGCCCAAATACTGAAAATAATTCAAGTATGACAGAAGCGCGGGGAAATTTCCCGTCTCAGAATCACAGGCATTCGTCGCATAAATGTCCCCCAAACCGCCACTACAACACCCAACACGAAAATCTGACGTTAACATTTGTTTTTCACTATAACGTTTATGATAATAGCCGTAGGGGAACCAGTGCGTATCCATAAAGAGCTAGCTAAGGTCATATCCCAACACAAACTTATGGTGTATGGAGTTAGTTATTGGCGAAAAGTCACATTTCCTTTCATGACAGAACATCAGCACAAATTGCTTCGGATACTAAAGTGTTGCCGGATTCTGGACTCATTCACAGATCTATCGAATTTGATTCCGAAAATCCAAAACCTACTGTTAATTCTCAATAACCACCTTATGTAAGAACGAGGTCATGAGGTTGGCAAGTCAAAAAGTAATATAACGGAACACAGAACAGAACATTTATTACGACGTGCACATTGTACATAGTCAACATTTACATATAAATACACTATATAAACACACATATATTGTAATTATATATAAGCATACATTTTAAGTCCAAATATAACAATTAGCCACAATAACGATTCGCCACATAACGATTCGCCACAGTTGTATAACGATTCGCCTAGGTTGTATAACGATTCGCCTAAGTTGTATAACGATTCGCGACAGGTGTGATAAATGAAATTTTGATGATAAATAGTATACATGTATATATATATCTCTTAATTAACATACTCGGCACGTGCGTGCCTTTGGTTATAAAACACAAAACAGCACAAAGACGGTCAATGCATACACACAAACATACATTCATACAAACAAAGTTATGAAACACATTATATAAGTGAAAGACAAGTTAAAAGGTAACAAGTAGCAAAATTCTACGATCCATTACATAGATAAATAGCATGTACTTATATAGAACTATTCAGCCTAAGAAAAAATGTAAAAAAATAAAATGAAAAGAAACTAAAGAACTGCGTGATTTTTCAAATTATCTTTTGTAATAGAAAAAGTTTCTCTTAAGTAAATAGCAATTTTAAACAAATATCTTGAAGACATGATGTTGATGAATTTTTCCATAGATGGCCACGATATATTACCTGAATATTTTATTCTAATATTTCTGTGTAGAGGACAGCACATCATAAAATGGTATTCAGATACTACTTGATTAAGCAATACGATTTTCTCTAGGTATATTATTTGCCCTACCTGTTTCGATATTAAGTGAACGCGAGCATAATCTGAAAGATGCGAGTTGTTTTAATAATTTATTATTATCAATTAAACTTATATATTCTGAATAATTGAAAACCTTTTGAATTTATTAAAATATGCTTATTTTGGCATATCATTAGCAAGTCGATTGCCACTCCTGGATACAATGATCGCGTAATCGTCTTTTAAGAAAAGGGAGATAATTTGTATTGAAATCAAAATGTTCAATAATATTTGTACAGCCTAATTGTTCAATAATCGATTTCATTTTGTGTGCTCAACAATGAGCATTACTAGTGTGACATTGTTCATTGTACATTTTGCCGAATGAAAGAATTATTTGCTGACATAAGTTTTAACCAGAATTTTATGGATCGTTCTTTTGCTATGAGATATAATGGGTATCTGCCTAATTCTCCAAGAGCAGCGTGATTTGGAGTGTATGGACGTACACCTGATATTCTTTTACAAAAGTTTAATATTATATGTAAGTTCTCAAATTCTTTATATTGGTAAACAGCCCATACTTCAGAACCGTATAGTAAAATTGGAACAACCATTGTGTCAAAGAGATAAAGTTTTGTTTTAACATTCAAATTTATTCTGTCAAATACTGTAAGCAGGTTATGATAAGCTTTCAACGCTTGATGATAAATAGTGCAAAGTGTATTTACATTGACATTGCTACGAGAATTGATGTTTCTATACAAGAAAATCGGGACTCGGTGTGATTTCAGTGCCTGAGTAAATAACGAATATTATGTAATTATGGTGTACATGCATACTATGATACAAATACCTGAACACTTTTAAAATAAGAAAGATCACACAATATATTTTATAACAATTAATATAAAACACAATTGTGTATGATAAATTACAAAAGATCTGAGCAGTGGAAAACAAAGCTGGAAAAGAGATGCTATCATAAAAAAGGCATAAAATATGGACATCAACTTGTATATACGAATCACTGCAGCACATACATAACAACGAACAATTTAGAAACGAATGTTACAAAAACAAACAAAAATAGCACATTACAAGAATAGAGATATGGAGGTCAACTTGTAAATACGAATCACTGCAGCATATTTCATAACAGCGATATTTTGTTATTTAGAAAAAAAACATGAACAAACAAAACTAGCACATGCCAAGAATAGAGACAATATATAAAAATATGTATTTACGAATCACTGCAGCATATTTAATAACAGTGATATTTTGTTATTTAGAAAAAAAACATGAACAAACAAAACTAGCACATGCCAAGAATAGAGACAATATATAAAAATATGTATTTACGATTCACTGCAGCATATTTCATAACAGTGATATTTTTTTTCTTATTTAGAAAAGAATGTTACAAAAGCATGAACAGACAAAACTAACACGAGGCCTGTTGCACAGTATTTTGTCCATTTTTTTAAAAATAGTTGTACAAGCTAATTTGTGTAAAACTACAAACTTAATTTAGAAAAAATGAATGCAAACACAAATATACATCAAGTTTTAAATGTGCATGTGAATTATTTGGAGAAATCTTTTTCGGTTTAGAATTTATACAACTTTGAAGACCCAAAAATGGTCCATTTTTATGTGTAATGTGTTAGCATCAGTTTTTTCCCACTTTTTCTACACACTATTGTGAGAAAACCAATAGGTTTTTTGCATAAGACATTTGCTTTTCCTTTGAAGAATTCCATGCTTGTTAGTTTGGTATAAGGCATAATGCTGTAGCATAAATACTTGCTAATTTATGTTTGAAAAACCAAAATAGGTACCGATGTAATGGTCTCCATTTTTGTATTTCCCTATATTCTACTTTTTTAATTATAAGGACAATATAAATAAAAGAAATCCACAATCTCTACATATTTATAAAGACAATAAGTCAAATAAAAGGATGATGTAATATACATGCCAAGAATATCAACAATATTTTTTTATTTTACAAATATTTTCCTACTTAGCAAGTTGTGTCAAAAAAAGTGTAATGTCCGTCCCCCATGTGATTTTTAAGAATAAGTACAAAAAATGTTTAATAAAACATATTATTCAATACATTTTATCATTATAATACCATGTCAGTCCATATTTGCGGTTTATTTTTGGTTATAATGGAATTATTTGCAAAAAATGAAATGTTATCTGTAATGTCCGTCCCCGTAATGTCCGTCCCCTTATGTATAATGTTATTTAGTGTGAATGAAAGTCATTTTAGGCATCAAGTTTAGGAAAAAAATTATGTTTATGTACATAGACAACCTTTATTTTGTCTAGAAAGAAAGAAAAATCTACTTCATAGTGAAGCATCTTAGTGGTAGGGACCTATTTTATACTTCTGCAACAAAAATGCACAAAATTGGCATCTTTTTGACAATAAAAGGATATTTTTTCTATTATAATCATCAAAAAGATTTTATAATGAAGGGCCTATATATGTTAAAAGTCCATGTAGTAAAAATTATTTCTTAAAATTTACAATACAGTCTTTAAAACAAATAATTTAGTGTGGGGACGGACATTACAAAAAAGGGACGGACATTA
Organism: Mactromeris polynyma; assembly: GCA_032209605.1. Classification (NCBI taxonomy): domain Eukaryota; kingdom Metazoa; phylum Mollusca; class Bivalvia; order Venerida; family Mactridae; genus Mactromeris; species Mactromeris polynyma. The sequence goes on from JASFXZ010000007.1 coordinate 10,560,951, forward strand.
CAATATTAGGATAATTTCTCAAATCTTCAATAAATCCTGCTACACATTTTGCTATGAATTCCAGAAATTATACTTAAAGATAATATGATAAAAATCAGAAACAGAGCCAGAAACAAGGCCAGTATTAGGTTGGACACATTATACAATGTTATGCAATAAACAATATTGTCCCCTGTGTGCACTATCTAGATATCAATCTTATCCAGACCCCTAATCAGCATTTCACAGTGTCTGGCCCAGTGGGAGTCCAATATACATCAATCAGTACTTGCTGTCACCATCTGACACATATATACAGTAAAGTTGAGAAAGTGTAAATTATTTTTATGGACTTAAACTAAAAGACAATTTATAAAAAATAGTTGATCAGACTTGCCTTGAATGTTAGAAAATGAGTGTATTTATTAAAAAATTAAATCAACATATATGTGTGATATTTAGGATTTTAAACATGGTATATTTCAAATTTCTATAATTACATAAATTGTTAAACCCCAGTGCAAATGAAATAATGAAGAAATAAGAACTTTTCTTACTCTTATAAATCACGTTTGAAAGAAAGACTTAACAGTGAGAAACCAATACCGGTATATCACCTGTATTTTAATTTTCCACTAATATTTACCAAAATTAACTCTCTTTTTTCTACATACATGTTTATAGCTATATATGTTTTAGTTTATTGTCTTTAATCTCAATAATTATTGATGTTATAAGTGATTCTGGTCATTTGAGTTAAACGAAATAAGCCTTCATTACCAATTTATGAAGTGAGGTCCGTCCTAAGCAAAGAAAATGTACAAATACTTGCTTGAATGCTGACATAAGTCCATTATTTTAGTTTAGAAAACTAATATAATGTTATCTCAGCATCCAGATATAATGATGATTTCATATATCTATGTTATATATCAATTGCAACTGATTAAAACCAGAAGACAAGAAATAGATATTTTGGAGAGAAAAAATCTTGACCGATTTCAAATTATTGGTTGGAATGACATTAATTAAGCAAGAATTTTAGCTAAAAAGTATAAATTCAATAAGAGTATGCTATTTCTTGGATACTTATGTAAAACAAATACATTTGAAGTTGTTACTTTGTGTTTCTTCATCTTTTAGAGACAGACTTTTCATTAACTTGTAATGTCCGTCCCCTCCCAGTCAGAGTTATATTTAAAGGTAAAAATAACAAATACCAAACAAAAAGTTATCTTTTTATCAATGGGACATGTTTCAATATGTATCATAGTATCCAAAAAAGTAAATATAAAAAAAATACAAGAAACTTTATTTTTTGCCTTAGATGCTAACAAAATTGGGACATTTGCCACATGACAAATACATTGGCGGGTCGATTGTACTGTGACTTTTACACACGTCCATACATGCATGCAGCAGGGCGCTGGTAGATATCTCCTACAAACTATCAAAGTTGAAATACAATGTCATTATTTTGATAAACTGTCTTATTAAAGGAATTATTCGGCCATAATCAACAGGAATTTACTTGGAGGCAATTAACTGCAATTATCGTTAATTGATCAAAGACCATTATTACATAGTTCCCACATCTACATTATTTACCTCCCTTGTTCTGAATTGTCGGCCATTTTGATAGGCAAATGTCCTTTAAGTTTATAGGGAATATAATGTAAACGATGTTAAAACTAATTTGATAAATAAAAAATAACTTATTAATTATGCTCATGTTGGCATTTGGCTCAGTAAGTTGAAGAAAAAGTGGTTGTCACATGCAAATTCTCTTGGTATTTTCTCAATTATCTCATTTTTGGAAATAACCTACATAAGGGCTTATCAGTTTTGCGTACAAAAATGGCTGACAGTAAAGGACAAGTGAGGTTAATATTGTAGATGTTACATCATTGTATTTTACTACTCATTCTTCTCGAACTTTATAAAACATAAAACTTGTATTTATTATCACGGATAAATAAACCATTTGTATGATCGTGTTTTTATCTAATAAACACATCTAAACTCTGAAATACAAAAATATTTCGAAAATATAATGTACGCTTTTAAACTAAATTTGGTTATTTTGACGATTGAAACAAATATATAAGTAAAAGATTATTCCTACTGTTTTATTGTTTCATTTGTTTTTTTTCTGTAAACCGCATTCTTTTATTATTATTTTGTTCACATGTGAAAAACAAACATTAAACTGTGGCGAATCGTTATACAACTTTGGCGAATCGTTAGTAATTCAGTCAAACTATACACGCGCTAATCTGAGAGAATGTGTTATGTTGTTACAAAGGATGGCAATAAACCACACAGGTGGCGTGGCAGTATCTTGTATTTATCTTTTATGTGAAGTATGGATGTTATCTCATGCTAATCACATTATAATGAGACTCATTGTGTTGTTCAGAATTTACGTACTCGCGGACGTGTTTGAACAATTCTAATGAATATGTTTTTATTTCATATAAGATCTAGTATCAATATTTTTGATGAGTCTTTGTTGAAATGAAGTCATCTCTATAAGTAACAAATTAGAATACCTTCCCCCTGAAAATCCCCAACTTTAAATTTACTGTCGGACTTTGTTCATTCGAATTAATCGGGTGCGAAATACCTGGTTTCGAATAGCCCATTTCAATTGCGACGTGCGTAAGGTACATCGGGATCTATGATATTTATTTCGGATTAAACCAATTATTCTGATAAATGGTTGTCGAATAAACGAGGTCCGACTGTATAATTAATATACGAGTATAAACACGAAAATATACAGATATCTGCTAAGATCTTCAAATAAGCGATTCTGATTCATGTAGCATTAGATTCTATAATGAAGATGTTTATACATATGCTACGCAATGTTAATAATTATCCTGAAGTTTTAAAAGGCTTAAACAAAACCAAAAAAATGACCGAAAAGTTACAGCCCCCTAAGCCCAAATCCTGGACCGCCACTGATATAGCTATGTGTGCTTCCTATCATAACAAAGGACATGTTGCCTTTGTTGTGCTCATTCAAGTTTTCTATATGCTGAAACTGTTTTCTATTACTTCAGCACTAACGTTAAAACTGCTGTTTGTTAGTATGATGTCTCTAAATAAATTGTACGTAATCATAAGTGAATTGCCAAATGTCTGGGTTAGTGATTTCTGTGGATTGAACATCACTCATTAGTTACAAGCGTTTGTTATAGAAGTGAGAGAAACAACGTGTCAAGTTACCATGGAAATCAGGCTAAGTCAATGTTTTCGTTGTCAACAAAACAACATGTGTTGGATAATACCGGAGAACATTGACAGTATATAGTTGATAAAGTGTTGATAGACGACGGTTTTATGTAATGTTTGAACACAGAAATGAAACCTAACTGACACGTGATATGCATACACGGTCCTTGGTTATATATAATATTGGAGCCTGCCCGATAAGCTCAGTCGGTAGCAGGGGCGGCTCCAGGATTTGGTCTTAGGGGGGGGGGGGCGTAACTTTTTTGGGTTTTGCTTAAAAGCTTATAAAACGGCAATGACTATATTAACATCATATTGATAGAATATAATGCTACAACAAATCAGAATCGCTTATTTGAAAATATTATAATTATGGATATCCGTATATTTCCGTATTCATACTCAGACGCGTAGGAAGGTATTGAGCATTGGGGGTGGGTGCGGGAGGGGTATCCCCTCCGGATGAGAAAATTTTAAGGAAATCACCTTTGACGGGCGCGAAATCCATCACTTTTAAAATGATATTTTCCGAAAATTTGTTTAATGTACACATACATGTAATGTTGGGGAATTTTAGGGGGGCGCGCGCCGGGTGCGCCCCCCCCCCCTGAATCCGCTAGTGGGTAGAGCCCTCGACTGGTAATCTAGAGGTCGAGGGTTTTAAACCCCGGACGAGGCATATATGTTAATCGAAGATAATGCATCCAAAGTCGTTTGTCTTTCATCTCTCGACTCTGATATCTGTGGAAAAGTTATCAGTTGATGGTTAGTTAGTTCATGTTGATAGCCCAGGAGCACTGCCTTGCGTTCAGTAAATCAGTTACGACTATCTGTCGCGAACATTTTGTATTGTATCCTGGTCCACCGTCTCATATTGCTTGTACACGGGGAACCAAATTGCAAAACGTTACGAAACGATATGAAACGATAGCCTCAAATACCTTTACTGAACGCAGGTCGGGTTAGGTCATTTGATCATCGTATGTAACTTGAATAATGTTGAGACACGGCGTACAAATTCCAAAATAAACGGAAGATATGCATGTACATGTATCATACATTGATTATTGTCCTGCTGCGATTAACTGTCCTGAAATCAATTTCTGGATCAGACTAGACGTAATCATTTGTATATTTTGTAGTTTTATTAAACAAGAAGGGGAAAGTTACACTGGTATGCAACCATGTCAATGCGTGATGCAGTTCTAAACGCCGACACGTCATCGATTCGCAACGAAAAATGTAATCGCTTCTCTCCTCTTATGAGGACACATCTCGGTAAGTATGTATCTTATGTTGTTTTTAAAACAGAGCAAATCTTTCTTCTTCATTTTTCAGCCAGGGTATGAACCACAGTGCATGTCTATGTCCTTCAGTATTTATTTCGTCTACACTAGTACGAGTGAAATTGGTATTTTGTCATATTATCGTTTATTATCGTTTACTTTGGAGTGTATTTTATCATTGCAGTTCAATGGCTTAAACACATATACATTTTATTCACAACTTTGATTTTTTCAGTATAGCATTGTCCATATAATGCCAAAACAACTAATTTCACACAAAAATAAAGCCTGGTAACTGTATATTTTACGTTTAAGTTTTCTTCGAATGTCATGGTTTCTCGCAGAGTGTATCATGATGTTTCAACGAAATCGGATTTTATGTAATGGTCTCTTAACGAAAGCATTAATGCAAATGGAATAGTTTCTAAGCGTTTTTAATTTTGTTTCAAGATAACAAGCGATCAATAACGAATCTCTGTTAGTAAAATGGTAAGAGCGTACACATATTCTTGAATTTAATGTGTTTCTTTTTATATAAATTTTAAGAACAAATTGCTTATTTTATCATATTTGCTGCAAATCTTTCATCTCTCGACTCTGATATCTGTGGAAAAGTTATCAGTTGATGGTTAGTTAGTTCATGTTGATAGCCCAGGAGCACTGCCTTGCGTTCAGTAAATCAGTTACGACTATCTGTCGCGAACATTTTGTATTGTATCCTGGTCCACCGTCTCATATTGCTTGCACACGGGGAACCAAATTGCAAAACGTTACGAAACGATATGAAACGATAGCCTCAAATACCTTTACTGAACGCAGGTCGGGTTAGGTCATTTGATCATCGTATGTAACTTGAATAATGTTGAGACACGGCGTACAAATTCCAAAATAAACGGAAGATATGCATGTACATGTATCATACATTGATTATTGTCCTGCTGCGATTAACTGTCCTGAAATCAATTTCTGGATCAGACTAGACGTAATCATTTGTATATTTTGTAGTTTTATTAAACAAGAAGGGGAAAGTTACACTGGTATGCAACCATGTCAATGCGTGATGCAGTTCTAAACGACGACACGTCATCGATTCGCAACGAAAAATGTAATCGCTTCTCTCCTCTTATGAGGACACATCTCGGTAAGTATGTATCTTATGTTGTTTTTAAAACAGAGCAAATCTTTCTTCTTCATTTTTCAGCCAGGGTATGAACCACAGTGCATGTCTATGTCCTTCAGTATTTATTTCGTCTACACTAGTACGAGTGAAATTGGTATTTTGTCATATTATCGTTTATTATCGTTTATTATCGTTTACTTTGGAGTGTATTTTATCATTGCAGTTCAATGGCTTAAACACATATAGAGCGTACACATATTCTTGAATTTAATGTGGTTTTTTTTATATAAATTTTAAGAACAAATTGCTTATTTTATCATATTTGCTGCAAATCTTCTGTCTACAATCTACGATCAGATTTGCATTCCCTAAACTAGAGTAAGAAGTCAGAGTTACCTCGCACTGACATGAATACTCCTTTTACCACAGTTATCCAAATTGTTCCAGCCCAGTCCAGTGTGCACAATGACCATCATGGATGCATTTGTATACGTTGCACTTGCATGCATCATTTCGGCATCAAACGCCATGAAATTGTTTACCGCTGGACTACTAACGTTTGCTTGCAAGCACCCTTACTGAACAAATCGTGCGAGATGGTTTTGATAATTTAAATGTCATATACATGTACAGACATTGTCATTCTATATAGGATATACCTGGGATCAAATACAATTGTATTTCTCACAACCAGTGCATTTCTCGGTTCTGCTGCAAGCGACTGACAGTTTCCCACTTTAAAAGGTTCGATTGTAGGCGAATTACTTCTCAGTGACCGTAGCCAGCTGACCCCGATTTCAATTCTGGTAGTCAAGCGTTTAAAAACTTCGCTAACCGGCCCGGTCAGGATTTCTATACGAATAGTGATTCAAAAACGTAAAAGAATCTAAGTGGAAATTGATTGACCGGAGAACGTATCGATTGTTATACATTCATAAGTATAGCTTATTTCGCATAAGTGGTCTACACACAAAACAATGCGATTTCTGTACGCATATAAACTATATGAGTTTTTATAGAAAGGTACTTCTATTCATTTTTAATTGGGGATTCTTAAGCCACTTTGTTTTATACACTTGCATCGACCTGTTTCGCTATTCTTTTACTTCTGTTTCAGGATGACCGGTTTAAATGCAGCTTTCGCGACTTATGGAATGACAGTGCTGAGACGGCAGTAAGGCATTGTATACGATATCATAAACATGAAAAAGTGTCATTTCTGCAGTTTTTAATATGTGATGGCAAATGGAAGTTTAAATCGCGTTCTTTTACTATAATGGTAGGGATATAGAATGTGATCCTAATAATGTGTTTCTCAATAAACAGACTGGTAAGCTAATTATTCCAATAGGTAAGGTGTGTTGCTCAGGGCTGGCTTGCATCTTTGTCGATTCCACGACCACAATATTACTTAGTTCCAGCGTATTAACGAAAACAGATTCTCCATCATCATAGGAAACTTCCGGCATGGTCGTCGTTTAGTATCTGTAACACCTTTGTTTAGGAACGATGACAAAATATTTGATTTCGTTTAGTAATGGTGACATTTGTTGAGGCATCGATAACATCATTTAACACCAAATCAAAGCTTTATTTTCATCGAAAATGGATCAAGTGCACATGATTTTATATAACATGAGTATAAAATTCATTAAAACTCTTGTTGTGCATTATTCCATTGCCGTTTACAGTATATTTACTAAAATAAATAATATTTAATACTATTTCTTAAACCTCAGTTGTACAATTGTGCCAATAATTTTCTTTATCCGTATAATTTCCGAAAACATAACATTGAATACATGAGCTGGGATTACATACTGTCAAAAGTTAAATTACGCAGCCAAAAAAAATCTCTGGAATTTAATTATTTTAGACTTACCGTACAGCGAAATGGTCTGCATGTCCTCATTAGCGGAGAGAAGCGATTACATTTTTCGTTGCGAATCGATGACGTGTCGTCGTTTAGAACTGCATCACGCATTGACATAGTTGCATACCAGTGAGTTAAGCGATTCACCAACATTCGCGCGTTGTCCGATTCAGAGTACTAGACGCTGCAAGGGAGACAACTCCACAGCGATGAGATGTTAGATTAGCCTCCCTTGCATTATAATATAATTTTGTACCTGTGATTATCGGCCATCTCTGTAGAATATCACACTTAATTATTTATTAAATTCTTATTTAATATTGCTCATAATACTGCTATAAAACGAACTCTGAGAAAATTAACGCGATAAATTGATTGACGTCCAGATATACGGGATTTTTAGTTAGTATCGGATACTTCGATCAATTAAGGCTTGTGTTAATGATTTCCATATTAAGAATACATGTAAATATATAATTATTAGTCAAGCTAGGGCAAGATTGTGTATATATATATATCAATATGCTATGGTGTCTGTACATAAATTTCAGCTCTATTAGACAGAAGAAAAAATTTGTGAAATACAGAACTGAACAGAACTACGTTTAGGTATCACTAATTGAAAAAAAAATATGGAACGCTTCACGAATTTGCGTGTCATCCTTGCGCAGGCGACATGCTAAGATTCGACCAAACTTGGAACAGATCCTGGCTATTTCATTGGTTGCTTTGTTCCAAGTTTGTTCCAAGTTGTTCCAACAATTGACCAATCGCAACGTATCAATTTTTAACATTCGAATTTACCGCTCTTAAAATATCACGTGATTTTTCTGTTTACCATTTACGCCATCTTGGATTTTGAAGCGAGATTCTTATCCAGTTATATTAATTAATTGCATATATCAGAAGATATCATAAGGTAACCTTTTTTATGTGTGCATGCTCTGAATATACATATCCGTCTCTCAAGACCGAAAACCGCTCCCAAATCGCTGTAATTGTTACGCAAATATCCTCAGAACATGGGCTGTCCATTTCCAAAATCAATGGATTGTGTTTCAAATTTTGACCATTTCAAAGTGGTATAAATAAACAATTTTGTACGAAACATAACATAATTTATGCACGTCTTACTGTTTTCAACCGATTCCCAACTGATGACACCGAAAAGACACCTTGATAATGTTTAAATACCCTACTTTCGTTTTTGTAGTCGCGAAAACTGAATACAATCCCAAATTGCACGGATTTCAACTTAAATGCGCTCACGAGTGTATGCAACCTGAATAATCATGTATAATATTAATGTTCATGCGTATATGATGTACAAATAATACCCAAAAGACCTTAAATTTGTTTGTTAAAAAAATAAATTTACCCAATAAAATGGAACATCATAACATTATGTATTATGAAGATGCTGCATGACATTATTGGTGCCATAACTTGCAGTTTTTGTAACAATTACTCTTACAGTCACCATGGGTAGGCATCCAAAGATTCGTACCTGGGGCAAGACCATCACCATGCGCCCAACCGAGGAAGCTAAGAAGGTACAGGGAGAGATAGCAAAGAGAGATCTAGGGAAAAATGAGAAGGCCGTCACACCAGAAGAAGTTAAGAGACGCGCCATGGTGACATGTGGTGTCCTCGGATTTCCTGACCCTGACAAGATCACACTCATGGGTCAGTACCAGCTGCAGCTAGGTCGGTATCGCCTTCAGACCTTCCACTGGTTGTTGGAGAACGACGTGGGGTGGGCTGCGTTCCTTGTCGCCAGCCTGAAAGCTGAGGGAGGTTCAAACGATACCAACCTAGGCAAGAATAAGAAGCAGTTGAAGGTAATAATTTATATGAAAACACTCATTCTCAATTAAAGCAACCATTTTATTGGTAAACATTTATTGTATCCTTGTCTTAGAATATCCTATTGACATTTTGAAGGAAACAACCAATGATATCAAATTTACAACGTCTGTCATCTTGGTTCCGATAAGAGAGAAGTTGACGTTTTGATATTTCTTATTTAAGGATTTCTTAAAGTCTTAATTAATACATTTTAAATGACTGCATTTAGACAATGAATAAAACACAGATATTTAAATGCTGATCAACCGAGCCAGCAACAGACAGAAATGAACAGAGATTGCCTACTATAGCCAATCAATAAAGTGGTGAAATTCACTATACTTCCCTAGCATGTGCTACAGATTTTGGTTAATTTATTTCTTGTTATCGTTTCACCGAAATCAGTCTGCTTCCTATACATGGTATGTAATGTATGTAATGTAATGTAATGTAATGTAATGTAATGTATGTATGTATGTATGTATGTATGTATTATATGTATGTATACAACTATGTATAATACATTGCAGGAGTACATGGATTTTTTTCCTAATGGAGTCAAGGCTGTTGAGATGAAGGAGAGGGAGTTTGAGGAGAAGATGAAGAAGAAGAACAGGAAACTACCCAGTGCAGAGCCAGTTGCATCCACATCAGGTAAAATAAATTACTGAAAAAAAGTTGATGTACATTAATCTTGATGTACATTAATCTTGATGTATATTAATCTCGGAAGTTCTGTGAACAACATATATCAGTCTAATGTTATTCATTTAATAGATAACCAATGATTTTTTTATTACATAATGGATTAAAACCTGTTGTATGTATCGGGTTCTAAAGTTCCGGATGTAGAGGCTCCATGGTCAATTTAAGATCAATGTAAATTGAATTATTTTTTGTGGGGTAGGGCCGAATTGCGACTAGTACGAAACGTTATGTGTACGAATGCGTTGCCATAGTCGAGATCATCAGACACCTGTATCTGATAATGCTGGGTCATTGAAGCTTCGATCAGAGCAGTGATCTTCATGATTGAGAACATTCAGCCACTGATGTATACAGTAATTAAATTGTTTGAAAAGTTCATTTTGTTTCTTTTCCCATTTCTAACCATGTATGCATTGATTCCAGCTACATCAACTGTAAGCCAACCAGATACAGAGATGGATGACACTGAGCTCCTATCTGCCGTTGAGAGCTTTGAAGACAGCATTGTGCGTCCAGGTCCTTCCCAGGGAGCAGCAGCAATACAGTTTCCTAGTGCCTCTAAGGGTATGTGTTAAGACAATGACAAAATAGTTACTTTATCATGATTTTTAGACATTTAAATGGTATATATGTATATTACAGGGGTTTCATTTGACCCTTGAATTGACCCTTTGACCCCTTGGATTTCCAAAAGGCCACAAATTGACCCTCAGGATTCTGGCTGAAGGGTAATTTTTCTCTTAAGTATAGGTATTTTTGCTAAACAATGGTAAAATTTGTTAAAAAAATATCAAAATGACCATTGAGTTTCAGCACCTAGTGGAACCCCTGTACAGTATATTTTGTCCCAATTAAATTTGAATTTCCAACATTTAAACATGACTGTGGCAGTTGCAAGTGTTAAGGATTTTGTTAAGTCTGAAAGCTTTGAAGTTCTGTACAACATATTAATAATAATTTATGTTAACTTCCCATATGTTGATATTCCTACAATGAAACAATCTGTGATTGCTTTAAGTATCAAGGATTGTGTTATGTATAAAATCTTTGCATCTGTATACAATGTACATGTATTGATAATCCATGCCAATTTTGGAAATTTTAAACAGAACGATGGTTGCTGCAATTGGTAAGATTTGTTGTAGTGCTTGACTAGTCGACTTATAGTGGGGATAGCTGTATGTTTTATTACTTAACACAAAGTTCATAAACACTTCATTTCATAGTATTTGATCATTGAAGCGTTAAAATTGGAAAGTTTCGTCTTTAGTGTAAATATACAAAGTTCAGCATTGCTGTAAAATATACCGCCTGTAAAAATGCGTTTCACAAATGAAATGATTCTGTAGCAGCAAGTTTTATAAGAGATGTGTTAATACGAAATAGCTCTTGTGTCTACAAATTTATCGCCGGAAATGACTGATCTATTCACTTTCAACAACCGAGCATGAATGTTGAATGCTATTTCAATGCTCTTATTGTAAAGGCAATTATTTTTGAATTACGGCTATACCCACTATATGCTATCAAATAATCATGTATATTCTTATTGTGTGCTAACTGCTATCCTGTATCGGGCTCAACATCTGTATATTTTGTGGTGTGTGGTGTATATTACCTGGTGATAGTGTTTTATAAGCTTTCTGCAGCTTTCTGTAACTATTAACACAAAACTATTATAATCATTGGTTATGGTATCCATGTTACATCTTGGTACATTACAAAGTTAACCTATTTTCATCTGTAGATATTTAAACTTGCTTTTCTTTAATTGTTGTCCACACAGCAATTATGTGACTAACTCCCATGTTAAATTGACATTATTACAATTCGGCTTCTTGTATTTTGCCCAATTTCTATTTGCTATTCACCTGTCCTGCTGTTTTCATGGGGCCGAAGTCTGTTTATGTCTGTATCTGCCTGTCTGGATTTGTTTTGTGCGGACCATTACTATTTATATTATTCAATTTAATTGATGAACGGTGTTTCACATGCAAAACTTTTACATGTAGTTATAGGTCAATATCATGCACTGTATACCATAATATAACCGTGTTCTCATCATATGATGACATATAGCGGGCTCGACATGTTGACATTGGGTATATCTTGTAACTCACCTTACCTTGTTCTTCCTGTTCAATTCCTTTTATATACTACATGTACAAATCTGTATTGTATGATTTTCATCCGACTATTACTTTCTTGTATAGTAAGCAGCTATCTTTTGTTTGCAGTGTAAAGCATATGTATCCAAGTACTTAGCTAGTACTAAGTTATATTATTCTGTTGTGTAGTAGCAAACCAAACTAATTATCAAACTAATGATGCTTCAATTTACTAAATGTTAACATTAAACTGCACTGATAGAATGCCGTCAGCCGCATAGTGTTTGTGATGGAGATAGCATAGCATAGGTTCCCCATAGCATAGCAATATTCACCATACTTCACGCTGTACTTTGCTAGTATATAATGAAACTCGGATGTATTATGTTGAATTTATAAAAAAAATACTTAAGGGTCATATTTTAACAGTAAACCTCTAAACAATTCAATTATTTTGGAAATTGTACTGCAGTACGCAGTATTCAATGTATATATCTAATCTGTGTGTACCCATATACAGTTGGAGACCCACTACCTGCTGGATGGAAGGCGACCCTTGAACATGTTGACCACCAATGGATTTCTAAGGCATTGTTCAAGTGGTCTACTTCTGGGAAGCTTAGTGTTGACAAGGTCGACCTGGATCCAAGCAAGACGACACAACTGTGGTATTACCCACCTCAACCCCGACTGACAACAAACCAAACCCCGAAAGTTGACAGGTACTTGTGACTGATTTTGGTTTGTTGTAACAAGCAGCGGTCTGACATGCCTATTGTGAAATTGCATACTTTAAGTGCTTTGTTATGCATTTGTTATTTGTATTTTTTCGTTTTACAGGTACTTTGGACACCGGCTGTTTCTGTGGATGCCCTACCGGTTGTGGAATGTTCGCTTCCATTGTCCGAACGCAACCTGTTCCCAGAATTCACTTACATCTGCAGGTGTTTATCCTCGTGTAAGGCGTGTTCTGGACGTCAGCGACTTCTACTATCTGGCCACGGAGTATCTGCGTTGCGGTCGGTGTTTGAAGAAGCTGATCGGCTGGAGTGGGATTTTACTCGACCAGCTTGACGTTGGACACAGACACCAGTTTCCAGCCATTCTAACCTATCAGTTAGTACAAATTTATATCTTTGTAATATAAGTACTTGATTGGAGTAGAATGACATTTTTGCAGTGGATTTATCAGTAACCATCGTCTTCGTGTATGTTACATTCAGCAGAATATAAAAGTATGCTTCATACAGCAACATGTAGAAACATTGGGCAATAACATCATCATACAAGCTTTATTTATATGTACCTTTATTTAACAGCTTTATGATTGACATTTATTTCTGAACACAATTTCAGATATGCTTGTGACGTCCGAGTCATCACTCTCATGCGCCAGCGTGGATTGGGCAACAGTTCGTCCCAGCTTAGATCGAAGTTGCTTGAGGAGCACAGTGAGACATGGCTGCGCCAGTCTTCACATTACCTCGCTGACTGTTTGGGATATACAACAGCTGCTTCCAAAAACATGCTGTTGGCACCAACCTTTGATGACATCCCGAAGCAACTGACTGTGCCCGGTTACGCTTGGTTAAAGTTGGTGTATTGCAACGACGTCATGAGACGTATTGATGAGGTTAGGGCATCAATCACATCGACATTCGGCAAGGTCTTGAAAATTGATTCCACGAAGAAGGTTAGTGTCCTGTACATCAAGACATAATACCTGACTACATCAATATTTGTGTGGACCACACTTACTTGTTTTAAGATGGCTGGCATCAACAAGTACATACTATTTAAATGAGGTCCATGTTCAACTTAATGATTGGACAAAAATGTTAATCTCAAGTAAAATCTCAAACTCTTGAACACCAAATAATTAGATCATCGCAAAATTAAGATCAACATTTTCATGTCTCATTCTCCATATTTTACTCATTATTCAACTTCAATATTAAAACCACCTCAATAATAAGACCAGTTTTATTGGTACCATTTTGTGGTCTTATTATTGAGGTCGTACTCTGGCCCATTCATACAGTTTTTAACTAGAAATTATATTGCTCAAATGGCTTCATTTTGCATGAGGAAAGTATAAGCTATTAGGCATTCATATGATCTATGCCGTGTGTTTTTATAATGTATTTTCAGGTGGTGAAGAAGCTGGCTGGGCGGAGTTCCGGTACAGCCTTGTGGGCGACAAACGTTGGCAATGAGTACGGTCAGGTTCTAATGAGTGTTTTGACTGCCTCAGAGGGTTACGGTCTTGGACCTATGGTGGCTGGGATTGTTGACCGATACGCACAAGCAAGCATCCCTCCACCGTCCATCCTGTACGTGGACCGTGACTGCTGTGGCGACAGTACTCTGAGCCAAATGTTTGCACCCTGGTCCGACCTAAAAATCCGTCTGGACGTATGGCATTTCATGCGTCGTTTCACTGCAGGCTGTACAACAGATTCCCACCAGCTGTATGGCGTGTTCATGTCCCGACTGTCCAAGTGTATCTTCGAGTGGAGCAGTGAGGACCTTCAGTCTCTTCGAGATGCCAAGCGGACCGAACTGCTCCAGAGGAACATTAGTGCCCCAGCTGACTTGGACGTCGTGAGACGCCTCTCTAAGAGGGAGCTTGCCCTGCACTGTCGCCGCCAGACTCGTGGAACAGAGGAGACGACCAGACTGATTGGAGACCTGCTTGATGTTTTCAAGGGGGACCAGGGACGGGACACCATGGGCGTGCCACTGTTTGACACTGAGAAGATTGTCTACATATGGGAATCCCAGAAGCGCCATGTCTCTTGCATCCAGGACCCTGAGGGATTCCCATTGTACACGGAGTCTGGTATCGTAAAAAAGGGTACCACCCAGATCGTGTCATACAGGTGTGCACGTGGCTCTACGTCCCTCGAGTCGTTTCACTTGCATCTGAACCAGTTTATCCCAGGTACATTTTTGTTCTAAAAAGTGTTAATTTACTACAATTGCTGCACCACTTAGAGGGGCAGCCAGTTCTGACTTATGAGACACCTACTTTCGCCATACCACAATGTACTGCTACCGGTATTCGAACCTTCGACATTCCTGTCCAAAGGTCATGACCTTAACCACTCAGCAAAATGAGAGGATATGTTGTTTCTCTGGTGTTTATTATAGATAATATAACAAAGTATTAAATAACTAAAAGAACTGTGTTAATAACTAAAATTAATTTCATCCTCAGAAATTTGATGCTTTCATTTTGGATTTCAGGTTCCACGGCTTCGGATTTACACTTCCAGGCGTACCTGCTGGATGGTTTGGTCAGGTGGAACGAGGATCGAGCCAAGGCTGCGCTAATATCAGACGTCCAGCCCCCTTCCAGCTACAGCGGTCTCCTTCGGCATGCGGTCAACGACCTTAGCTCCCGAGTGTTGAACAGGAACCTGGTTCCTGAATACAGACCACCCCGGAAGTACACAGGTAATTACAAAGAGTATTAGAACATTGTGTAGTGATTTGCATATGTTTTCAATTTGTGTTCTTAATGTAAATGGTGAACTTTGTCATGACACATATAGCTTTAGGAGTACAGTGCCAAATCCTGATCTGACTGCAATGGGTGTGAATCCCAGATTTGCAATAGATACTGCTTAATAATCCAGATGACACTATTGCAAATTGTCATGTTATTTTAAATGTTTTCAATATCGAGGCAAAGTGAACTAACCAGTGTTCCTGCTGTTTATTGTAGGAGAGAAGATTGGAGTGGAGTACCTCTTTCAACAAACTGGACAGGTTCTGCAGGATTTTGTGAGTGATCCTGATTCTGCGGAATCTGCCCAGCTCGAGCCAGAAGAGGGGGCGGCCACGGATGAGGAGGACCAGTCTGATGAGGGTTTTGACGATATTGACGTTGACGACCAGACAGTCCCGCCTGTGGATACTGACCTTTCTCCCTCGTCACCTGAAGTTCCTCCCCATACAGGTCCTGCCCCCAAACCAGCCATCGCAGAGGACCCACAAGAGACTACACAACCCCAAACAACTGACCAACCAACCCCGGATATGACACTGATGCCCCTACCAATAGGTGACCAAACAGCAATGGACCTTGACCCTGATGTAAGTTTACAATTGTCAAATTCTACATGTCTGCTTGTGTATATTATGCCTTAATATTCATTTTATATCATATTTAAACTTCACATTTTTATGTTTTCTTGGCTTATAAATTACATTAGTCTTGTTCAATGCTATTGAAACGTAAATATTGCATGTAAATTTGTGTAACTGTATCCAAATTGTGAGTGTTGTGCTTATTTCATTTCAGGATGCAGTTGGCCCAGATGGAGTCGGGGGATTTCATAAAGCCGATGCCCTGGCCGAGTTCTTATTTCAACTCAGGGACCATTCACTGGCACTAACCAATCGCCAGGCTGTGAACATCATCCAGTTATGGAATGAGCTCACCCCCTATGACAAGAAGCCATCCAAGCTGAACCCCCGATACCAGCCAACTCTCAAGACGGGTCGGTTCAAGTCGAGATCAGCTACCTCTGTTACGCCTGGTGTGGATAGTACGAAGAGGTAACTTGATTATTATTTATTTGATTCTATGGATCACTTACTGTGCCATCTCCAATGGCTGAGTGGTTGAGGCATCCTCTGGGGATCAGGAGGTCGAAGGTTCGATTCCCGGTACGGGTTTGTTCTGATATGGTCTGTTCTTGAGTTGCCAAGTAGTACAATAATGGTTAACGTGCGCCTACCTGCCTGGGGCCTGGCATTAAAGGATTGGAGGCGGGAAATAAATATGCTCAGAAAGTTAGTCACAAATGGAGGACCCTTTAAAAAGGGGTGATACTCTTAAATAAACACTTTACTTAACTCAATTTTACGGTATTTGCCCACTTACGGTTAGAAAGATCGAGTACTTCAATTCATCACTCAATTTTACGATGACTAATTGGGTGTCGAACATCAGTCGCTACAGTGAACATCATGAAAATAACCACACATCTTATGTAGCGCAGTCAGCAAAGATAATGATGCGCGAATAACTGAGATATCTTTTTTTGTATTTGAGTCTCACATTTAGGCTGTAAAAATAGTTCTTACAATTATTGTCATTGAATTTCAGATGCTTCCTGGGACAGAACACGGGGCCTGCACAGCGACCTGACTGCAACCGCATCATGGAGTGCCTTATCAGTAAGCTGTGTAGTGCCTACCCATCCTCAGAGAGGCATCTAAGAAAGACAACCCAGCGATGGTCGCTCGTAACCAAGGCCTACAAGTCCATTAGGGAGAGGATCTTGAGTAATGCCCTGATTATGGACAGAACTAATCTGGCGCTCCTGGAGATAAATAACACTACTCTAAATTATTGGAACACAAAGCGTGCCAAGGATCAGGAGCGTCGAGTATTGGAACAGGGCATTCACTTGAATGAACCTAAAATGACAGCCGCTCGATCCCTCCCTTTACCAGTACCAAGGTTACGAGCCACGCACACAGCTCCGTTGCCTCCAGACCAAGTGCACGAGTTCGTGTTGCCGCCTATCACCACTGGGGATCGTCGAGCAGGACGTAAACTGCCAATGCCAAAAGACACCACATCAGCCAAAATGCCCCGATCGACAGAATGGTACCACAAGAAGGTAGATACGAAGAAACTCTCTGGAGCGTTTGTTAGAACATACAGTAAGCGGAGAGAGGGGCATACATATGTTTGCGGGAAATGCAAGCAATCGAGGACCTCTGAGCGGCACAGCCAGTATTATGGTAGCTGGTACTGTGCTAACACAGCCACAGAGACGGAGGAGGAGTGGAGATCCTCGAGGGAGAAGTGTAGGTTAGAACAGAAAGCACGAAAACAACAGGACAATCAAGATGACCAGGCCCCAGACAATTAAGATGACCAAGAGTGACTTTCTGTTTCTATTCAGACATACAGTGACATTTAGTGGACAATTCTTGTCAACATTCTGTGATAATGTGACATTCAGTGGACAGACAGTGACATTCAGTGGACAATTCTTGTCAACATTCTTCAATAATGTGACAGACAGTGGACAGACAGTGACATTCAGTGGACAGACAGTGACATTCAGTGGACAATTCTTGTCAACATTCTTCGATAATGTGACAGACAGTGGACAGACAGTGACATTCAGTGGACAGACAGTGACATTCAGTGGACAATTCTTGTCAACATTCTTCGATAATGTGACAGACAGTGGACAGACAGTGACATTCAGTGGACAGACAGTGACATTCAGTGGACAATTCTTGTCAACATTCTTCGATAATGTGACAGACAGTGGACAGACAGTGACATTCAGTGGACAGACAGTGACATTCAGTGGACAATTCTTGTCAACATTCTGTGATAATGTGACAGACAGTGGACAGACAGTGGACAGACAGTGACATTCAGTGGACAATTCTTGTCAACATTTCGATAATGTGACAGACAGTGGACAGACAGTGACATTCAGTGGACAGACAGTGACATTCAGAACATGTGCTTGTGAACATTTTTGTGGATATTTCAACAACTTATTTCTATGACATTTACACACCAGAACCTACACTTCTTCCAATGCTGCCTAGTCATAATGACTAGCAGGTCCCAAGCCCTGGTAAAAGCAGAGGGGAATGAAGTTTGTTCATTATTTTAGATTTTCTGGTATCATACTTATTGTATATATTGTTTTGATCAAGTGTTGACACATACCATCTGTTCCTCCTTGTAGTGTAATGTAAGCACACATTCCACCATGTGGATTGAAGTCTGGGTTCGAATCCCAGTGGGGAGTATTATATAGTGTGTCAACAGTCTAACTTTGTCTTTCAGTTCAATGATAATAACCAGAAAATCTAAAATAGTAAACATAAGTATGTGTAGTGTAGTGAACCTCCTATCGGAACCTGAACTTATGTCTTAACTCTACAAGAACCACAAACAGACGTTTACATAGAATATATATTTATTCACATGCGACTCAAATCACCAGTCAAGTACAGTGTGAGTCCAAGACCTGTCTAAATTAACATACAGAGCACAATCACTTATATACAGTACATACTACGCAATACAGAACACAGGTGGCCGGAATAGTTCATCCACTGACAGTAGTGGGTCACGCTTCCTTCGGAATGTCCAGTTAACAACAATATAACAATTATAAACACATTAGAATACACTTAGATAAGTGTCAGTCCGCCCATGATGGTCGGTTAGGGTATATGTCACAACATTTATCATTGTCACTAGGTGTATTCCTGTAAGTCATGATCCTCCGGCTATCGTAACTGTCACCTGACTGATGTATTCTGTATTTACGTATTTCAACATACATGTGTCTGTAATATAATAAAATACAATTTAAATGATAACATCTTTCTTATAATATTTGTTATATGTATATGACTACACCACATATGTATATTAAAGTGAATAAAAATGTCTTGTCTTTCTCTTTTTTGCCTAAACCTTGTAATTATGGCGAGTATACATCATGTTGCAGGTGTGTGTGTCACTTGGGATGAGCTTAATGCTTATTATAACCCAATTATATACATGTATCACTCAACAGTAATCAAACTCAAAGGGGTCTGTAACAATTCCTACTTTCACTTTCACTTTGTGTTCGTCTAAACTGTAATATATAGACGAACACAAAGTGAAAGTGAAAGTAGAAATTGTTACAGAGCCCTTTGATCAAACATACCCTCAAGATACATCACCTTGTGGAACCTGTTATTACTGTCAAATAATATAAAGGTGTTTAAAAAAGAACCAGTGTTAAAATCTAAAAATGGGGTGAGAATAAGATATGAAACAAACATTAATACAGTGACTTTGGCCATTTTTGGGTTGTTTTTCTACATGCATGGCAATTAAATACCACGAATTTGAGTTAATTTTGTGGTAAAGAAATGTCACAAGTGGACCTCTCCAGTATGGCCAACTTTGAGCCTGGTGCGTGCATAAATAACTCGGATATAACGAGTAAATGCACTATATTACATATAGTATCTGGGTTATAAGGCCTTGATGTAAATAATAATTACAATTAATTTAAATCGTTTGTGACACAAATTTCTTCGATTTTTGGCTTTATTAAGCATTAAACTAATTAATTGTACCACCGTCAATGCCATGTAATGTGAAAGACAGCATTTATTAGATGCCAAAAGTAGTACAACTTTAGTGGTATTTCGGACACGATCATATGTCGCACTTTAAATTTCTAAGACAATATCCAAGTCAGGACAAATTCCTTCGGCACAGTTTTATATATGCATTATTTCTAAAAGACTGCTAAGTTTTAACAAAATCGGTCCGGTATTAATGAAAATTTGGGGTTTTAAGCAACGTTACCCCGTGTGAACACTACTTTAATGACGGGTTTTCTGCTATTTTGAGAATAGTCAGATAATCCGCTGACGAATGTTACTTATCAACGTCGTCTAGATGACGTACCTGACGGACCTGATCGAAAACGAACCGCAGGTTTCGCCCTTTTATGGGCCCTTTACCCCTTTTTTTGACCCTATTTGGTGCGTTCAAACTTGGAACAGCAAGGCCGAACAATGAGCTGGGTCCTTTGCGCAGGGGCCATGCTAATCTTCTCTGTATCGTTCCAATTTTAGTATATGTACTGCCGAAGCAAGTACAAATATGTATTAATTTTGATTGTTCTTTATAAGTAAGTGGTCGCTCTACAAGGGGGATCGTACTTTTCACTGTGCATGTATGCAAAATTACCAGAAATATGACTATGTATATCAAAGAGTGTCAGCTCAAACAGACATTGACAAAAGTAACATTCAAAATAAATTATTTAAGTTTGTCAAATAATTTTTACTACTTCTTTAATTAACTACTAAATGTTTGTAATTAGCACCAAACATGATGTCAGGGTAGGGTTTTAACTCAAGTTGTGTCCCTTTCCATTTGTGTTATTTCGAGAAGATAAAACGATACTTGGCAATTAAATAAGCTTTTTGAACAAATCCCATCTTTTTGAGTTTGAAAGGAGTGTCTGCACGCCACAGTTTGGGAGAATTTTTTGAACCCAAACTTGGAACATTTTGTTCCATGTTTTGTTCCAAGTTTGTTCCAAGTTTAGCTAATCACGTGACTATTCCGACCCATAATAGACGCCATCTTGAATTCGATTTAGAGCAATTTTTTTTATTTCGATTTAGAGCACAGACCAGGTATTGAATTACCTTGATTGGTCGTTTATGTATATATAATTTCAATTTATTGAACATTTAGGTTATGTTTTAGGTTGATTTGTGTTTATTTTTAGCGAAACCCAACAACTCGCCACTAAATACTCGGTCTAGTACGTAGTATGAACTTTCGATTTTATTTTTAAAGTCGCGAAAACTGATTACAATTCATTTTTGCCCCAAAATGCCTATGTCATTGTCAGTAACTTGAGTTAAAGTATAAGTGCTGTATTTTACTATTTGTACTTATTACGTTTTTGTTTCGTATTTTTACTTTACAATTTAACACGGACCTATAAAGTTAAACCATGGTCCGTGATAATAATCATAATAATAAACAAAGACTCCTTGATAGAAACTGGAACACACAATATATGGTCCCTGATCGAAACTATTGGCAATTGGGATTTGTATCACACATGACATGATTCAGTGTTTTTTTGGGGCCGAAATTCGGACCCATTCCCCTCACTCAAAAGTATGTTTTTTCCCCTATTCTCCTCCGTTGAAATTCCCCTCCTACAACTTTTTTTTAAATTGGAGATGTTGCCAGTATTGTTGATATTTTTAGTCAGAAAGATAGAAACATTGACCTGCAATGAAACTAACTAATCTGTTAGCATATTTACATGTCTACATCACTGCAACACTGAAGTGTAGTGAATACAGACATAGAAATATATACTTTGTTATGCACATTATTTTTCCACTAATTTCCCCTCACAACGCTATTTTCCCCTATCAAAGGGCCCCGCCACCATTCCCCTAAAAGTGAAAAGAAACACTGTGATTGTTTCCTTCCTTTTATTTGTATTTGCCTTTATTTATCGTCGCCACTAGTTTTCACATATATTATATGGGCGAAGCCTCCAGATGAATGTTAGTTATTTTAGATTTTTGGAGGATATTACATGATACAGAAGATGCCACAGTTCCAGAAACACCCTTGCTTCTTTTACGTGCCCGATGTAAAGCTTCGTACACTGGACCTTGGTTTTGTCGTTATCCGGAATACTTTTAGTGGTGGAGCGGGTGATCGAGTCTGCGACCCCTGGATTACGAGTCCAGCATGTTATGCACCAGTCAATTGTAACCACGGCCCCCCCCCAGGTCCGGGGAATAGCGGGGACTTTGACTTTCGGTCCAGCCTATCCCAGGTAAAATTCTCGCCCTGCGGGGACAAACTGCTGGTAAAATCCCCGCCAAATGCCCCCGCACCCCGGGGACATCCTAGGTAAGGCTATTTTTGGCGCGAAAACAAAACCACCTCACTCGGCACTGCGGGGCCACCTGGAAGGTAAAACCTGGGGGGGCCGTGGTTACAATTGACTGGTGCATTACCACTGGACCACAGATCAGCTAAATTATTTTGGTCGCCTATGATCATATTTTTGTGTGAATTACATAGACTAGAGCCAGTCAAATAAAAAAGTATCTGTCCATTTGTGAGTGTTAAAACTATATTAATTATTATGAACGTTATTTCTCAGTCTTCTAATCTCCTGTACTTTAAATACCACTTCTCTAGCATTTCCCAGCTCCATGTAACATAGGATGGGGAAATGGTTGGTTTATTAATTAAGATTTTCTGGTCTTGCATGTGTATTCTTTTGAATATAGCATTTTTTTGGTCAAGTGTTGACACAAACCATCTATTCCTCCTTGTAGTGTAATGATAGCACTCATTTCACTTTGTGGAATGAAGTCTGGGTTCAAATCCCAGTGGGGAGTATTGTGTTTGCAGTATAACATACCTCAATGATGTATAAACCAGACAATCTAAATTAATGAACATTAAATCAGAAATGTTTGATAAATTGAATTTACATAGACCTGCTCTATTGACTAACAAGTATAAAATGTAATATTTACAAACTGTATTCATAGCTTATTCTAATATGACCTACTAACATCCCATGTAACTATGTATCACCAAAAAGCTGAAGGGTTATTCTATGATGAACTATTCTTCACAATTGCAAACTTCTTACCCCCACAAATACTAAATTGAGTAATGGCAAATTTTTACTGCTTGTTTATTATGGTATTGTGATAAAATTGCATTTTGTGTGAACAACATCACAGGGGTTCTATCACTTGAATCATATGTACTCAGGGCAGACCCCCCCCCCCCCCCCCACATCCACTTGCTAAGTGTGGTTAGAGAAAACACTTACTGTACATGTAAACTATTTATGAACAATGACAAATACTGGAGTAAAGTCATGCTGTACCCGTTTTTTACCTGAAAAACCAGGCCTTTTTCTATAGCACCCATGGGTCAAGACTATCTGACCCATTCCCAAAGCCAAATATGTTTTTTACCCAATCAGAAAAAAATTCACAATCGGAAGCACAAAACGAAAAAATCATGTACTGGAGCAACCTGGTATATTGTGAAGCTCTTGAAATTATTGTCTATTTGTGGAAATTTTGTGTCTTTTTGACAGTTGATATAAGAAATGAAGATTAGAATGCTTGTTCATAAAAAATTTAGATATGAAAAGCCCGTTCTTTTAACTATAAACATTCCCAAAATCAGAGCTGAAGCGATTCAAGTTTTCCAAAATTGGCAAATTTTTCGATGCAAATTTTCCCAATTTATCAAGGGTCTTTTTCCCAAAATGGCCTGAAAACTGTTTAAAATCTTATTGTTAATAGATTTGTAAGACATGTAGTATTCGTAACAGGGTATACAAGTCTTTACATTGTCTTACAATTAACTTTAGTTACATTTTATTGTAAACTTTATTTTAAATTAAATAATTCTACAGTAAAACCAAACCTCACTTAAAGATCATAGCAATGATAAGACCAACTCATTAAGAACTGAACATAATTTTCTAGTCCATCTTCAATGTTTTGCTCTTTATTCAACCTCAATATTAAGACCACCTCAATAAGAAGACTAGTGTTTAAGTGACCCAAGTGTGGTCTTATTATTAAGGTTTTACTATATTTCATTTTTTTACAAATAATTTAATTAACGAGTATGTTTAAATATATTGTCAAAAACACAGACAGCTTAATTTATCTCAAGTTATGTATGCCATTTATATCATATATTATTCAAGTCTCATCTTACTTAATCTGTTTGATAACCAGATATATTGCTGGAGTTACTCGGGAGTTATCGCCCTTTTATTATAGAAATTACATAAAATTTGTCTTCCTTTTTACACTAATATTTTCACACTCCATTGACATAACCCTAGAACATGCATATTTTGTGATAGTCAGTACTCTTGTTGCATCTTGTATTCTTTTCCTAATTTACGATGCATGAAAACCTTTGCAATCCATTTATTTGTAAAATTTATTTTTCCTATTAACATGCTACAAACTGTCTATGGGATGAAAATGGTAGATAATTGGATTATCATTTAACTTGTTTTAGTTGTTCTATGGCAATTTTATTTTACCTGTGGTAGGGTTAATTGTAATATTGTCAGTTGAATACTTATAGTGGCACATGCTTAATTAAATCAAATGAACTGTACTTCGGAGTTACATTTAATCAATTTTGGATTTAAAATTTAAAGCCTACCAGACACAACCTCAATCAATGCTGAATATAAAACTATAGTAAATATGAAAGTTGCAAATTCGTCTTGTGTGTATTATGCGATTAGGAAATTGTTTGAGACACCGAGTCGATCTGAGTCCTAGATAATATGTTTTATATTTTTTAATAGACCAAGCTATGTTATCTTCATTAGCGGATCCAAGGGGCACAACCGGTGCATCCCCCCCCCCCTAAAATTCCCCAACCTTGCACATATGTCTGAGTTTAAATATGAAAATATAATAATAATTGTATTTAATAAAGTCCCTCTGTATTGGTTTTATGCTCAATCACTGAAAAACAAAGAATAAAACACAGTCATTGCTGTTTAATAAGGCTTGAGCAAAACCAAAAAATGACCAAAACGTTAAGCCCCACTAAGACCAAATCCAGGATCCGCCCCTGATCTTACTTGGAAGATTACGCATACTCGTAGTATTACATGTATATTTTTCACTGAATGATTTCCCTTTTGCAGAAAAACAATACAAAACTTATTCAATGATTATCAAACCTCATGCATTGCATCTAAATTCATGTAATCTATGTAGGTTATTTGTTGAAATAATTGTGATCAAGTATTACTATGTTAAATGTCACACCTGTGCAGGTTACAAAGTCTAGCTATTGTCACCCAATAACTAACCAACCCAATATTTTATCTCAATGCTATTCTGTATAAAAAGTCATATTTCCCCCAAATTATTCCCTATAACCCCACTGACATGCTGCGTGCGAGATGTTGGATACAGATAAAATCCAGTGTATTTGAAATCATGCAAAAAGGCTAGCACAAACAGACAAACAACATGTGTTCGAAAGCACTCATTTTGAATTGTGAGCCCAATAAGTGCAATGTTTTAATCAATTTCTGTGTTCTCAGATGAATTGATAATTGACATTTATTAATTAAAGAAATGTGGTTTAATTAATTTGATTAGTAGGTGCCTATTGTTTTGCAATTCATAAACCACGCCCAGGCGCGTAGCTGAGCCCAAATTGACTTAAAGCACTCTGCTAGGGGGGTCCGGGGGCATGTTCCCCCGCGAAAACTTTTGTAATTGGAACGGTCTATGGTGTCTTTTCGAGTATATTTTACAACATAGAATGTGAATTTCCGGTAGTCTGCACCTCACCCCCTTAACTCCCAGTGTACATTTTTATTGCGTTTTTCGCATTTATTTCATTTTCATTTTTTCGACCTGTCTAAAATTATTTTACGCAAGCCTAGCTACGCGCCTGACGCCCTCAGCAGATTAGTTCTACTGGTCACTACTGTAATTGGAAATTGCCCAAAGTGTCAGCTGTAAAAACACATAAAACCCCAGGAGATCTTTGTTATGTGTTAATTCATATTGCTATTTCCTGTTTGATAGAATTAGTGCCTATGATAATTGCAGTGAATAGGTCATATCAGTATGTGATCTCAATTTGTAATTCATACAATGGGGCTTCAACTGTCTGTCATCAAAAATATTTACTTCTAAGACTTGGCCAGTGTCTTCCAACATTTTTAATGTTAATTCTTGTTCAGAATTAAATTGATGTCACACCCCTTGCAACACTGACAACAAGAAAAACATTGATGCATAGCATCAAGTCGGCGCAGAACCTATTGTACAAAGAAAGCTTAATTGTTTATGGGATTGTGTTGGAAAAGAGATGATATTTGGCTAAAAATATGTCTTCTTTGGAAAAATTTCCAACCATGCAATTGCGGGGAAATGTGAAGGATAACATAATTGGTTACACGACTGTTTATGCCAAAGGTGACTCGTTTCGGAATTATTATTGCCATATGAAATATTTACTACGACATTTCATCCTGAAGTTTTAAGAATCATATATACTAGTCATCATACATAAAGTATATACAATTTTGGCAAATGAAATTCTATTTATATGACGTTTGGCAAGTCATATACTAATTCATTTGTTTATTCATATAATTATTCATGACTTTCATGAATTCTGTTCGACTGTTGAGCCGTGGTCCAGTGGTTAGTGCGCTGGACCTGTAACCCGGCGATCCGGGTTCGATTCCCGGTCGCGGCAGGTCATACCCTTCCATGAAAATTTGATAAAAATGTCGATTTTCCTCCTCATGTGGAGAAGTTGCTTGCTCCTTGTGGAAGAGTAAGTTAGTACTGGTTAGATTTCAGTCCAGGAAAAACTGGTTAGGTGAACCGGCCGCTGTATATAACTGAAATATCGTGAGTGCTGGAAATTAGATGAAAGTTGCTTATCAGACCATAATTGTCAAAACAGGTTTTGAATGAGTACAAATTACAAGTACAAGAATTATGAACACATGTATATGCATGTGTTTCACCATAGAGAATTTTGACAGACATCTCTAAATCATGTGTATGAAAGCCCATCTTCATGAATGAAAAAACACAAATTGAACAGTTATCAAACTGGACGTTTTTTACATAAAAGGATAAAAATAATTTAGGTATGGTGAATTACAGCTTCAATGCAAACGAACGATGAGAAACAAAAAAGTATGAAGTACATATATTTGCAAGCAAGTTAAAGTTATAATGTCAAAATGTAAATACATACACTTTTACAAGCACTGTATAAAAGGGTACTAGAAATATACAACAGGATAACCACAAAAATGACTAGATATGATAAAAATGATGAAACATGATGGACAGAGTTGACAAATGACACTATAAAGGTAAATATTGTTGTTATTTCAACAGGCAATGGCTTGGCACAAAATGAGACAGCCACATGAATACATTAGTGAAATAAGTATTAATGAAAAGGAACAACTATGAACTATATACACACAACTTATGCTTGTACACTTTGCTGTATATACATTTTAAACTAATTAGCCTTTGCTGTATATATGTTACAACTGTGCCAAGTGTTTTACTGGCCCCTTAACTAAATGCATGGTTATATCTGGACACACCGACTGACAGACAGGGTGATTCTGAACAAGGTGGAAATTGTATAGCAAGTCTTCTTATGGCATTTCAAGTTTAAAATTATAATGCTTAATAGTACAATGTTAGTGTTGGCTGAACTTCAACAGCCTTTTAAACTTCAGAATTTCAGAGTTAAATAAGGGGGCTTACCATTTTGTATTCTAATATCTAGTGGTGTAGCCAACTCTATTCTTCCATGCTATCCTAGATTAATGCATTTTTCCAATCAAGATGTTTATAACGAAGCAACGATTCGTACACATATGTGTTGATCAGAAATATAGCCTGACCAAACACATTATACAGCTCCATGCTCGCTTTATTCTATCCGAATTTGTTTACATTTCCTATTTTATCTGTTTTCGCTACAACATGAATTTCCAAACTTGGCATAAGTATTTCATGTTGCACAAGTACCCCAAATCTGTATAGCGGTTGTATCAACCTTTATTAAGCCTAAGTTTTGATGCATTTAATGTAAATTTCCTGCACATCGTCTGTGATCCTTGCTGGTACTCCCATGTTTATAATGCATTGTGGGAGTGTTAACTGCGGTTTCTAGGCATTTATTTAATATCGTTGTCGTCTTTCATTTTCTACTATTCAAATGAGGCGTTATTATTTTTTATTATATATTTTTATTACAGCAAGTCCTTGATTCTATTACCAACATTACTAAAATAGTCGTATGACACGATCACTAAACTTAGTTTGTTACAGCGCTCTTCTTTACATAAAACAAATGTTCATCTACTTTAATAACTGATCCCTAAGTTAGGCTATATCTTTTGACAGTATCAAATATAGGGGCGCCGACTAATAAATACCTGGATTTGACCTACTTACAAAAAGCAGTTGTGTATCGGCATGTTTACCTCGATGTAAAAGCGGACAAATCGGCACGAAATGTTTGAAGTGATGCGAGTCAAAATTGTTCTTGCAGACTTCAAAGGCGCCGCGTCTCGACTTGTTAGATCGACAGTAGTCGGCACATTTTGAGATACTAGATATATTGAAGATGAATATCATTTTATAATCACAAACTATGAGCAGAATAATAACATTTACTTTTGTGACAAAGGCTGCATGTGAGGGCATCTGTGTCATATGGACACATTTCTAGTTTTGATTGTGATTTTATTATTTTCTGGCAAAGCTATGCTTGATAATAAATGAAAAATATGATATAACAGATGATGTATAAAAGGTGAAACCTGGCACCAATATATACATTATACATATCTAAATTGGTCTCAGGTAAAACTACAAGCGTTAATTGAACATGTAAATATTTGGACTACGCGTTTCCCTGGCTATTTGGTATGAATCTTGACAATTATTGTTTTTTGAGGGACACACATTTAATGAGAAGATTTGAATAAATGAAAAGTAGCACATCTCCGCACACGGTATCAACATTATTTGGAAAGTATCCTTCTTTAAAAATTGAAGATTTTATGTTCTAGATCTGGTACACACCGACTAATTTAGTGAATACAAGAGTTAAATTATTCGGCAGAATTTATCATGTTTGCCAATAATTTAGCCATACCTGAACATAATTTAATCGATCCAAACTCTTCTTTTCACTACGTAAACTTTCGGCTTTGATTGTTTGACCTAGATATTGATAAGTAACTGATCGATGTACGACGTGACGTCATTACGAGGACAAGCTCGTTCATCTACAAGGGGGCTGGTACGTTGAGGAGATGGTGTTATTATGCATATTTTTACCTGAAACAGACATCCAAGCCAAAACTAATTTGATACCATGTAATATTACTGACGATTGTTATATTATTAGCTGCACGCAGGAAGACCTATTTGTGAATTTTAATTTGGTTCAATATTAAAAATCTAACGGCCAATGACCTTAACTTGGGATTGTAAACGTATTTTTGCAGTCATCACCTTTGTCAGTAATATTACATGGTAGCCCCTATCATTTGATTTGGCTTCGATGTCTGCTTTAGGTCAAAATAGGCCTTATTACACCATCTCCTCAACATATGTCATTTTGACTATAGTCTAATTTCTAAAAATGCGCTTTAACTATTTGCATGATTTCCACAGTTCTCTTTGATCTTCATACCTAATACTCCTTAATTAACTCCTTAATTAGTCAAGTGAGTTTACTATGACATTTAGATTAATGATTTGCTGTAAATCACCCAATATACTGCCTAAACTGTCAAGCCACACTCACATAATGCTGAGTATTGTTTCAAATACCTTGATACAGAGAATTAAGTTTTTATGAAAGTACGGTAAATAATTTAGAAGCAAATTAAATATTTTATTCATAATTGTATAAGTAATAACAGTGCAACCTTTCCAGATCAGCCCTCCTTTGAGGTTTTGCTGAAGCAAAGACATTTAGGTCTTTGGCTGTAGTAAGAATTTACAATCAATTAAACCCATGTAGAGCAACATCGTCTCAAAATGAAAAATGTTGTTTCTCTAAAAGGGTGTTTCTGGAGATGTTGAACTCTTAAGATAATTTTACTTGTCATTTAAATCATGCTCGAACTGCGTGGAGTGGGACCAAAAACTACAGAAACCATGTTCACACTATTACTGATGAGATACTGGTTTGTCCACATGATAATGAATGTAACGTCAATATGAGAGGGTAGTGTTCTCGTAGTGTTAACTCTCTGTCTACCTCTTAGATCGGAACGTGAATCATTGTTCAGTCTACGTCACAAACTTGGTACATCTGAGCGTGAGTACAACATACAATGTAAAGACCACTAGTAGTACTAGTAAGCACACTATAAGCTAATGTAACCATACCCGACGTATTGTTAATCAGCCATGACAGCGTCATTAAGACTTATTTATTTGCACCATCAGAATTTTTCCTTCACATCGTAGACAAAATTTAACCGCGTTTTGTACACCCTTTAAAAGTGCATCTATGTTAGACTGTAGCCCTATATACGGACCTGTTGTATCATGGATCTAGCCTTTGAACAAATAACACAAAGAAGTGAAACTGGTGAATCATAATTTGACAGGATGATATTATTCCTGCTAGAATAAGATCAATCCTAACAATAAAAATAAAGCACGTGCTTGATATTCACGTGCTTGAACCTACATGTACTTTAATATTGTTTTTAAAACAATTCCATATACCGGACATACCCGGTACATTTTCCAATTCTCTATCAATAGCTAATAGCCATGAAAAACTGAAAATGTTTTCGGCGCAGTCGTAGTACTTAACAATGGCTTTACGTTATTTGATCGTCAGGGTTGTGTTAACCAATCAAATTGTATGTTAACTGCTAATCCACATTCTCTTCAACCGAACATTTGTAACGTTGACACGGATTGGTGAACTTTTCGTTACTTAAGGCCCATAATAATTATTATATTTAGTTAAAAATGAACATGTTTAATTTTTCGGCGCAATACCAAGTTTGGTATAATATGATAATATTTTACACTTAGACTTTGTTTTTTCATTCCGCCGATTAATTACTTTTTAAGTAGCTGTTATTACCTTTTTAAAGACTTTTTCTTAAGCTTCCATTACCTCTACAATTTATGATTATTATCAAAATATCTTACTTCGTAGCTGAAAGGGCCAATTTAGAATACATTACTCAACTATCGCTTTAAATAAAAATATTAATTCTTAAATGTAAATGTTTCATAAAACATTTCAACCTTCATTTCCAACAAGTTACACAGTACTTTTACATAAACTTTTTACCAAACTTTGCATACTTTTTAAAACTGCCAATATGACATTTCTAGACATGTATTTGATTCATTTCTAAAACGAATAAATAAAGAATGAACTTTAATATTGTGTTGTCTCGGTTTGTTTTGACTTCATTTATGTTGCACAACATATCTTAACATTGTCACAGATTGTAACAAATTTGCTTGATTCAGATTAATTGCGCCGACCGTCTTTTTTAAAGAGATTTCCTGTTTGTATATCACATATATATAAAAGTTGTGTTGACTGTTTGGTTTAAAATCTTCAATCTGATCAGCAAATAAATTTGTAAATATGTAGGATTCTGTCACTGGTTGTTGACTAAATGGAAGCACTACTTGCGTGTCATGAGGTGATCCGTATATTGTTAAGAACTTGTAAGTACATCCAGAAAACCGTAAGGCTATGGAAATATTTATATTAACACAGTTCGGTCGCAAATGAGAGTGTGTTCCAGTTCTGTCTTTAAGGCCCAAATACATGTTACCTAGTCAGAAAATATCAACTTGGTGATTTGATTGTGTTAGCAGTTCGTTTAAAACAGGCGATTGACATAACAAATGTCACTAAGGTGCGTTAAATTCACACGACTTCAATCTCAGTTTTCTGGGGACGGGTTCGAACGGTTCGTGCGCTCTTTATCAACTGCCTTTGAAGTCTTATCTGTAGGCGTTCGTAATATCAAAATCATCAAATTATTAAATCGTACTATCCGTAAAAGAGCCTGGTTGTGACCACCTAGTGTAAAGGGTGGTAATTCAGATCGAATATGTAGCGAGGTTTTATACCTAACCATTTTTACATAATTGCGCATGCGCTCAGTGTACTTCCAAAGACATGGGGTCGCGTCTATATAGGATCGTTTTCTGGATCACGGTTGTCTAAAAGGTATCGATTTGTGGATCAATGTCGTAAAATTTACTGAGACTCAAAAAACTTTACTACTCGTTTATCAACGCATAATAACACTCATAAAATATTATTTTTATAATAAAGTGTTTGTTTAGGTCGTAATTTGTCTAATTTCTTACGCAGTATATAATACGTAAAAGGTAACTGGAAGTGGATCACCTCATGGGGAAGTACACGATTGGCTGAGACATACTGAATGACTGTTTGATTATTTTAAATTAACATTATTTAAGTTAAAGCTATTCCGTGATGTTAATTTAATAAAAAAGCATCCTTTTATCTGGTACATGTATCAGTAAGTTGACCACTGGGTATATTTGGTAACATACTCTGGATAACAAAGTCTAAGGTAACAGAAAGTGGATCACTGGTCTATAAGGTAATTGGAAGTGGATCACTCTGTCTATAAGGTAACAGAAAGTGGATCACTGGTCTATATGGTAATTGAAAGTGGATCACTCTGTCTATAAGGTAACAGAAAGTGGATCACTCTGTCTATAAGGTAATAGAAAGTGGATCACTCTATCTATAAGGTAACGGAAAGTGGATCACTGGGTCTATATGGTAACAGAAAGTGGATCACTGGTCTATATGGTAATTGAAAGTGGATCACTCTGTCTATAAGGTAACAGAAAGTGGATCACTGGGTCTATAAGGTTATAGAAAGTGAATCACTGGGTCTATACGGTAATAGAAAGTGGATCACTCTGTCTATAAGGTAATAGAAAGTGGATCATTCTGTCTATAAGGTAATAGAAAGTGGATCACTGGGTCTATAAGGTAATAGAAAGTGGATCACTCTGTCTATAAGGTAATAGAAAGTGGATCACTGGGTCTATATGGTAATAGAAAGTGGATCACTCTGTCTATAAGGTAATAGAAAGTGGATCACTTGGTCTATAAGGTAATAGAAAGTGGATCACTCTGTCTATAAGGTAATAGAAAGTGGATCACTTGGTCTATAAGGTAATAGAAAGTGGATCACTGGGTCTATATGGTAATAGAAAGTGGATCACTCTGTCTATAAGGTAATAGAAAGTGGATCACTGGGTCTATAAGGTAATAGAAAGTGGATCACTCAGTCAATAAGGTAACAGAAAGTGGATCACTGGGTCTATATGGTAATAGAAAGTGGATCACTCAGTCTATAAGGTAACAGAAAGTGGATCACTCTGTCTATAAGGTAACAGAAAGTGGATCGCTTGGTCTATATGGTTACAGAGAGTAGATTGCTTTGTCTTTATGGTTACAGAAAGTTGATCAACATCTTTGTCTACTGTGGAACCATTAATAGTTTGTAGAGGTTTATTTTTTGCGTAGTTAGCGCTAATACTTATGCCCAATTTAAGATACCGCAAAAAGTGATTTAGCAGTAACATCTGTGAATGAAATTTGAAATGCGCGATTTTAAGACCACTGGGAAATGTCTTTATCAGTGTTTCCTATAATATAGTGCCAGCGAAATTAAATAATTTCACAGTATATGGTATTTGGAAGTGGATCAGTGTTTAATACATGGTATTTGAAAAATGATCTTATGGACACTACCCAGTCACATAATCCTTACACCAAGCAAACCAGTAGATACATGGAACTATATTTGCTGATTGTCAAGCAAGGGATATTTACCAGTACCTTGTTTATGACTTTGGTATGATGCGGCAGGGGAATTAACCTTGGACCCCTCACACTAGAAGCAGATGTTCATCCACTAGAGGCAGACATACAAGCAACAAGGTATATAAGTACAAACAAGACAAGAGATTTGTTTCATTTTCTATTATTATTATTTTTCTTAGTATGTCTATTTTGAACATGTGAGATAAAAGTTTGCAATAATACTTGTGTAAAAGAACAAGAAAATAATAAAAGGATGTTCCTCTAAAGTCTAGACCAGAATGAATAAAAAGGGCTAAAGAGCCCAAAAATATTTTTCACATCTAGAAAAGAAAAGGTTGAAGTAAAATCTATCAAACAGTGAATGCTGAATTAATAACAAGCACTGCACAATTTTATGATACACCAAAAGCTGTCCATAGAAAGCATGCTCAACTTTTCACATTTGATAGTAATACTGTCAGTTTCACCTTTTTATTAAGCATTCATCTGTTAAGGTAGTGGAAGTGTAATACACATATCTTCAAATGTTGTTGCTTTGGCAATTTTTATAAACGCACACACTAAACAAGCATTATGTGAAAAATAAAAAAATCTAACCTCAAGTTAAAAAAAATCAGTATGGTCGATCATACGCTGAGAGCAAAATGAAATGTTCTAGGATTATTAACTTACTAAAACTACTATAAAATCCTAAGATTTTATATTATTTCAAAACAAAATGATTTCTCATATGCTGAAACAATATATTGCAAGAAAATAAGAACAGAGAAAAGTAAAACAGTTGACTTAAGAAAAGTATGTAACAAAAAACAACAACATGATTATTACAATGTACATGTACTTGAATAAGGACTGCAAATTTTCTTTCACTTGACAAAACATACAACTTTTAACATCCTAAAAATTGCTTTGTCTATAGTCAAATAAAATATATGTTCACCATCAAATTATCAAAAGAGGACATATTGTGTGACCCCATCCCATCTATTGTGTGTACTTTGTCGACATAAAGATAGATAGATAGATGTCTTCATTTCCTCCAAATAATTTGAAGAGCATAATAAATACATACATTACAACAAACAAGATTATGTACAGGTAACGATGAACAACATAGTACATAATTATAATAGTATACAAAGATGAGTTATGTTAATAATAAGAAACATACAATGTATAGCTAATTAAATCTGGGCATGTAAAAGCTTATTTCAATTGACACACAAAACTTAACGAAAGCGAAATTCAAGCAGAATTGTCATATATAAGCTTTTACAACACTGTGAACAGAACATATGAACATGCTTAAGGCGAAAACGAAATAAAGCATATCCTGCTGTACGCAGAATTTAGTACGACCAGATGAGATTAAACATATTACATACAAAACATACATCATGATTATCTACATAATATGCAACAATATATAATACTGGTACTATAACAAAATATTCACTTTCTTTTTACATACTGATTTTTATACACCAGGCTGAATAGACCCAAGTTTCTGCGTAATAGTTAAATACTGTATTTACAAAACATTCATCATGATTATCTACATAATATGCAACAATATATAATACTGGTACTATAACAAAATATTCACTTTCTTTTTACATACTGATTTTTATACACCAGGCCGAATAGACCCAAGTTTCCGGTTATAGTTAAATACTGTATTTCATGAGACCGCTAAGTCGAGCGTGATTTACACAAGCAACGATGGCATAACAGCCTAACCTATCAATACACAGCAGTAATATTCCTTTTATATAACTTACAAAGTGAAAATAAACTTTTATATGCAAAAACAGATGCATATAAACGGATTGAATGTGTTATGTTGACGTATTATCGATGCTCTTCAACAAAGTTTTACTTTAAATCAAGGACGCTTGTTTGTTCTTGCTTCTTTCTGCACCTGAAAATTAATTAAGAAATGAAATATGAGTTAGCGTTGTATACGAGCTCTTATACAATGGCTTGGAGTTTTGACCCAGGAATTAACCACGAAGGCCGTAGGCCTGAGTGGTTAATATCAACGCGTCAGAACGACAACACGTTGTATAAGAGCTCGTATAAAACGCTAAGTCATATTCCATTTCGATTCTAACATGATTTAGTATGTAGTTACATCTTAAGAGAGCACTACTTTGCCAGAGTATGTAGTTACTTTACTTGTTTACGTCTATGACGTCATAAATGGAATACATGCACGACGTGACGTCACTGCCATAGTATACCGGGCTCGTATACAACGCCTTTTGTTCTTTGTCTATATAGGCAAATTCGTTGGTCATGTTAGAATAAATTATATATTCTTTGATTAAAACTAGACAGAAAGCATTGCTGGTGTGAGTTTACAGTCACACTGGTTAAAATGTCTATATTGTTATCCTTTTGCATTTAATTATGAACACTCATGTTTGAAGGTTAACTTATGCATGGCAATATTTCATAATATTAAAACTTTTAGAAAATATGCTCTTTATTTTAAGAAGTTATGTATTTTTAATCCTAAAGTAACATTAAATGAAAACTGATATTTTATGACAAAAAATTCACTCTTTTAATTACAAGTTGTTTACTGTGTTTAAATGATCCCTTATGGATTTTATTTAGTGATATTTTATATATTAACAAAATCATGCAATTGAACATACAGTTGCATATATTGCAGACATTTTTAGCCAATGAAAAAAGCATCAGATCTCAGTTTCTCACATTGAATGACATTTAATCTATTTCCATAAATTGTTAAGCATGACATGCATTACACAATAAAATTTCTCTTTTAAAATAAATTTGGCTGTAATTCTAAATAACTCATACTTATTTGAATCCCTTTCTTCATGGCATTTAATATTTTCTTGTCTTCTGCTGAAGACAGAAGTGAAAATGCTTCAGTGTAATTACACTTCTCAACCTGAAATAAGTTTGACATAATTAAATTGATGATGATATTCATATGTTTCCTTTGAAATTAATTAGGATATTTGCTTTTTTCATCCTGACAAATATATGTTTATGATAAGTGTAAAATGTGGAACATTTTTATTTTATTAGCACAATAACTGTCTTAATTAAAATCATCATTATTTTATCAAACACCAGTGCCTCGAGGAAATGATTAGTTCTGTATGAAAAGTTTTTCCAGAAACAAGAGTGTGGTCTCTGTAGTGACCTGTACCACTAGAAATATCACAGTTGTGATCAGGGCGCCATAATAGCAATTTGAAAGGGGGGGACATATTTTTGAGAATAGTTTAAAAGCATTAGTGAGGTTGTATCGTCACTACTGTAAGTCTCTGTATTGAGTTTTGAAGTTATGAAGAGAAAAAGAGAAAATTGTAATTTTTCAAAGTGCCATAATTCTTACAATATTGTAGGCAGAGTAACGTTACTTGTCATAAAGAAGCGTAATGTTGTTGGACCTCATTTTTAAAGTTTCGGTTATTAAGAAAAAACATGAAAAATAAGGACGGCAGACAGACAGAAGGATGATAGGGTGATAACTATAGGGTACCCACAAAATCTTTGTGGGGCCTTTTAAAATTATTTATTTCACAACAATAAACCAACAGTAAGTTGATAGGAATGATTGAGGTATCAGTTTAGCATTGAGTGCATGTAGAGGATCATTGGCATACAGTCTGTCGAGAAAGGAATGCCAACTTATAAAAAGTTTTGAAAAGAGTTTAACTTATTTATTTCAAACACAAATAAATGTTCCTTTGTGTATTCTAAATATGTGATATTTTGGGTATTTTGTTTAAAGCTTATAGAAAAATTAGGCATAAACGTTTTAATTCATATTCAGATTTGATTCTAAGTGTATCTTCATTGATATTCTTTGAGATTGAGCAAACAACTTGAGGAAACTTCATAACCTCTGAATGAAGGACTTCATCTGTATCTTACTATGTGCTTTACATTGAAGCTAGGGTTAAATCTAGTAAATAATGTAAAACTAAGTTTATTTTCTAAATTCAGATATTTGCAATGATGTAATTTTTTATTTTTATTAGATTCTGGACGGACTTTATTGTTCGCTTATAATCATTGAGATAAAGATATCATGTTGAATTCATTTTTACATACCTTCATTAAAACTGCCACAAGGGCTTCCTTAACCAACACTTCTGTCAGGTACTCATTCACTAAACTGAAAAATATAAACATTATACCGAAATGATAGTTACAATGAATGCAAAGGAAAAATGCTGAAAATTTAGTTATGTACCCTATATAGTAAAAT